>OX465274.1:84572562-85172562 GCA_949987645.1 Tachina grossa
TTATTATTATTAGTATTATTATTATTAGTATTATTATTATTAGTATTATTATTATTAGTATTATTATTATTAGTATTATTATTATTAGTATTATTATTATTAGTATTATTATTATTAGTATTATTATTATTAGTATTATTATTATTAGTATTATTATTATTAGTATTATTATTATTAGTATATTATTATTATTATTAGTATTATTATTATTAGTATTATTATTATTAGTATTATTATTATTAGTATTATTATTATTAGTATTATTATTATTAGTATTATTATTATTAGTATATTATTATTATTATTATTATTAGTATTATTATTATTAGTATTATTATTATTAGTATTATTATTATTAGTATTATTATTATTAGTATTATTATTATTAGTATTATTATTATTAGTATTATTATTATTAGTATTATTATTATTAGTATTATTATTATTAGTATTATTATTATTAGTATTATTATTATTAGTATTATTATTATTAGTATTATTATTATTAGTATTATTATTATTAGTATTATTATTATTAGTATTATTATTATTAGTATTATTATTATTAGTATTATTATTATTAGTATTATTATTATTAGTATTATTATTATTAGTATTATTATTATTAGTATTATTATTATTAGTATTATTATTATTAGTATTATTATTATTAGTATTATTATTATTAGTATTATTATTATTAGTATTATTATTATTAGTATTATTATTATTAGTATTATTATTATTATTATTATTATTAGTATTATTATTATTAGTATTATTATTATTAGTATTATTATTATTAGTATTATTATTATTAGTATTATTATTATTAGTATTATTATTAGTATTATTATTATTAGTATTATTATTATTAGTATTATTATTATTAGTATTATTATTATTAGTATTATTATTATTAGTATTATTATTATTAGTATTATTATTATTAGTATTATTATTATTAGTATTATTATTATTAGTATTATTATTATTAGTATTATTATTATTATTAGTATTATTATTATTAGTATTATTATTATTAGTATTATTATTATTAGTATTATTATTATTAGTATTATTATTATTATTAGTATTATTATTATTAGTATTATTATTATTAGTATTATTATTATTAGTATTATTATTAGTATTATTATTATTAGTATTATTATTATTAGTATTATTATTATTAGTATTATTATTATTAGTATTATTATTATTAGTATTATTATTATTAGTATTATTATTATTAGTATTATTATTATTAGTATTATTATTATTAGTATTATTATTATTAGTATTATTATTATTAGTATTATTATTATTAGTATTATTATTATTAGTATTATTATTATTAGTATTGTTATTATTAGTATTATTATTATTAGTATTATTATTATTAGTATTATTATTATCAGTATTATTATTATTAGTATTATTATTATTAGTATTATTATTATTAGTATTATTATTATTAGTATTATTATTATTAGTATTATTATTATTAGTATTATAATTATTAGTATTATTATTATTAGTATTATTATTATTAGTATTATTATTATTAGTGTTATTATTATTAGTATTATTATTAGTATTATTATTATTAGTATTATTATTATTAGTATTATTATTATTAGTGTTATTATTATTAGTATTATAATTATTAGTATTATTATTATTAGTATTATTATTATTAGTATTATTATTATTAGTATTATTATTATTAGTATTATTATTATTAGTATTATTATTATTAGTATTATTATTATTAGTATTATTATTATTAGTGTTATTATTATTAGTATTATTATTAGTATTATTATTATTAGTATTATTATTATTAGTATTATTATTATTAGTATTATTATTATTAGTATTATTATTATTAGTATTATTATTATTAGTATTAGTATTATTAGTATTAGTATTATTAGTATTAGTATTAGTATTATTAGTATTATTATTAGTATTATTAGTATTATTATTATTAGTATTATTTTTATTATTAGTATTATTATTATTAGTATTATTATTATTAGTGTTATTATTATTAGTATTATTATTAGTATTATTAGTATTAGTATTATTAGTATTAGTATTAGTATTATTAGTATTATTATTATTAGTATTATTTTTATTATTAGTATTATTATTATTAGTATTATTATTATTTGTATTATTATTATTAGTATTATTATTATTAGTATTATTATTATTAGTATTATTATTATTAGTATTATTATTATTAGTATTATTATTATTAGTATTATTATTATTAGTATTATTATTATTAGTATTATTATTATTAGTGTTATTATTATTAGTATTATAATTATTAGTATTATTATTAT
The DNA here is from genome assembly GCA_949987645.1 of Tachina grossa. Classification (NCBI taxonomy): domain Eukaryota; kingdom Metazoa; phylum Arthropoda; class Insecta; order Diptera; family Tachinidae; genus Tachina; species Tachina grossa. Next base: position 84,574,920 of record OX465274.1, read on the forward strand.
TAGTATTATTATTATTAGTATTATTATTATTAGTATTATTATTATTAGTATTATTATTATTAGTATTATTATTATTAGTATTATTATTATTAGTATTATTATTATTAGTGTTATTATTATTAGTATTATTATTAGTATTATTATTATTAGTATTATTATTATTAGTATTATTATTATTAGTATTATTATTATTAGTATTATTATTATTAGTATTAGTATTATTAGTATTAGTATTATTAGTATTAGTATTAGTATTATTAGTATTATTATTATTAGTATTATTTTTATTATTAGTATTATTATTATTAGTATTATTATTATTAGTGTTATTATTATTAGTATTATTATTAGTATTATTATTATTAGTATTATTATTATTAGTATTATTATTATTAGTATTATTATTATTAGTATTATTATTATTAGTATTATTATTAGTATTATTATTATTAGTATTATTATTATTAGTATTATTATTATTAGTATTATTATTATTAGTATTATAATTATTAGTATTATTATTATTAGTATTATTATTATTAGTATTATTATTATTAGTATTATTATTATTAGTATTATTATTATTAGTATTATTATTATTAGTATTATTATTATTAGTATTATTATTATTAGTATTATTATTATTAGTATTATTATTATTAGTATTATTATTATTAGTATTATTATTATTAGTATTATTATTATTAGTATTATTATTATTAGTATTATTATTATTAGTATTATTATTATTAGTATTATTATTATTAGTATTATAATTATTAGTATTATTATTATTAGTATTATTATTATTAGTATTATTATTATTAGTATTATTATTATTAGTATTATTATTATTAGTATTATTATTATTAGTATTATTATTATTAGTATTATTATTATTAGTATTATTATTATTAGTATTATTATTATTAGTATTATTATTATTAGTATTATTATTATTAGTATTATTATTATTAGTATTATTATTATTAGTATTATTATTATTAGTATTATTATTATTAGTGTTATAATTATTAGTGTTATTATTATTAGTATTATTATTATTAGTATTATTATTATTAGTATTATTATTATTAGTATAATTATTATTAGTATAATTATTATTAGTATAATTATTATTAGTATTATTATTATTAGTATTATTATTATTAGTATTATTATTATTAGTATAACTATTATTAGTATAATTATTATTAGTATTATTATTATTAGTATTATTATTATTAGTATTATTATTATTAGTATTATTATTATTAGTATTATTATTATTAGTATTATTATTATTAGTATTATTATTATTAGTATTATTATTATTAGTATTATTATTATTAGTATTATTATTATTAGTATTATTATTATTAGTATTATTATTATTAGTATTATTATTATTAGTATTATTATTATTAGTATTATTATTATTAGTATTATTATTATTAGTATTATTATTATTAGTATTGTTATTATTAGTATTATTATTATTAGTATTATTATTATTAGTATTATTATTATTAGTATTATTATTATTAGTATTATTATTATTAGTATTATTATTATTAGTATTATTATTATTAGTATTATTATTATTAGTAATATTATTATTAGTATTATTAATATTAGTATTATTATTATTAGTATTATTATTATTAGTATTATTATTATTAGTATTATTATTATTAGTATTATTATTATTAGTATTATTATTATTAGTATTATTATTATTAGTATTATTATTATTAGTATTATTATTATTAGTATTATTATTATTAGTATTATTATTATTAGTATTATTATTATTAGTATTATTATTATTAGTATTATTATTATTAGTATTATTATTATTAGTATTATTATTATTAGTATTATTATTATTAGTATTATTATTATTAGTATTATTATTATTAGTATTATTATTATTATTATTATTATTATTAGTATTATTATTATTAGTATTATTATTATTAGTATTATTATTATTAGTATTATTATTATTAGTATTATTATTATTAGTATTATTATTATTAGTATTATTATTATTAGTATTATTATTATTAGTATTATTATTATTAGTATTATTATTATTAGTATTATTATTATTAGTATTATTATTATTAGTATTATTATTATTAGTATTATTATTATTAGTATTATTATTATTAGTATTATTATTATTAGTATTATTATTATTAGTATTATTATTATTAGAATTATTATTAGTAGTATTATTATTATTAGTATTATTATTATTAGTATTAGTATTAATAGTATTAGTATTATTAGTATTAGTATTAGTATTATTAGTATTATTATTATTATTAGTATTATTATTATTAGTATTATTATTATTAGTGTTATTATTATTAGTATTATTATTAGTATTATTATTATTAGTATTATTATTATTAGTATTATTATTATTAGTATTATTATTATTAGTATTATTATTATTAGTATTATTATTATTAGTATTATTATTATTAGTATTATTATTATTAGTATTATTATTATTAGTATTATTATTATTAGTATTATTATTATTAGTATTATTATTATTAGTATTATTATTATTAGTATTATTATTATTAGTATTATTACTATTAGTATATTATTATTAGTATTATTATTATTAGTATTATTATTATTAGTATTATTATTATTAGTATTATTATTATTAGTATTATTATTATTAGTATTATTATTATTAGTATTATTATTATTAGTATTATTATTATTGGTATTATTATTATTAGTATTATTATTATTAGTATTATTATTATTAGTATTATTATTATTAGTATTATTATTATTAGTATTATTATTATTAGTATTATTATTATTAGTATTATTATTATTAGTATTATTATTATTAGTATTATTATTATTAGTATTATTATTATTAGTATTATTATTATTAGTATTATTATTATTAGTATTATTATTATTAGTATTATTATTATTAGTATTATTATTATTAGTATTATTATTATTAGTATTATTATTATTAGTATTATTATTATTAGTGTTATTATTATTAGTGTTATTATTATTAGTGTTATTATTATTAGTATTATTATTATTAGTATTATTATTATTAGTATTATTATTATTAGTATAATTATTATTAGTATAATTATTATTAGTATAATTATTATTAGTATTATTATTATTAGTATTATTATTATTAGTATTATTATTATTAGTATTATTATTATTAGTATAACTATTATTAGTATAATTATTATTAGTATTATTATTATTAGTATTATTATTATTAGTATTATTATTATTAGTATTATTATTATTAGTATTATTATTATTAGTATTATTATTATTAGTATTATTATTATTAGTATTATTATTATTAGTATTATTATTATTAGTATTATTATTATTAGTATTATTATTATTAGTATTATTATTATTAGTATTATTATTATTAGTATTATTATTATTAGTGTTATTATTATTAGTATTATTATTATTAGTATTATTATTATTAGTATTATTATTATTAGTATTATTATTATTAGTATTATTATTATTAGTATTATTATTATTAGTATTATTATTATTAGTATTATTATTATTAGTATTATTATTATTAGTATTATTATTATTAGTATTATTATTATTAGTATTATTATTATTAGTATTATTATTATTAGTATTATTATTATTAGTATTATTATTATTAGTATTATTATTATTAGTATTATTATTATTAGTATTATTATTATTAGTATAATTATTATTAGTATTATTATTATTAGTATTATTATTATTAGTATTATTATTATTAGTATTATTATTATTAGTATTATTATTATTAGTATTATTATTATTAGTATTATTATTATTAGTATTATTATTATTAGTATTATTATTATTAGTATTATTATTATTAGTATTATTATTATTAGTATTATTATTATTAGTATTATTATTATTAGTATTATTATTATTAGAATTATTATTAGTAGTATTATTATTATTAGTATTATTATTATTAGTATTATTATTATTAGTATTAGTATTATTAGTATTAGTATTATTAGTATTAGTAAAGAGTGTTTTTTATTGAGGTATAGAACTTTAAGTTGGCATCACTTTTTTAACTGGCGGCCATTTTGTCAGCTGTCAAGTGATTAATATTTAGTTTGGTTTGCCATTTCATCATGAACAGGTTGACAAAAGAACAACGCTTGCAAATCGTGCAAATTTATTTCGAAAATAATGGTTCAGTTCGCGATGTTTACCGCAAGCTCCGTCCATTTTATGGTCGACATAATCGTCCATCAGAGCAATTAATTCGGTTAACCATGGATCGTTTTCCCACTACGTTTACTCTATGTGATAATACGCATCCGCAGAGATGTCGAACAGTGCGCACCGAAGAAACAATTGCCGCTGTAGAGCAAAGTGTTGAAGAGGACCCGAATGAATCGATTCGCCACCGTGCACAGCAATTGGAGCCGACTAACCGACTATTTTGTTCCCGAATTGGATGGCATGAATGTGGATGAGTTGTGGTTCCAACAAGATGGCGCTACATGCCACACAGCGCACGCCACAATCGATTTATTGAAGGAAACATTCGATGAGCGCATAATTTCGCGGAATGGACCTGTCAATTGGCCACCAAGATCGTGTGATTTGACACCATTGGATTATTTTCTTTGAGGATATGTGAAGTCGCTCGTCTACGCCAACAAACCAGAAACGTTAGGGGACTTGGAAGCCAACATTCGTGGCGTTATTGCCAACATACGGCCCCATATGCTCGAAAAAGTGGTTGAAAATTGGACCTGTAGAATTGGCTTTATTCGAGCCAGCCGCGGCGGCCACATGCCCAAAGTCATATTTAAACATTAATGGCATAAAATTATCCTTCCAATAAAGCCAAATTGATGGACATTAAAACGATTTTCTTGTGTTTTATTTCAATTCAAAGTTCTATACCTCTTAAAAAAACACCCTATATTAGTATTATTAGTATTATTATTATTAGTATTATTATTATTATTAGTATTATTATTATTAGTATTATTATTATTAGTGTTATTATTATTAGTATTATTATTAGTATTATTATTATTAGTATTATTATTATTAGTATTATTATTATTAGTATTATTATTATTAGTATTATTATTATTAGTATTATTATTATTAGTATTATTATTATTAGTATTATTATTATTAGTATTATTATTATTAGTATTATTATTATTAGTATTACTATTATTAGTATTATTATTATTAGTATTATTATTATTAGTATTATTATTATTAGTATTATTATTATTAGTATTATTATTATTAGTATATTATTATTAGTATTATTATTATTAGTATTATTATTATTAGTATTATTATTATTAGTATTATTATTATTAGTATTATTATTATTAGTATTATTATTATTAGTATTATTATTATTAGTATTATTATTATTGGTATTATTATTATTAGTATTATTATTATTAGTATTATTATTATTAGTATTATTATTATTAGTATTATTATTATTAGTATTATTATTATTAGTATTATTATTATTAGTATTATTATTATTAGTATTATTATTATTAGTATTATTATTATTAGTATTATTATTATTAGTATTATTATTATTAGTATTATTATTATTAGTATTATTATTATTAGTATTATTATTATTAGTATTATTATTATTAGTATTATTATTATTAGTATTATTATTATTAGTATTATTATTATTAGTATTATTATTATTAGTGTTATTATTATTAGTGTTATTATTATTAGTGTTATTATTATTAGTATTATTATTATTAGTATTATTATTATTAGTATTATTATTATTAGTATAATTATTATTAGTATAATTATTATTAGTATTATTATTATTAGTATTATTATTATTAGTATTATTATTATTAGTATTATTATTATTAGTATAACTATTATTAGTATAATTATTATTAGTATTATTATTATTAGTATTATTATTATTAGTATTATTATTATTAGTATTATTATTATTAGTATTATTATTATTAGTATTATTATTATTAGTATTATTATTATTAGTATTATTATTATTAGTATTATTATTATTAGTATTATTATTATTAGTATTATTATTATTAGTATTATTATTATTAGTATTATTATTATTAGTATTATTATTATTAGTGTTATTATTATTAGTATTATTATTATTAGTATTATTATTATTAGTATTATTATTATTAGTATTATTATTATTAGTATTATTATTATTAGTATTATTATTATTAGTATTATTATTATTAGTATTATTATTATTAGTATTATTATTATTAGTATTATTATTATTAGTATTATTATTATTAGTATTATTATTATTAGTATTATTATTATTAGTATTATTATTATTAGTATTATTATTATTAGTATTATTATTATTAGTATTATTATTATTAGTATTATTATTATTAGTATAATTATTATTAGTATTATTATTATTAGTATTATTATTATTAGTATTATTATTATTAGTATTATTATTATTAGTATTATTATTATTAGTATTATTATTATTAGTATTATTATTATTATTAGTATTATTATTATTAGTATTATTATTATTAGTATTATTATTATTAGTATTATTATTATTAGTATTATTATTATTAGTATTATTATTATTAGTATTATTATTATTAGTATTATTATTATTAGTATTATTATTATTAGTATTATTATTATTAGTATTATTATTATTAGTATTATTATTATTAGTATTATTATTATTAGTATTATTATTATTAGTATTATTATTATTAGTATTATTATTATTAGTATTATTATTATTATTAGTATTATTATTATTAGTATTATTATTATTAGTATTATTATTATTATTAGTATTATTATTATTAGTATTATTATTATTAGTATTATTATTATTAGTATTATTATTATTAGTATTATTATTATTAGTATTATTATTATTAGTATTATTATTATTAGTATTATTATTATTAGTATTATTATTATTAGTATTATTATTATTAGTATTATTATTATTAGTATTATTATTATTAGTATTATTATTATTAGTATTATTATTATTAGTATTATTATTATTAGTATTATTATTATTAGTATTATTATTATTAGTATTATTATTATTAGTATTATTATTATTATTATTAGTATTATTATTATTAGTATTATTATTATTAGTATTATTATTATTAGTATTATTATTATTAGTATTATTATTATTATTATTATTATTATTAGTATTATTATTATTAGTATTATTATTATTAGTATTATTATTATTAGTATTATTATTATTAGTATTGTTATTATTAGTATTGTTATTATTAGTATTATTATTATTAGTATTATTATTATTAGTATTATTATTATTAGTATTGTTATTTTTAGTATTATTATTATTAGTATTATTATTATTAGTATTATTATTATTAGTATTATTATTATTATTATTATTATTATTATTATTTCCTACGAAATTTATTCCATACGGGTAGATTTCTTAAGAAACTCCCTTATAAAATTTTTCAGTTATTAATGTCTGTCTGGCCAGAAACCACAAGCCAGAATGGAATAATTCCGATTCTCTACATTGCATTTTATTATTTTTATTGAAACGTTGTGGCAACCCCACCATTGAATTAAAGCTTAATCTACTACGCTCTGTATAACAGTTTGCTACGTAGTTCAGACATAATCCAATTCCACCACCATCAGTACAACTACTTCACCACTTAAGTTATGTGTATCGTGGATAATGTGAAAGTGGAACATAATGTTAATATATAAATGTTTAACTGGGTATAACTACTGCCTACATACTTATGTTTATAATACTAAAGACTTAAATAATAAAGCTTAGAAATCTTACAATAATAAAGCCAAATTCCTGGAGATAAGAAGAAATTATCTTGAAAAAAAAATAAAAATAAAAAAACACAAAAATTCGCCCATTCCTGGATGACGTGGGCAAAAAGAAAAAAAAAGTGAATAAATTGTTTTCTTACATTACATACCGAAAAATCACAGTTGAAGAGCCACATAAGCGTTCAGGTCCTGTACAGTGCCATAATTGCCAAGAATATGGCCATACAAAAACATACTGCAATTTACCCTCTGTTTGTGTTGTGTGCGGCGAATTACACGGCACTGCTAGTTGCAATAAGCCAAAAGATCAAAGTAATAAAAAATGTAGTAACTGTGGAGGTAATCACACCGCTAACTACAGAGGTTGTCCTGTGTACTCTTTCGTAAAGAAGACTATGGTGCAAAAACCTAAATTAGTTCCAGCTCAATCAGCAAACGCTTACTCTGCCACTTTTGCGCAAATGAGCCAACCAGTTATCGTATGCAGATGCTGCTAAGACAAATTCAATTCCCACACAAAATGTTTCCCCGCCAAATAATTCAAAAAATACTGACGCAAGCTTTAATTTTAATCGCCTTGAAGCTACTATTGAAAATTTGGTGCAAACTATAAACAATTTTACAACAAATATGACTAGCATGATGCAAGAAATGCTGCGAATGCAGAATACTCTGCTTCAAGCATTAATTAACAAGCCATGAACATGTTTATGGAACGCAACATGAATATGTTTCTGGAACGCAAACGGCATTCGCCAACATAAAAATGAACTTGAGCACTTCCTCACGGAAAAAAATATTGATGTAATGTTAGTATCTGAGAATCATTTGACTTCGAGAAGTCTTTTTAAAATTTATGGCTACACTATATATGATACAAAGGACCCTAGAGGAAGGGCTTGCGGTGGATCAGCAATTCTAATAAAGTCAAGACTCAAGCACTATGTTCTTGATAACATTTGTGAAGAACACCTACAAGCAACAAATATTGGCATTGAAAGTTTTTGTACAAATTTTGTTATATCATCAATTTACTCCCCTCCCAGATTTTCAATCACTGAGAATCAATATGGGGATTTCTACAAATCTCTTGGACCTTGTTTTGTAGCAGATGGCGACTACAATGCTAAGCATACGTTCTGGAGTTCGCGTCTTATTACCCCCAGAGGTCGAGCATTGTTCAACACTATTTCAAAAATGGGCTTGGATGTCATTTCGAGTGGGGAGCCCACTTATTGGCCTACTGACATACAAAAAATTTCGGATGTTATAGATTTTGGCGTCATAAAAAATATCTCTAGGGATTTAATTCAAGTTCAAGCTTCTCTTGATCTTTCGTCCGATCACTCTCCGACGATCATTACAATTTGTAGTCCATTAAGAAGTAACTTACCTGACCCATATGTGAAGATGATCAATCGTGTTAATTGGCTGGGGTTCAAAAAATATCTCAGTTGTCATTGTACGGAAAACATTACGCTTAGAACATCCGATGATATTGAATCTAACATTGCCAATCTCAGCGAGAATATTAAACAGGCTGCTGAACATGCCACTATCTCCCATCCGCAGACTGGGTTTAATAAAATTTATTCTACAGACATTGAACGGCTCGTACGGGAAAAAAGAAGAGCTAGAAGGGAATGGCAACAGCACAGATCACCACAAAATAAAATCAGATTTAAAGAGTGCACTAAACGACTCCAAGAGTTGCTTGCATCTGAAAAAACTGCATCTCTTAAAAATTATCTGGAAGGTCTTGATGTCACACCAGCGTCTAATTACTCTTTGTGGCGCGCTGCTAGAAAGCGTAAAACACCCATTGAGTATAAGCCACCTTTACGCACATCTACCGGAAGTTGGGCAAGAAGCGATACTGAAAAAGGTAAAATATTTGCTGAACACTTAAAATCCGTTTTTACGCCAAACATATGTACTGGTGTTGCTGATTTGCCGAATGTAGTCGCTCTACCCCCTCAACACATAAAGTTTAAGCCGCGTGATTTACAAAAATTAATTGCCGAACTCAACCCGAAGAAAGCTCCGGGTATTGATGGAATTAGTAACCAGATGCTTACGAACTTGCCTCGTATTGCAATGAGAATCCTATTATGCATATTTAATGCCATTTTACGACTGGAGTATTATCCACACAGCTGGAAGCTTGCCAAGGTTAAAATGATTCCAAAGCCGGGCAAAGATCTAACCAAGGCTGAGTCATATAGGCCAATAAGTCTACTATCAACTATGTCAAAGCTTTTCGAAAAACTGCTCAAAACAAAATTGTCCCCAATTCTAATTAGTAGTGGGTGCATACCAGACCATCAATTTGGTTTTAGAAGTCAGCATAGCACCATTGAACAAACTCACAGATTGGTTCAATTTATAAGAAGAACTTTTGAGAAAAAAAAGTATTGTTCTGCGCTCTTTATTGACGTTTCCCAGGCATTTAATAAAGTGTGGCATGAAGGCCTAATTTTAAAATTGAAGACTTACTTACCAATAAACATTTTAAATCTTTTGGAAAGTTTTAATTTTTTTATAGATTTAAGATTTGAATACTTATTGTTAGTTCATATTTGAAGATACAATAAATAAAAAACATGCAAAAAAAAAATAAATTAAAAATACATTGAAATTGATTATTGAGGGGTTTAGCTGGATCCTATGCGCATTTCACTGTTGCTAAAGCAGATCATCAGGGAACCTTTACCCAAAGCTTCTTAGAACAACTAGAGTTATTATATTATAAACTTTCATTTAAACAAATGAGAAGCTCAATAACAAATAACAAAGTTGAAACAAGAACTCAATAATCAACATGTTTTTTATTTTCTTACTTTACCATTACTACATTGGCTGACTATTTTCAGCTTCAAATTGTAGTCGTAAGAGTATGTAAAAGAAAATAAATGTAAATAACAACAACAGCTATTTAAGAATAGAGTGAATAAGTAAAATATTAATTTGGGATTATTAGTGCGTTTAAAAATTTTAAACTTAAATTGTAACAATTCCCATAAAAAAACACTAATTATTAACTTGACTGCACCCGGTCAAAAAAATAAATTCCATAAAATATTTTATGGAAAGGCACTCTTAAATTTTAGTTAAAAATGTTTAAAACTATCTAGGTACATAATAAAATCTTATAACTGAAACTTTCAAAATCTACCGTCACAACTTTTTATAACCGCTTAAACACAAAAAATATTTTTAAAATTTACTATTTTAGGACATTGCTGAATGTAGGGTACATGTCCAAAATACAAAATAATTGGCTATAAGCACATTCTTAATGCATTATCTTTAGCGCTATGTAAATAAAAAATTAAAAATGTATTAAACAAAGTTTTTTACAAAACTGAAAATAATGAAGATACTTAAAGAAACACATGCCTTTTTCAGGGAAATTTTAAAATTTAGATTTTTTAGCCTTTTCCCGATTTGGCGAATGAATATGTTAATAATTTTTGTCCTATTTTTATATAAAATTTTTTCAAAAATTTAACTTAAAATCCAACAATGAATTAAAAAGTAATAGGCGAAATACTAAAAAAAAGGTGAAGGCAAAAAAATTTTTTTGTCCTAAATGAAATATCTTATGAGAGATACGGAAACACATCTTGGGAAATTATTTCTTAAGAACTTCAAGTCCCAGGTAGTAAAATTTGGCACACTGTAACGCATGTCCAGCTCAGGCCAGAAGGCTATCATGACATGTGTTATAAAGCCTAAGTCCTCCTCTACGGATGTTAGGAGTTTCATATAAATACAATCAGCAGTTTAGAAGTTCCAGATTTATTGCCAAGTTTGTAAAAGTCCCCACTGTGCAATGTAAATTTTACATATACACGTGCACACAAATGTACATGCACACATGTGCGTAAAAACCTATTTTTCAACCCAAAAAAAAGATAAAAAATCTTCAATATCATACGTGCATGAAAGTGCGTGAGTAAAAATATTTTGTTCGTGAGCGTGCGTGATCGTGAAAATTTTCAATATCATTCGTGCGTGAAAGTGCTTGAGTAAAATATTTTTCTGCGTGAGCGTGCGTATCGTGAGTCAAAAAACGCTCACGTGCACTTCTCTAGAATTTACTACCTAAACCTTTTAAAAAACAAAAACGCAACTCAAACAAAAAGACATAACATAAATAGCAAACATGAACGAAAGCAAATTTGACATAAAAGACTTGAAACACAAACTGAATGAAGCAAAACATCGAGCGGTACACTACTGATCCAAAAGCGTTCAGTAAAATCACCGGATCAGTTCGTTCAATTAAATGATTCGTTCAATTTAACCCGTTCTTTCATGAGCTACACAGCTCTAATTGACACATACATACATATTTATACCTACCCTGCAGTCAGACTGGGGCCAAGTGTCTCTATGTCAACACTAAAATTCTAGTAGTAGTTACATTGTCTATAATTTCTATAAAGAGAGAAAACAGATGTGGTGTATTTCTGGTGGATTTTGCAACAACTTGTCGATATACATAAATTTTTATGTACGTAAGGTATAGAAATGTACCAGTAAATGTCTGGTTGGTATGTCTACACTCAAAATATTCCATGCTTAAAAATACGAAACATTTTTCGTAATTTAATTTTTGTGCAATAAACGAAAATTTTGTACATCTTACGAAAATATTTGTAGCATGTGCAGGAAAACAGATTTCGTAATTTTACGAATTTCGTTAATTTACAAAAATTATTTCGTACAATTATTTTTGTATATAGTACCACATTTTTCGTTTATTTTATTTAAATAAAAAATATTTTATAAAATTAGAAATTTCGTAAAATAAACAAATTTTGTTTTGTTATCATTTTCTTTGCAGTACAAAATTATTCTTAAATCTACGCAAGTTTCGTGAATTTTACGAAAATTTTTTTTTTAAATTTAAGAATAAAAACTGTTGTTTTGTTTTACTTTTTAATATTTTCCTCATTTATTTTCCTGTATTGTATCTGTTGGTGTGCACGGCAACCCAACAACGAAAAAGTAAATTATCTTATACTTTATAATTGGATAATTGGTTGGATATTGGCTTGTGGTGATATACCGCACCACAACTCTGAGACCGAATTGGGTCCATTGTGATTTCAGTGGCGTAAGAAATAGAAACAAGTCGATCGCAGAGCTCGTCATGCACGACAAATTTCGTTGGACGGTGGTGTGTTAATTTTCATATGAACAATGTGTTTTATTTTATATGACGAAATTCGTTGTTTGTCCCAGTTGTGTTCCCAGTTTAATTCATAAGTTTCAGTGCAAAATATGTATGTATGTATGTGTATGTGATGTATGAGGAATACAGAGGCTGCAACAATTCCCCTTAAATTATATTTTCCTTCCATAATTATTACAACCTTAAATTTTAAGAATTACAGATTATTCCACAAAATTATTTTTTAATTTTTTTTGTTGATTTTAATATTTTATAGATTTTGGGTTTATACGAAATTTCGCATGTTACACAAAATTTCTTTTCATTATTTGCGAATTACGTTTCGTAAAATTACAAAAAAAAAAAATTGTAAAAATACAAAATTTGGTTATTTGCATACAAAAAGTATTTCGTACAATAAACAAATATCATTTCTACTATCTACGAAGCATTTCGTACCGTAAAAGCAACGAATATTTTCGTAAAATGAACGACATTTTTCGTTTATTTCACCTATGAAATAGTTTGAGTGTACCTAGTCAATGGTTTTAGTGTTACTAGTAGATTTTCAATGACAAGCACATGCTAAATGTCTATAGCACAAAGTATTGTATGGGGAATAATTGTAGAGTAGTGCTGGTGACAAAGTCAAAAGCGACTCAGTACATTTTCACCATCGACATTTCCTTCAGGGTATATATATATACACATATACTTAATGCATGTACATATATAATTAAGTGCACTCTGAACTCTGCAATTTGAAACAAAAGAAAATTCTTTCGCCTTGTATGCTAATCGCACGCAAAATTCATTTTATTTCTAATAGAGTTACAATGTAACCCCAGTAACAAATTGAGGGACTCGATATGGACAAAAATCCTAAAACATTTCCACATAAATTTTAATCAAGTGTTTTGCTATTTCGTCTATACGTAATGATTTAATATAGGCAGTTATATAAAAGAGTACAAATAAAATTTGAATAGAAATCTTTATCCTGTAAATAAAATTACTTTGTTTCTGAAATTAAGTTTTAAAGATTATATAAGCTTACGACTTCTACTTAATTTTTCCAAAATTATTAAATAAATAGCCCATTAAGTGCCCAGGAAAAAAAAAGTCATCAATCGGTAAGAATGTGTTAGTGTCGTTTAATTGATGATTTTTCGGAGACGTACAAATAAAATCGTCAATCAGCATTTTAATTTTGTGTTCGTTGTGTGCGATGGCATTTATGTCTTAATCGGATGATGATTTTTTGTTATTAGCGGCATTAAGACTTTATGAAATCTTTGTATAAAAAAGTACATTAAACAAATATACAGAGCTAAATAATAATTTTTCTATCTTACACTCTAATTTTTCATCTATAATTATTATTATTTATTTCATCTATAATTATTATTATTTATTTATTTATAATAACAATAATTCTAATTCTTCAAACCATTCTAAAAATCAAACATATTTTCCTTAAAAAAATTTCGAAACATAAAGAAACGATTTTTAATATTAAAAAAAGACATTGGGTAGTGTGAATAAAAAAAATGTACATACTCGTATGTATTTGCTTTTTAGTTAAAATTTTGTTTTAAACACAAAATTCACATACATAAATACATATGTATTTGGGGTTTTAAAAACAATTTTTAAGTATTTTTTTATTTATAATAATCATAAAACTGTTTGTACACTTTTGATTGTTTGGTTTTTTTTACAAAGACCAATGATACATTTTCATAAAGTGCAAATTAATTTTTTTCATCCGCGCACTTCTCCATGTCGTCATACAATAAATAACACAAATCAAATGACGTTTCATCGTCAATCAGATTTGGAGACGTTCAAATAATCAGCCGTCAAATAAAAATATCAAAATTTTTTGATTCTCATCAATCAGTGCCGACAACGTGTACGTGTAGCCGAAAAGAAACGACTGCATGCACACAACTTTGTGATTGATGGGTTTTTTGTACGTCTCCTGGACACTTTACAATTGTTTAATTTGTTGTGGTCTTGAACTTAAATTATTTTCCTACTCATATTCTACTTTTAACTAAGTAAAATCGAAATATGGCTTTATTGCATTTAGTGCTTTTTTAAGAAGGCACAGTGCTTTTTGCTTTGAAAAAGTTGCCATCACTGTCCGTGTGGCATCTTTTTATGTATATTCACTAAAGGGTTGCGTTTGTATAGCCAAAACAAATATACCATGGTATGTACCATATAATTGTAGTGTGAGAGACAGAACTAGTATAAGAGGTATTGTGTGTGCGTGCTTTTCCAAATTACAATACAATTAAAAACAAATAACAAATGCTTATTGCATTGCTGCTGAGCAACTGTTTGATCTGTTTTTGCTCAAAAATACACATTGTAATACAAACATATGAAAAAAACAACTATTGAAACAAATACATGATGGGCTGATGTCTGTGCGGACGTTCGTTATGTTATTTTGTGGCGCAGCCAAGTATAGAGAGAGAGACAATTTTGCTCTGAGAGTAATTACAGATGCATATCGTGTGTCATTTTTTTGTATTTGCACCTCATGTGTTTCATGAACATGTATCATTTACTTACATATGTATATGAAATTTTGCTTTTATTCATTCATTCATCAGCCATGTATATTTTTTCTCAACACAACATAAGGCACTTATGGTAAAAGCAGTTTTATGTATCTTATTTGTTTTAGAAAAACAATAATTGCTTTAAAAAATCTACATTTACAACTAGTAACAGAAAACGCTAAATAACATATTTGTTCATACCAGAACCCAAAACACGCAAAACTGGTGCAAACAGATGTATCTGTGCAATGCTATAATATTCACACATCCATACGTATCATATGCACGCATATACATACCCAGTGGGAAAAGGTAATGAATTATAAGGTAATGCACATCATGTATAATTTTTCATTTCTGAATTGATTACTGTTAGCACAGAACATGTCCTGAGAAAGTAATAAATTATTTTAATTTTGTTTGATCAAATTACCCTCTCGTTTCTAAAGGATGTATTGTTTTGCTTTGGAAAATAATACTTTATGAAATTAATGCCTACTTTTTCAGCTGGGTACATACGTATCATACACACGTATATACTAGAAGTGAGCACAAGCTATGAAAAAGTACACATTATTGTATTTTTTTAAAGCAAATAGTGTTTGTAGTGGTGATCGTAATACGGGCTTTACACTATGACTTTTTCCCCTGCATTTTTCTTGAATTCTCTTTTATGTTGCTACCCCTTTGATCACCATTGTACCACCTTTGTCAATAATCTAGAAAAGTCACGGTAAAAAGTCATAGTGTACATCCCGTATAATTGAGTGTGAAACAAAAATAGAGAACAACGAAACAAAAAATACACAAAACCATTGTACAACAGTTGAATAGACAATTGTGTCAAGTGTGCAATATTTTTATTGTACACTTCATAGTGCACAATACTTCATTTCACAAACTAAAAATTTCATAAAATATTAAGTGATAATAAAACTTTTTATAATTACATATATTCATTGAGAAAGATATTATTTTTGTTTTATTAGTCTTAAAATAATAAATTATAAAACTTAGAACCAGCACGACCATTTTAGCATTTTTGCAGCTAAATTTTGCATTTTTTTTTTTAATTTAGCCGCAAAATTTTTAATTAGGATTTTAGTTAGGATTTTTAGGGTTCCGTACACCAAAGGTAAAAAGTAACCCTATTGTTTTCGCTACGCTGTCCGTCCGTCACACGCTATTTTCTCAGGAACCGTAAGAGCTACGAACGTGAAATTTGGACAGAGTATGTAGAACCTTATCCGCTACAACAACAATATTGGCACTTGAAATTTGTAAAATTATTGTATTTTTATAAAGACTACAACAATTAACACTAAGATTTAAAAAAATTTTGACAACTTGCTATATTTTGGAACCCGTAAGTGTCAAACTCTTTCAATAAACGGTAAAACTACAAAAATCAGAAAATTATAAAATCGCCAAACCAAAAAAAAAAAAATCGCCAAAAACGAAAAAAAATCGCTAAAACGAAAAAAAGCACAAAATTAAAAAAAAAATCTAAGACTAAAATAAATTGGCAAACCCGAAAAAAACGACAATATGAAAAAATCGCCAAAATGAAAAACACAAAAAACCGAAAAAATCGCCACAACGCGAAAAAGACGCCAAAACTAAAAAAATCGCCAATTGAATAAACGCCAAAAAGGAAAAAAGAAAAATCGCTTAAATGAAAAAAAATCGCCAAAATGAAAAAATTCTCCAAAATTAAAAAAATCGCCAAATTAAAAAAAAAACAAAAACAAAAAAAATCTCCAAAACGCGAAAAAGGCGCCAAAAGTAAAAAATTGCCTATGTGAAAAAATCGCCAAAATGAAAAAACGGCAAAATCCGAAAAAATCGACAAAACTGGGGAAAAAAGTGGCAAAACTAAAAAAGCGCCAAAAAACGCCTAAAGTAAAAAACGATCAAAACCGAAAAAACCCAAAAACGGAAAAAAACCAAAACTCCTAATTGTATAGGCTAAAGTTCGTATTGAATTACATATCTAGTGCCCGTAGGGAACCCTTCGTGCGCGAGTCAAAGTCGCACTTCACTGAATTTATTCAATTATTTATTTAGCTTTTTCCAGCATTTTTTGTTATATAATCTACACAATTTTTAGCAATATAATTTATGCAACTTTCGGTATATTAGTAATTTTGACGAGCATATATATATATTATAATATAAATAATATATAAATTTATAAGTTGATGTAGGTAATAAATAAAAATTTTTAATCTATTTAATTTTTCATATTAATATTGTAACAATATGCAAAGTATATAATTTTCATTTAATATGTGTGTAGATATATACACGAACAGTTCCTATTTAATTTAACGATATTTTCAAAATAACAACACATTATCTTCAAAACCTTTGATCCATGAGATATTTGTGAGAACATAAGAACAGCTTGTATTTCGAAAATGAATAAATTTATACGTTATTAAAAATAACAAACGAAAACAATTTACGTTATTGTAACTTTGAATAATTTTCATGTGAGTGACAAAAATTGATTCAAGTTTTCTATGTGTTTTCGATTATACGGAAATATGGCTGGCTTCAATTTGTTTTTCTTTGAACAAAGTGTATAGTTTCATAGTGCAGCAGCACAAAATATTGATAATGCACACATACCCTTTCAAAACGTTGTCGACAGCTTGCTGCAACAAAGCAATCGGTTTCAAAGTTGGTGCCCATGGTCACAATGTTTTGCAACTTTGTATGTGTACAAAATATACATAAATACCGCATCCAAAAAG
Source organism: Tachina grossa (assembly GCA_949987645.1). NCBI lineage: Eukaryota > Metazoa > Arthropoda > Insecta > Diptera > Tachinidae > Tachina > Tachina grossa. The sequence goes on from OX465274.1 coordinate 84,593,354, forward strand.
TATTCATATTTCGGAAGTAAGCCCGAGCACTTCTTAAGTAAAAATTAAATAGACAAAAGCTTTAGATTACACTCGTTTACAAAATTAAATTTTTTTTCATGTAAATTTCATGTATTTTCTTCCGCTGAATTCGAAAATCAAGGTTATATTTTGTTTTATGGAACAGTTTTTGAGATATTGTAATTTTTTAATTTTTTCGACTTTTTTTTCACTTGACCAATCATATCTCGAGCTAGAAATGTCCGATTGGGTCGTTCTTGGTATTCAAATGCAAGGTATTGAGATGATAAATAAATACATATGTATAATCGGATCTGTAATTGGTAAAGCGGTTCAAAATATATCGATGAAAATAGGGCACATTATCAAAAAAATCATATTTTACAGTGATTCTATGCCGACAGAAAAGTACAAATCGTTAAAAAAAAGTCTGTTTTCTGTTCATGAAAGATTACAATATCTCGAAAACTGTTTCATAAAACAAAATTTAACCTTGGTTTTGGAATTCAGCGAAAGAAAATACATAGAGAAAATCAACACTCCTCAAATGTACATTTTCGATGTAAACTAGTGTTATTTTATAAAAACTAATTTTTAAATGTTGCTTATCAATGAAATACATGTTCAAAAATTCTTGTTTTCGAAAAACCAACAGCAAATTAACATTTTTACTTTGCTTTTATTGATTTTTAACTATTAGTGCATAATGCATTATGCAAAATGAAAAACTGAAAGTTAGCATAACTGATGAAATTTAACTAGGTTTTAACGAGTTCCATCATACAATTTTACATAAACAATGTGCCCATAATGTATTTTTAACTAACAACTATGTACATCTTAGCATGGTTTTTAATGTAAAACTGTATAGCAAAGCTCGTTAACACATTCAATTTTGACACTTACATAAGTATGTATGCTAAACTCATGGCAGGTTTTCCAGAATTTAAAGAAAATTGGTTCATTCAAAGCAAATACAATAAAAGAATAAATAGCAAAAATTTTTAGGATCTGGTCACACTGCTTAGAACAGTAGCATATGAACTAACGCCGGGTTTCCATCTGTGTGCCATGTGCCACACAAGCGTAAAAAAGCGCAATTACTAATCAAAAACTTTTAGCAGCAGACATGCATTTATTAAGTTAAATAGTTACATACATAACTAATAGACAATTTTATTGAATCCATGCAAATTGTTTAAATCAATAAATACATGTATGAATCAAACAGTTTTTCATTAGTAATTAGTTGGTTACGCTTTTTTGGGCAAATGACACACAAGAAATGCCAGATGTAAACTCAGTCTAACACGCTCAAATAATCTACGACGTACATTCTACGTTGTTTGTTTTTTCTTTTACACATACACATAATTTTACACTTGTATGCTCATTTTACAATTGTCATTCGGTGTGCACTAGTGAAATGTGCTTCGACACAACAATAACTGATGCCCTCGCTTGGCAGATAAACAAATGCTGTTGCATGCTTTTGATGAGATTGAATACCATTTTTAGTGCTCTCATAAAATCGAGAGCACTAAAAAGATAGAACAATTCAATGATGTACATCATGAAGGCTAAGCAAGTAAGCACCTTTTGCACAACTCTAGTATATACATACTATAGCATTGCACAGATGCATCTGTTTGCACCAGTTTTGCGTGTTTTTTGGTTCTTGTATGAAAAAATATGTTATTTAGCGTTTCTTTTACTAGTTGTAAATGTTGATTTTTAAAGCAGTTATTGTATGGTTGTGCAATGACCAAATGAGAAAAACACGTTTGTATGTATTTGTTTTCTATAACAAATAAGATACATAAAACTGGTTTTAACATAAGTACCAAATGGTGTGTTGAAAAAAAATTCATGGTTGATGAATGAATGAATGAAAGTAAAATTTCACATACACATGTAAGTAAATGATACATGTACATGAAACACATGCATGGGTAATTACTCTCAGAGCAAAATTGTCTCTCTCTCTCTCTGTATACTTGGCTGCGCCACAAAATAACATAACGAACGTCCGCACATACATCTGTCCATCATGAATTTGTTTCAACAATGGTTTTTTTCATATTTTTGTATTACAATATGTATTTTTGGGCAAAAAGAGATCAAACAGTTGCTCAGCAGCAATACAATAAGCAATTGTTATTTGTTTTAATTGTATTTAATTTGGAAAAGCACGCACACACAATAACTCTTATACTAGTTCTGTCGCTCACACTACAATTATATGGTACATAGCATGGTATATTTGTTTTGGCTATACAAACGAGTATACAAATGCAACCCTATAATACATACATGCACATAAGCATACATACTTCCATACATTCGACTCATTTAAAATCTTGTTGTTGAAGACATCCCAATATTTTCTTCTTATTTTTCCTTATTTTTACTATTCGTAACTTAATTAACCCCCTTTTTGTGTAAGACGTTTGAGTTAGAAATATAGGCGTTTCTGTAATAGATTACAGAAAAGTTGTACAAGTTTTCTTTAGTCTATACAAAAACGCCAAGATTTTTAACTCAAACGTTTTACACAAACAGTGGGTAAATTTATTTATATTAAACTCACATCTATGTTTTTTGGTTTGTTTTTATTTGTTCACAAACATACACATATACCTATTTTGTTTTGATAGCTATTTCAGCTAAACTGCCGATAAACTGCGATAAAAGTTAGAGAAGATACCAATTTTACGTGATTCGCAAGTAGATTCATATTAAATCTACTTGATTCGCTCTCATAATTTTGTATGGCGAAGCAAGTTAATTCGGTCATGATTGGGGTGTGAAGCATGAATAGAGAGCGGAGCACGTATCGTGTAAACATACTATAAAGGTCAAATTTGGATAGTGTAGGTATAAGCCTAAAAGCATGCTTTTATTTAAGTATCCATAAACACCTATCGAATATTCAGTTTTGTATGGTATTTGACATTTCCAATTTGACGATGCTACCCTGTTTTGAAAAGTAAAAAGGTAATTTATACCAACAAAGTACATGTGGTTATTGCTGTTGTAATATTTGTTCTAGAAATGTGGGTACCTGATTGATGTGCCTTGTACACTACAATATCAAATATACTATAGTTTTCTCTTTTTTTCTACGAATTGTAATAAACCTGATTGGAGCTTTTTTACCTGTCGTTTTCTTCACGTATTCTGTGCTATTATCTGCTTTACAGCAGCAGACCTTTATATGTATGTATGTATCTACTTATGTATGTAATGATTTTTTTAGGTATGTCAAGAAGAAGAATTTTTGCAATTATCCGCATATCAATTAATTGCTTTGATTCGCCGTGATGAACTTAATGTTCAAGGGGAACGAGAAGTATATAATGCCGTCCTAAAGTGGGTGAAATTTGATGAGGAGAATCGTTATCCAAAAATGGAACCCATTATTTTTTCAGTACGTTGCCAGTTTCTAACACCAACATTTCTACGGGAACAAATGAAAAACTGTGATGTCTTAAGAAAAGTACCTGCCTGCCGAGAATATTTGGCAAAAATCTTTAAGGACTTGACATTACACAAGTGTCCAGTTGTCAAAGAACGTAAACCAAATACAACACGCATGATATTCGTTGCTGGAGGATTTTTCCGTCAATCTCTAGATATTTTAGAGGCATATAATGTTGATGATAAAACGTGGACAACATTACGAAGTTTGAGGATTCCGCGGTCGGGCCTGGGAGCTGCTTTTTTAAAAGGAATATTTTATGCCGTCGGTGGAAGAAATAATTCAATTGGGTCGTCTTATGATTCAGACTGGGTTGATCGCTACAACGCGTTAACTGAGCAGTGGAGACCATGTGCACCGATGACGGTTCCGCGACATCGCGTTGGGGTAGCTGTAATGGATGAACTGATGTATGCAGTAGGAGGATCAGCTGGTTCAGAATATCATAACACAGTTGAATAGTAAGTTGTGTACAAAATTATGCTAAAAAGTTCAATAACATTTCATATCTTTTACTATATTAAATTTAAATTCTCTTCTAAGCTATGATCCAGAACTTGATCGTTGGTTTCGTGTTCAAGCGATGCATGCTAAGCGACTTGGCGTAGGTGTAGTTGTGGTAAATCGTCTTCTTTATGCAGTAGGAGGCTTTGATGGTAGCGAGCGGCTGTCATCCGTTGAGCGCTACCATCCTGAAGACAATGCATGGAGTTTTGTTCCACCCATGGCTTGTGGTCGCAGCGGAGCTGGTGTGTCTGCAATTAATCAGTACATCTATGTGGTTGGTGGTTTTGATGGGACACGACAATTGTCTTCTGTAGAACGCTTCGACACAGAGTACCAGGTCTGGGAGCATGTGTCACCCATTAAAATAGCACGTAGCGCGTTATCGTTAACTTCTCTAGACGGAAAACTGTATGCAATTGGTGGATTTGATGGCACGAACTTTCTTTCAATAGTTGAAGTTTATGACCCAAAAACGAATTCCTGGGAACAGGGTACTCCACTGAGTTCTGGAAGATCTGGTCATGCATCTGCTGTCATCTACCAGCCATCATGTGTTGATAACTTTATGGATTGCATTGAAGAAGAATGTCCAAAACGTGATGAAAGGGGTGGCGGTGGAACAAGTAATGGAGATCAATCGAAGAACTCGTGCGACCATCCCGGTGGTAGTCGTTCGGATGGTTCATTCGATGGAAGTTCAGCGAATTTGGATTTTCACACTTCATTCGGTAGCAGTGGCCGTCGCAATTGCGAAAAGGAAGCGGTTTCGAATTCGAAAGTAATGGAAATTCTCACAAAAGGAGACACGAATAAAGTCTATACCTTAGTAAAATGCATACCTCATGTAAAATATTGTCGTATTCCTTTGTCAGAAAGAGTGTATAAAATAGTGAGTGACGAGACAAATATAACAATAGAATCTTCAATTATGGAATCCGCTAAGGACTTTACGTATTTTTTTAAGAAGCTATTCCGGCATGTAGATGGCGATTTTGAAAATTTTGATAATCTACTTAAAGTCTACGGTAATAGAATTAATAATATGATACGGAATCATTGCATGACAACTCTGCCTTCTCCGAATGCTAAAAGCAAACAGGTGTCCTATTTGAAATACAAATGCCTTATTAAATTCATACAAAATTCCAATTTTTTTAATAGTCGGAAGAACCTTTAAAATAATTCTTAGAGGTATGCTATTGTAACATATGTTAAGCTACATAAATAAGAAAGTTAAATATAAAAGCATGCTCATACAGTCCTTACCATCTACACATCATTAAATTTTACCTTCGCATTCTTAATGGACGGCATAATAAACTATCTGATTTTAATGACAGAACCTTTTTGACAAGTTTTATATGTTTTTTTTATCTAAGAATCCTTTTCAAATATCAACAAATATTTACATAACTGTTTGTGTAAGACGTTTGATTTAAAAATCTTGGCGTTTTTGTAATAGATTAAAGAAAAGTTGTACAAGTTTCCTTTAGTCTATTACAAAAACGCCAAGATTTTTAACTCAAACGTTTTACACAAACAGGGGGTAAATCAATAACAATTACAGTTTTTTTTTTGTATAAACGAAAAATGTTTAAACTTGTAACAAATTTTTTTGTTCGTACGCTTGAATTATGATAATTTTTTATGTAGTGAGCGATCACCTGCAAATATGTACACACAAAACGTGGCTAGCGCAACGAAATCATAAAATTCACTTGTCCTGAACTGTCTGATCCGACCGACTTTTTTCTGTCAAAAGTGGCAATCGAATAGCTTCTCGCTAAATCCAGTGTATATCATAAATCTAGTCTTAAAAATAAACCCCCTGTTTGTGTAAGACGTTTGAGTTAGAAATCTTGGCGTTTTTGTAATAGATTAAAGGAAACTCGTACAACTTTTTTTTAATCTATTACAGAAACGCCAAGATTTCTAACTCAAACGCCTTACACAAACAGGGGATTAAATTCGATAAAAAATCATAATATTGTCACAAAGGAGACAGTTCTTTCCAAGCTCAGGTTTTGATGTTGCTTACAAAATGTGCTTATCGTGAGATTTGTAATTTTCTGTAAAATTAGTGATATTTCGCAATCAAAAATGTTTAATTTAACCTTTATGTCAACGGCAACATACCTGGGTATGTTTTTAGTTTTGAAAACGCTGTAGCTCTAAACTGGATAACCGGATCGACTTGAAATTTCTTGATATCCTAGTCAAAACTGTTTTACGCAATAGTTCCAAGTTTGGTTAGGATTAGATCATCCGTTCGGAAGATAAAGCCCATTTACAAAGTTGCACCCTTAAGTCAACAGAATACATACCTGGGTATGTATAGTAAAACGCATGCAAATATGATAATATAATATAAAAGTATAGTTCATTTTGAGCTAAGTTTTGTAATTATTTTTTTATTATTATTATATAATGTCAGTTTTAATTATTTTTGCTTAAAATTATTGAAATTCAAATACATCTATCGCATTGAGGTAAGTCTTTGGAATGCTCTGCGCACACTGGTTTGTTGCATAATGTGCATGCTTTACGAGTAGGGTGTCGTTTCGAGCAGATGTAGCAATTCCCCTTTACTTTAAGCCGGCCCGTACTATCACGTTCCTCCGATGCATGTGCCTCAGTATCCACAACTCCGATGGGCCCACCTTTCATGGCTTCGATGGCGTTGCGCGTTGAAAAATCTCTGGATATTCTGCTGTTATTCGCCCTTCTTTCCATTTCTGGCTTGCACAATTGCTCGCTAAGCTGATGGAGAAACATCCTACGGCGGCTTGTAGATGTCTGCAGGTGAGTGTTGTTGTCAATGTATATTACGTATGCAGCAAACGCAGCAACGTCCACAATATTATAAAAGAAAGCCAGACGCCATCTATTTGTGCGCCGCTTCGTACTAAATTCGGACAAGCACTTGTCCATGTTATCAACGCCACCTTTGGTTTTGTTGTAGTCCAATATAAGCAATGGCTTCTTCTTAGGACCGGTCGTTTCTGTTGTATAATGAGTAGTGGACAACATTACAACTGCCTTGTTTTTCTTGGGAACGTACGAGCACATCTTAACGTGATTACAGAACCCAAACATTGATGATTCAGCCTCACGTCGTTTCGGGTTGGCAAATGCTGCTGGCACGAATGTACGCCTTTTGTTGCAAGTACCCAATATAGATAAATTGTTGTCTAACATCAAAGTTTTTGCCAAGTTGTAGCTAGTGAAAAAAAAAAGTTGTCACATACAATATTTCTTCCACTTCCAGCAAAAAAGGTTGACACATAAATCCTTTACTACTCTTTCGCCAACGTTTCTTTCACGTTCACCAGACGGTGCCATTCCTGTATAGATTTGTCCCTGCATTGAAAAATTATATTCAATTTAGTTATTTAGATTTTCAACAATTTTCAACAATATTCATTGTACCTGCAATGGATAGGAAGAAATGGAGTCGCACACCCAGCACACTTTTATTCCATATTTGGCAGGTTTTGATGTATGTATTGCGTGAAGCCAGTTCCACCACGATAAGCATACAATTGTTCATCTACGGTGACGTTGGCTCCAGCCACGTAATATCTACGAAGACAGCTGTTAAGCATCAAAAAAACGTCCGATATTGCTGCTGCTTTGTCAGTTTGTTTTCGTTGCTGGCGTGTGTTTCCATTATTAAAACGTATGAAGCGGTTTATTTCCCAAAATCGTCGTACACTCATTGCGGCACGATATAGTGGATGTGAAGTAGTTTTCCACAAATCTTTCGTATGCACGTAACCAGAATGTGTAACGCCACTTAGCAAAAGTAGGCCCAAATATGCATAAAATTCACTTTTTGTTATGGGAATCCATGATCTCGGTTCTCTTGTTGGATGTTTTGCGTTGTCAATATCATAAAATTGCCTTGCCTTTCGATTTGATTCACGAATAATTATGTCGCATATTTTGTTTGACATTATCAATTGGAACGTTTCTGCAATGGTCAAACCCTGCGTTGCCCGTACTGGTCCAGATTCTGCACTTCTTAGAATGTTGTGCGTACGGAATCTTACAGGTTGTGGTTGTATCGAGGACCAAACATTACCATCTCTGGCAGTAAAAACTTCGCCAATTTCAATTGGTGCATCTTCAAGATCCTCATCAGAATCACTGTCGCCCTCTGGGCCATATTCTGGTAACATGGGTTCTTCAACGTCTGAGTCATCTCCACCAATATCACCTAAAGCCTCGTCACCAACTATTGAATCGTGGTCACTTGTTTCTTCTTGGCTCTCTTCAAGCGCTTGCCGAATATATGCTTGTTGTTCTTCGTACGAAAGTGCGCTTAGTTGTCGCGGAGTAAGCCATTCACCATCAGCCATTTCACTTTTAATATTTTTTTATTTCCACAAAATAAACAGAAACGTCTTTTCACTTCGAATCACAAATGTAAACTAAATTTTCTGACGATACTACAAAGAATGAAATTTCCGCAACAATAAATGTTTCTACCTGCCTATATTATATATTTATTATATACGTATGTCGTCTACCTATACAACCACTTTTTTCAACAAACAATGACTGTGAGGATGAAATTGGTTATCATAAAATTTTTTTAGCCTTTTGTCCATTTCTAACAAACTAAAAAAATAATTCGGAAATTCCAACAAACCAGGTAGATACGTAATTAGCATTTTTATGCTAACGACGTACCATTCCCCTACAAAACGTATGTACATACCCAGGTATGCTGCTGTGGACGTGCGTAAAGCATTTCTGCTGTTGACATAAAGGTTAAGGAATATAATTAATAAAAATTATAAGTGTGATCAGTTTACAGACTAGTAATTGATCTTATTAAATTGTTTTTATAGTATGTATTAATAAACATTTTTCAGCCTTTTTTTAATGTCAACAATTATTTACAATTGTTATATATGAAAATTAACAGTTTTTTGTATAGAAAAAGGTATAGCAAATAGTTAACAATAGTTTAAGTGAGTAAGTTTTTATTTGAGATTGCTGAGTGAACATGTGATAATTTTTTAATTAAATGGAACAGGGATTATTTAGAAGAACTGAATAACATGTTATTTTCGGAGGGTACTATACAATCATCAGCGTTCATGTGTTTGGTCCATTCTTCCTTCAATTAAAAAAACGATAATCCAAATTTAGTCCAAAGTTAGAAAAATTTGAATTTAATAGGGTCATTTGCAGTATATCAAGAAAAATTAAATAGAATAGAATAAAATAGGGGGAAGATCTGGTCCAAAGACCGGCACTAAGATACCTGATTGATCTTTTGTACCATAGATCTCTAAATTAAATAAAGTCAATCTCTATATGACTCTCCTTATGAAAGTCAGTACAGCAGCCGTATCTGTAATTCCCTAAAGCTAAATCTTTATCGCTAAAAATCTATAGAGTTGATTTAGCGATTTTTGGCTGCGATTGCAATTCCGTAAAGTACGTTGCGAAATTTGGCAATGCCATAAAAATTGAATTCGCCGCAATTTTATTTTAATACCATTGCCAAAATTTATTTTAAATTATATATTGATCTCGAAAACACTAAATTTTTAGCAACGAAAATTTTAAGGTGCTAAAAAGTAAGTAAAATACAAATGTTTTTTAATTTAATGTTTTCGTATTTTAACAGTATAATGGAGAAAATAACTAAAACGGTGACAAAAGAGCAAAAAAATATACTCATTCAGTATTTGGAGGTAAAAAATTATTTTCAATTTTGTCAAGTAAAATGTAAAAATTCACTTTTTTTAGATATGTGAATTCCACCGGAGCTAAAAGCCGTACTGACCAATGGGACACTTTAGCAGAGATGAACTCTATTATACGTCGCTGATAAAAGCCACTCATATTTTCTTCGATATTTTAAATAATAATGGCCTAATTTTGTAACACAGAACGAAACTTTTCAAACTGAATTAATTTTAAATCAGAAATAATTTTTAGTCAGGCTTAAGTTCAGTAATTTCAATTCTTTTTATTGAATGAAATATTTTATTAATTAATGTGAGTTTCTAAAGAAGAGAAGAAAAATTAAATTAGACTTTTAAGCTGGGGGAAATACCGATATTTGTCTGTGCAGCAACGCACTTCATCAGCACCCTAGTCTATCTACTTGGGTAGAGATTGTTATTAACATCAGCTATTTAACGTAAATTCTAATGAAACTGAATGTGAGAAATGATTGTTGTGTACAATTATTGATTTACCTTTGGTAAATACATATGTAAGTATCACTATTTATTTCCCCCTGTTTTTCCATTTTTTCATTTTTCAATTTAGGTTAGCACATTACTCTACCTACGTATGTTTAACTATTCTTGCTTATCTTTTACGTTCATCACATTAATTATTTTTACTTATTCGATGTACCGTCGGTACATACATATAAGTATTATAGTAGTGGATATTATGTTACTTTGTTGTTGCATTCTCCCGTTTATTTGGTTTTCGAACATTAGTGATTGCCAAGTGAACAGTGACTGCCAAGTGAACATATTTTTGTCACGTGCCCATGATGAATTGAGACATTTTTAGATTTTTAATTGAACTATAGTGAATTTTTAATCAGACGTTGCTGCACAGAAAAATATCGGTATTTCCCCCAGCTTAAAAGTCTAATTTAATTTTTCTTCTCTTCCTTAGAAACTCACATTAATTAATAAAATATTTCATTCAATAAAAAGAATTGAAATTACTGAACTTAAGCCTGACTAAAAATTATTTCTGATTAAAAATTCACTATAGTTGAATTAAAAATCTAAGAATTAATTTTAATTTTTTATTTTGTAAAACATTTAAAAACGAAAATCCTATCTTACTTAAAATAAATGTATTTTATAAAACAGTTGCAAACGTTTTCAAACGACTTAAAGGCTCAATCAGACGTGACATAACCATAGCCATAGAGAACAGCCGTTCGAACCAAACTAATGCGCAACACTGTATTTGATTATAGGTGACTCGCCATAATGCCATAACTCTCATCATAGAAACCAACTGAATTTTGGTTTGGTTATGGCTATGGCGGTATGGCTATCTCACGTCTAATTTAAGCTCAAATGTCATGTGAAAACGTTTATTAAATTGTATTCGTTTTAAAAGTTTTAACAACAGAGTATAACTTCCTTAGATCAAAAGGGAACAAAAAAATTAAGCACTTTCTTGTAGCCGAAACTCTCCTCTAAACGCCTATACCCCATTGCACACCCGGAACAATTCGACCGTTACCACCAGAACAGTTTTTCTGACACAAGGTCAAAATATTTTGCAAAATTTTAGTAAAATAGTTACAAAAATGTCTTCTGTAATGCTATTTTTTTAAGTATTTTAGTTTATTTTATCAAACCGCTATTATGAAAGAAGGGTTTTAGATGGATATGCGTATTTCTAAATCATGTACAGGTGGTCACAAAAAATCTTGCCTGCTTAAAATAAAGTAAATTTATTTAATTAAAGTCACAAATCGATGGTTTATTAACACAACCTCGTAGCTTAAAAACTTCTACTTTTCAGGAGAGACAAAAAATTCTTTATAACAAGTATTTAACTTTTATTAATGTATGTTTTTTTATAATCCAATTACTTGGATGATTTTTGTTAAATTTATTGCAAAAAAAAGTGTTAAAAATAATTACCATTATTTATTTGCAAAATTTATATAAAAGTTAACATACGATATTGTGTTAGGGGCTGTCCATATATTACGAACGCTGTTTTCCCCGATTTTTTACCTCCCCTTGTAACAGAATGTAGCAAAACTTTGAAACCCCTCCCCCAGGAATAACGTAACAATGAGATAAAAAATAAATTAAATATTTTAAAGTTTTTATTAAAAAATTTAATTTAATTCATTGTTTTAAATTCATTTGTTAGACTAGCACAGTGCGTAGACAAAAATTAAATAAGCTTACGTATGAACGTACTCCATATATTGGCGAAAATATTTTTTAAATTTCTTCCCAGTGTGTTCTCAAACCCCGAAAATTATGGTTTTATAGAGAGCTTATTCCTAAACTGTATGTATGTATTATAGCATTGCACAGATACATCTGTTTGCACTAGTTTTGTCTGTTTTTTGCTTCTGGTTAAATATAAAAGCATGCTCATACAGTCCTTACCATCTACACATCATTAAATTTTACCTTCGCATTCTTAATGGACGGCATAATAAACTATCTGATTTTAATGACAGAACCTTTTTGACAAGTTTTATATGTTTTTTTTATCTAAGAATCCTTTTCAAATATCAACAAATATTTACATAACTGTTTGTGTAAGACGTTTGATTTAAAAATCTTGGCGTTTTTGTAATAGATTAAAGAAAAGTTGTACAAGTTTCCTTTAGTCTATTACAAAAACGCCAAGATTTTTAACTCAAACGTTTTACACAAACAGGGGGTAAATCAATAACAATTACAGTTTTTTTTTTTGTATAAACGAAAAATGTTTAAACTTGTAACAAATTTTTTTGTTCGTACGCTTGAATTATGATAATTTTTTATGTAGTGAGCGATCACCTGCAAATATGTACACACAAAACGTGGCTAGCGCAACGAAATCATAAAATTCACTTGTCCTGAACTGTCTGATCCGACCGACTTTTTTCTGTCAAAAGTGGCAATCGAATAGCTTCTCGCTAAATCCAGTGTATATCATAAATCTAGTCTTAAAAATAAACCCCCTGTTTGTGTAAGACGTTTGAGTTAGAAATCTTGGCGTTTTTGTAATAGATTAAAGGAAACTCGTACAACTTTTTTTTAATCTATTACAGAAACGCCAAGATTTCTAACTCAAACGCCTTACACAAACAGGGGATTAAATTCGATAAAAAATCATAATATTGTCACAAAGGAGACAGTTCTTTCCAAGCTCAGGTTTTGATGTTGCTTACAAAATGTGCTTATCGTGAGATTTGTAATTTTCTGTAAAATTAGTGATATTTCGCAATCAAAAATGTTTAATTTAACCTTTATGTCAACGGCAACATACCTGGGTATGTTTTTAGTTTTGAAAACGCTGTAGCTCTAAACTGGATAACCGGATCGACTTGAAATTTCTTGATATCCTAGTCAAAACTGTTTTACGCAATAGTTCCAAGTTTGGTTAGGATTAGATCATCCGTTCGGAAGATAAAGCCCATTTACAAAGTTGCACCCTTAAGTCAACAGAATACATACCTGGGTATGTATAGTAAAACGCATGCAAATATGATAATATAATATAAAAGTATAGTTTATTTTGAGCTAAGTTTTGTAATTATTTTTTTATTATTATTATATAATGTCAGTTTTAATTATTTTTGCTTAAAATTATTGAAATTCAAATACATCTATCGCATTGAGGTAAGTCTTTGGAATGCTCTGCGCACACTGGTTTGTTGCATAATGTGCATGCTTTACGAGTAGGGTGTCGTTTCGAGCAGATGTAGCAATTCCCCTTTACTTTAAGCCGGCCCGTACTATCACGTTCCTCCGATGCATGTGCCTCAGTATCCACAACTCCGATGGGCCCACCTTTCATGGCTTCGATGGCGTTGCGCGTTGAAAAATCTCTGGATATTCTGCTGTTATTCGCCCTTCTTTCCATTTCTGGCTTGCACAATTGCTCGCTAAGCTGATGGAGAAACATCCTACGGCGGCTTGTAGATGTCTGCAGGTGAGTGTTGTTGTCAATGTATATTACGTATGCAGCAAACGCAGCAACGTCCACAATATTATAAAAGAAAGCCAGAGGCCATCTATTTGTGCGCCGCTTCGTACTAAATTCGGACAAGCACTTGTCCATGTTATCAACGCCACCTTTGGTTTTGTTGTAGTCCAATATAAGCAATGGCTTCTTCTTAGGACCGGTCGTTTCTGTTGTATAATGAGTAGTGGACAACATTACAACTGCCTTGTTTTTCTTGGGAACGTACGAGCACATCTTAACGTGATTACAGAACCCAAACATTGATGATTCAGCCTCACGTCGTTTCGGGTTGGCAAATGCTGCTGGCACGAATGTACGCCTTTTGTTGCAAGTACCCAATATAGATAAATTGTTGTCTAACATCAAAGTTTTTGCCAAGTTGTAGCTAGTGAAAAAAAAAAGTTGTCACATACAATATTTCTTCCACTTCCAGCAAAAAAGGTTGACACATAAATCCTTTACTACTCTTTCGCCAACGTTTCTTTCACGTTCACCAGACGGTGCCATTCCTGTATAGATTTGTCCCTGCATTGAAAAATTATATTCAATTTAGTTATTTAGATTTTCAACAATTTTCAACAATATTCATTGTACCTGCAATGGATAGGAAGAAATGGAGTCGCACACCCAGCACACTTTTATTCCATATTTGGCAGGTTTTGATGTATGTATTGCGTGAAGCCAGTTCCACCACGATAAGCATACAATTGTTCATCTACGGTGACGTTGGCTCCAGCCACGTAATATCTACGAAGACAGCTGTTAAGCATCAAAAAAACGTCCGATATTGCTGCTGCTTTGTCAGTTTGTTTTCGTTGCTGGCGTGTGTTTCCATTATTAAAACGTATGAAGCGGTTTATTTCCCAAAATCGTCGTACACTCATTGCGGCACGATATAGTGGATGTGAAGTAGTTTTCCACAAATCTTTCGTATGCACGTAACCAGAATGTGTAACGCCACTTAGCAAAAGTAGGCCCAAATATGCATAAAATTCACTTTTTGTTATGGGAATCCATGATCTCGGTTCTCTTGTTGGATGTTTTGCGTTGTCAATATCATAAAATTGCCTTGCCTTTCGATTTGATTCACGAATAATTATGTCGCATATTTTGTTTGACATTATCAATTGGAACGTTTCTGCAATGGTCAAACCCTGCGTTGCCCGTACTGGTCCAGATTCTGCACTTCTTAGAATGTTGTGCGTACGGAATCTTACAGGTTGTGGTTGTATCGAGGACCAAACATTACCATCTCTGGCAGTAAAAACTTCGCCAATTTCAATTGGTGCATCTTCAAGATCCTCATCAGAATCACTGTCGCCCTCTGGGCCATATTCTGGTAACATGGGTTCTTCAACGTCTGAGTCATCTCCACCAATATCACCTAAAGCCTCGTCACCAACTATTGAATCGTGGTCACTTGTTTCTTCTTGGCTCTCTTCAAGCGCTTGCCGAATATATGCTTGTTGTTCTTCGTACGAAAGTGCGCTTAGTTGTCGCGGAGTAAGCCATTCACCATCAGCCATTTCACTTTTAATATTTTTTTATTTCCACAAAATAAACAGAAACGTCTTTTCACTTCGAATCACAAATGTAAACTAAATTTTCTGACGATACTACAAAGAATGAAATTTCCGCAACAATAAATGTTTCTACCTGCCTATATTATATATTTATTATATACGTATGTCGTCTACCTATACAACCACTTTTTTCAACAAACAATGACTGTGAGGATGAAATTGGTTATCATAAAATTTTTTTAGCCTTTTGTCCATTTCTAACAAACTAAAAAAATAATTCGGAAATTCCAACAAACCAGGTAGATACGTAATTAGCATTTTTATGCTAACGACGTACCATTCCCCTACAAAACGTATGTACATACCCAGGTATGCTGCTGTGGACGTGCGTAAAGCATTTCTGCTGTTGACATAAAGGTTAAGGAATATAATTAATAAAAATTATAAGTGTGATCAGTTTACAGACTAGTAATTGATCTTATTAAATTGTTTTTATAGTATGTATTAATAAACATTTTTCAGCCTTTTTTTAATGTCAACAATTATTTACAATTGTTATATATGAAAATTAACAGTTTTTTGTATAGAAAAAGGTATAGCAAATAGTTAACAATAGTTTAAGTGAGTAAGTTTTTATTTGAGATTGCTGAGTGAACATGTGATAATTTTTTAATTAAATGGAACAGGGATTATTTAGAAGAACTGAATAACATGTTATTTTCGGAGGGTACTATACAATCATCAGCGTTCATGTGTTTGGTCCATTCTTCCTTCAATTAAAAAAACGATAATCCAAATTTAGTCCAAAGTTAGAAAAATTTGAATTTAATAGGGTCATTTGCAGTATATCAAGAAAAATTAAATAGAATAGAATAAAATAGGGGGAAGATCTGGTCCAAAGACCGGCACTAAGATACCTGATTGATCTTTTGTACCATAGATCTCTAAATTAAATAAAGTCAATCTCTATATGACTCTCCTTATGAAAGTCAGTACAGCAGCCGTATCTGTAATTCCCTAAAGCTAAATCTTTATCGCTAAAAATCTATAGAGTTGATTTAGCGATTTTTGGCTGCGATTGCAATTCCGTAAAGTACGTTGCGAAATTTGGCAATGCCATAAAAATTGAATTCGCCGCAATTTTATTTTAATACCATTGCCAAAATTTATTTTAAATTATATATTGATCTCGAAAACACTAAATTTTTAGCAACGAAAATTTTAAGGTGCTAAAAAGTAAGTAAAATACAAATGTTTTTTAATTTAATGTTTTCGTATTTTAACAGTATAATGGAGAAAATAACTAAAACGGTGACAAAAGAGCAAAAAAATATACTCATTCAGTATTTGGAGGTAAAAAATTATTTTCAATTTTGTCAAGTAAAATGTAAAAATTCACTTTTTTTAGATATGTGAATTCCACCGGAGCTAAAAGCCGTACTGACCAATGGGACACTTTAGCAGAGATGAACTCTATTATACGTCGCTGATAAAAGCCACTCATATTTTCTTCGATATTTTAAATAATAATGGCCTAATTTTGTAACACAGAACGAAACTTTTCAAACTGAATTAATTTTAAATCAGAAATAATTTTTAGTCAGGCTTAAGTTCAGTAATTTCAATTCTTTTTATTGAATGAAATATTTTATTAATTAATGTGAGTTTCTAAAGAAGAGAAGAAAAATTAAATTAGACTTTTAAGCTGGGGGAAATACCGATATTTGTCTGTGCAGCAACGCACTTCATCAGCACCCTAGTCTATCTACTTGGGTAGAGATTGTTATTAACATCAGCTATTTAACGTAAATTCTAATGAAACTGAATGTGAGAAATGATTGTTGTGTACAATTATTGATTTACCTTTGGTAAATACATATGTAAGTATCACTATTTATTTCCCCCTGTTTTTCCATTTTTTCATTTTTCAATTTAGGTTAGCACATTACTCTACCTACGTATGTTTAACTATTCTTGCTTATCTTTTACGTTCATCACATTAATTATTTTTACTTATTCGATGTACCGTCGGTACATACATATAAGTATTATAGTAGTGGATATTATGTTACTTTGTTGTTGCATTCTCCCGTTTATTTGGTTTTCGAACATTAGTGATTGCCAAGTGAACAGTGACTGCCAAGTGAACATATTTTTGTCACGTGCCCATGATGAATTGAGACATTTTTAGATTTTTAATTGAACTATAGTGAATTTTTAATCAGACGTTGCTGCACAGAAAAATATCGGTATTTCCCCCAGCTTAAAAGTCTAATTTAATTTTTCTTCTCTTCCTTAGAAACTCACATTAATTAATAAAATATTTCATTCAATAAAAAGAATTGAAATTACTGAACTTAAGCCTGACTAAAAATTATTTCTGATTAAAAATTCACTATAGTTCAATTAAAAATCTAAGAATTAATTTTAATTTTTTATTTTGTAAAACATTTAAAAACGAAAATCCTATCTTACTTAAAATAAATGTATTTTATAAAACAGTTGCAAACGTTTTCAAACGACTTAAAGGCTCAATCAGACGTGACATAACCATAGCCATAGAGAACAGCCGTTCGAACCAAACTAATGCGCAACACTGTATTTGATTATAGGTGACTCGCCATAACGCCATAACTCTCATCATAGAAACCAACTGAATTTTGGTTTGGTTATGGCTATGGCGGTATGGCTATCTCACGTCTAATTTAAGCTCAAATGTCATGTGAAAACGTTTATTAAATTGTATTCGTTTTAAAAGTTTTAACAACAGAGTATAACTTCCTTAGATCAAAAGGGAACAAAAAAATTAAGCACTTTCTTGTAGCCGAAACTCTCCTCTAAACGCCTATACCCCATTGCACACCCGGAACAATTCGACCGTTACCACCAGAACAGTTTTTCTGACACAAGGTCAAAATATTTTGCAAAATTTTAGTAAAATAGTTACAAAAATGTCTTCTGTAATGCTATTTTTTTAAGTATTTTAGTTTATTTTATCAAACCGCTATTATGAAAGAAGGGTTTTAGATGGATATGCGTATTTCTAAATCATGTACAGGTGGTCACAAAAAATCTTGCCTGCTTAAAATAAAGTAAATTTATTTAATTAAAGTCACAAATCGATGGTTTATTAACACAACCTCACACAACTTAAAAACTTCTACTTTTCAGGAGAGACAAAAAATTCTTTATAACAAGTATTTAACTTTTATTAATGTATGTTTTTTTATAATCCAATTACTTGGATGATTTTTGTTAAATTTATTGCAAAAAAAAGTGTTAAAAATAATTACCATTATTTATTTGCAAAATTTATATAAAAGTTAACATACGATATTGTGTTAGGGGCTGTCCATATATTACGAACGCTGTTTTCCCCGATTTTTTACCTCCCGTTGTAACAGAATGTAGCAAAACTTTGAAACCCCTCCCCCAGGAATAACGTAACAATGAGATAAAAAATAAATTAAATATTTTAAAGTTTTTATTAAAAAATTTAATTTAATTCATTGTTTTAAATTCATTTGTTAGACTAGCACAGTGCGTAGACAAAAATTAAATAAGCTTACGTATGAACGTACTCCATATATTGGCGAAAATATTTTTTAAATTTCTTCCCAGTGTGTTCTCAAACCCCGAAAATTATGGTTTTATAGAGAGCTTATTCCTAAACTGTATGTATGTATTATAGCATTGCACAGATACATCTGTTTGCACTAGTTTTGTCTGTTTTTTGCTTCTGGTATGAACAAATATGTTATTTATCGTTTTCTGTTACTAGTTGTAAATGTTGATTTTTTAAGCAATTATTGTATGGTTGAGCAATGAGCAAATGAAAACAACACATTTATTTTTTTTGTTTTTCTAAGGCAAACTTAAACTGCTTTTACCATAATTGCCTTATGATGTGTTGAGAAAAAATGTAATTGGCTGATGAATGAATGAATGAAATCAAAATTGCACATACATATATAAGTAAATGATACATGCACATGAAACAGATGCATTTGTAATAACTCTCAGAGCAAAATTGTCTCTTTCTCTCTCTATACTTTGGCTGCGCCACAAAATGACATAACCAAGGCGCATTTATTAGGTGGCAGCATTACACCAGGTGACTAATGTCATTATACCAATCTAAATTTCAAATTTGGATTTTGTAGGTTTAAGCCTAAAAGCATGCTTTTGTTTGGGTATACATAAACACCTTTCGAATATTCAGTTTTGTATGGTGTTTGACATATCCTATAAGAAACATGCAATCTGACGATGCTACCCTGTTTTGAAAAGTAAGAAGGTAATTTATGCCAACAAAGTACATGTGGTTGTTGCTGTTGTAATATTTGTTATAGAATCGCTGGTACCTGATTGATGTGCCTCGAACATAACGAACGTCCGCACATACATCTGCACATCATGTATTTGTTTCAATAGTGGTTTTTTCATATATTTGTATTACAATATATATTTTTTGAGCAAAAACAGGTCTAAAAGTTGCTCAGCAGCAATACATTAAGGAATTGTTATTTGTTTTCAATTGTATTTTAACTTGGAAAAGCACGCACACACAATAACTCTTATACTAGTTCTGTCGCTCACACTACAATTATATGGTACATACCATAGCATATTTGTTTTGGCTATGCAACCCTTTAGTATGTATTAGTGATGTGTATTTGAATTTCAAAACATTCTTTTCTCTCCCGCAACGAAAAATTCACACCGCACCGCAAAGATTGTGTTGAGACTCTAAAGCCCATGTCAGATAAAACTTTTGCTTCGCGTTGCGTTGAAGATTCGCTTTGACATCTAAGATGAAATGTACGTGCTTATATGAAACATGTCACATAAAAAACTTTTAACGGAAAGCGAAGCGAAAAGTTAAGCAACTCTCATTTTTTCGCGTGCTTTGACAAACAGTTGATATACTTTTTTTAATTTGTTTGACCAAACTCATATGTAAATATGAAATTTTTATTAAAATGTCGGTAAATTTACATAAAAAACGAGTTCATGGCATCAGAGTAATATAATTGTGCTGTGTTTTATACATAAAACCGAATAGTGAAACAAACAATGAGTGTTGTCAAAGTTTTTATTGTGTCATGCACACTTTGCTTCACGCTTTTTTTCCCAAAGTTAGAAACGTCACGCAAAGCGTTGAAGTTCTATCTGACACCGCCTTAACAGAGCATAACTTCCACAGTCAAAAGGTGATTAGCACTTTTTTGTAGCCGAGACTCTCTTTTAAATGCCTATACCACATTGTATACCCGGGGCGATCCGACCGTGACCACCAGAACAATTTTTCTGTCACAAGGTCAAAATTTTAGTAAGATTGTTACAAAAATGTTTTTTTTTGTAATGCTATTTTTTGAAATATTTTAGTTTTTGTTTTTAATCAAACCGCTATTATGAAAGACGGATTTTAGATGAATATGCGTATTTCTATATCATTTACAGTTGGTCACAAAAATATCTTGCCTGCTTAAAATAAAGTAAATTTATATAATTAAAGTCACATGGGTGCACGTCAATGTTTGTACTGTGGCCTTCTAACCTTTCGTGTGTGCGCAAGTGCTTGTGCTCTTTATTTTTGGTTTTGTTGTTGCCTGTCTACCTGTATATATTTTTTATTTGCGAGTAAAAGTAAAGTCTTCATAATTGCTATTCATTACAATTTGAACAATGGCTACATACACTTATAAAGATCTCGCTGATATTTTCTTCCAGCAAAATGATGTACACGATGTGGAATTGCATATACTTAACAATCAATTTTTTAATAAATGCAATATAGAAGAAATTGAACTACATAAACAAAAAATTTGAAATTAGGAAAAAACATTGAAAAAACGGTACGTTGAATGCTCTTACAGCAAGCAAAGGATGTACGAACGTCACCTTGAATGGTTGTCAAAGAAACTTGTTTTCGAAATTTCACCTTCAAGTGCCAATGAATGTAGAAAACAGGGTCGACTAGCAAAGCATATTGACGAATGTAGTGAAAGAATTCGAAGACGCAAACTTCAGAATATCAATGAGGAAATTTCTCCAATAATCATCAAAGACACATTTTTGCACCAGATTCAACCAACAAAAATTGAGATGATTGAAGCAATAATAGAAGCAAGTCCAAGGCGCACAAAGAGGATTTTGAAAAATATTCCCACACCAAATGAAGGTAAGAAATTTACTCCGGAAGAGGCACTAACACTATTTTTGGATTTAAAATTAACTAAAAATCAGTATAAGGAATTGCGGAAGTGAATCAATGAAAAGAATTCTGGGATTTTTCCAGAGTACAGTAGTTTTGATTTAGCTGCCTTTTATTTAAGTGCACTTTGGAATTAACTGCATAAAATGATAAATTTCTGTCACTATTCTTTATAATCCCATACAAATTCGATTCTTAAGTGCACTTTCTATACCTGCACATTTAAGATAAGTGACCTAAAATTTTGGTAATATTGAAATATTTTCATACAAAAATCAATGTTAGCTGCACATTGACTTAACTGCACAAAACATATTTTTTCTGCAATTATTGTTCAAAATCCTTTTTTAAGTGCACTTTGTATACCTGCACATTTAACATATTGTTACGTTTAAATTTTATTAAACGTGTGAGTTCTTTTGATTGCTCAAAAATAAAAATAAATAATACACAATTTTTATTTGCTACTGTTTTTCCTTTTATTCTTAACGAAGCAAATTACAACTTGTCTTTTCTTAACTACTTCTTATCGTTATTATCCACTTTCAACGAGGTCTTAACTTGACTACTTTCTGATTAGTACTGCTCTGTTCTCGCACATGCTGCCACTTTTTATAGTACAGGAACCGGTTCTCGAATGTTCGCCCGATAGGTGCATGATGCCATCTGTATTGCCATTTACTATTGGCAGCCAGATGTTCAAACAGTCCTCTAGCACAATCGGGAAAATTCATGTTGCTGCTTCTAGGCGTTTGTAGATAATTCGATTGGTCGTTATTTTTGAATTTCAAAGTAACGACTCTTATGTTGGCAATGCGGTTTGCTACTGGTAGTACAGTGCTCGCACTTTTATTTGCATGTGTGTGTGTCTGTAGCTATGTATACAATTATTGTTGTTGCTATAGTATTTGTACGTAAATATGTGTGTACGTTTAGTGCTTTAGTTAAATACTTCTAGATAGTTCTTTGCTTTAACCCTGTAGGAATATTTTTACGTAACAATATTTTTTTTGGCAGTTTTAAATTATTCTCATATAAAAAAATTAAGTTAGCTGCACACATTAAAAAAATTTGGATATATAAATATGCAACCATGTATGTGTATAAAACTGAAGTAAAAAATGGTATACCTGCACATTTGGGCAGGTAAGTGCATTTAAGATAACAACATTTTCGACTTATCTGCACAAAAAGTCGTGCAAAGTTGATTGTGCAGCTAAGTCAAAATTACTGTATAGAGATTTAGTTGCTGTCAAAAAAGAATGCTTACCTCCGCAAACTGCTATACCTGTCACTTCCTCTTCAGCAGAAATAAAATTGCAAGATCTCGAAAACGCTGCCGAACGGTTGTTAAATACACTAGATACTGATCGTTTGAAAAAACTTGGAACTGGCAGCATTACTTTATTTTCAAAAGGGGAATGTGATGGGTCCTCTGGTCAGAGACAATACAAGCAGTGTAATGAGAAAATTCATCAGATGCTGATTTATTTATGATATATTTCGTTCCATTGTGCTTAACAAGAAGTTATACCGGCCTTGAGGCGCCAACTAGTAGAGCAATAGATATTGATATATGGAAAAATTAAATCCCCTAATCAACAAAGTATTGCAGACCAATAAAATTAACATTCAAAAAAGAAACAAAAGATGTCATAACTGAAGAAGGCAAGAACATAAAAGATTTAATTAAAGTCCATCAACCTGTAATGTTTATAATAGATGAATAGGAAATCGAAGTAAGTTTTAAAATGTGTCTCCCAATGATTGATGGAAAAGTTGCACAAGCTTTAACTGATACAAAGGCATCGTCAAGCTGCATTATATGCCAACGGACATCAAGCCAATCAAGCCATCCCATTCCTGAAGGCAACATACAAATTTGGATTGTCCCCTCTGCATGCTAGAATTCGTTTTATGGAGCACCACATTCTTAAATTAGGTTATGATTTGGATTTTGGTCCTTTATTCGAAATAGTGAGAAAAAAATAAAGAAAATGAAGAAAAAAGAAAGCAAAGAAAAAACAAATTCAAAAAAATATTTCGATCAGCCAAAGCAAGGAGAAGGAAGCACAAATGATGGAAATATCGCAAATAGATTTTTTCAGATCCTGAAACTGCATCGTCTATTACAGGTATAGGCTTGGAACTGTAAAGGTTGAACGGCAGGATCGTTATGTAAAAGTTGAAGGTTGATATGTCATGTAAGGGTTCTACTAGCATGTAATGTTAGTGGATGTGTTGTCTAAGATTTGCTTCCCTATAGCCCAATTATTATTTTTATCCAGCTGTACAGGGGGTCCAGCTTATAAGTAGGCGTTCAAAGGAACTGCCAGAAAAATGAGAATCACAACAAATTAAAGTCTGATTTTATTTAACATTTTGCTCTGCTTATATACTATTTTTACAAATCTAATTTAGCCTTTTTGACTTACGTTTAATATTTACAATTATCTTTGTTTCTTTCTTCACTATGACAATGGTAAGCATTATTTTAAACGACCAATCAAAAAAGGGAATTCGGTAATTATTAATTTATATTGTGACTCAAAAGTATGTCACTCAATTTCTCTCATTCAGCATTCTTATCCTTTTGGGCTGTGTTGCAATGCTTGTGAATTGAACTACTATTACAGCAATGCAAGTAATTTTTCTTACAGTGCATTACTATAATTGTGGTACACTACACCCTCAGCCTTAAGAGAAAAATTATGTAAGTACTTTTTCTTACCATTCTCATAGTAAAGTTACAAATGTTTTTAATTTTCTTAAAATAAAAATGTGTTTAAAATGAAAATGTTTTTAATGCATATAATTTTCTTAAAATAAAATGTAAATAAATTTATTTTGATATATAAGATTTTAAAATATTGTTAATTACAAAAATTAAAACCCCCGAATATTTCTAGAAAAGATGTGATATCTTCTAAGTGGCTGGATCGATTTTATTTTATTTACAACAGCTAAGAACCTTCTCGATCAAGTCACCTTTCAAACAGAAAAAAAGATCAAAATCGGTCCAGCCGTTTGGTCTGTACGTGTACTCGTTTTCGCCATAAATAACTATGGGTATAATTTTAAATAGTATCTTGTCGCTTCAGTCTCTTTTTGGCTATTGTGCGTGCTAGACGTGTTATATTTTTTTTGCAAACTATCAATTAAAGAGTTCATAATTGCAAAACGTTCTTGTGCTCTTATTGATGAGGTCCCTTCTTCATCAAAAAAGGCAAAAGCTATGGGGTCCAGGAATAATTTCTGGACCCCATTACAAGTCTTCGACAAAGACGATGATGATGAAGTTGAAATGATCAGTGATAAAAATGAAAAAAGCCAAGCTGTTAAATTGTCACCAATTAAAGTTCTAACACAAAACACCGATGATGTTTTAAAAGTATTAAATAATAAAGGAGTAACTAAATTCCTAATGAAAAAAATGTCTATTGGATTAAAAATATTGTGTGAAACTATTGAAACATATAATTTGGTAATCATAATTTTGCGTGAAAACAACTTTCAGTTTTTTACACATGAAAGTAAAAACAATAAACCGTTTAAAGTTGTTCTTCATGGTCTTGATTGCAAAACCGAATCTCAAATAAAAAGTCAGCTAATCTCTCTTGGTTTGGAGTGTACTGAAGTTAAGATTGTGAAGAGAACTTTCCAAAACTATGTTGATACTATATTCATTGTATATTTTAAAAGCGGTTCAACAAAAATTATTGATTTAAGAAAAAATGTTAGATCTCTTTTCCGCACTATAATATCTTGGGAATTCCAGCGTAAAATAAAAAACAAACCGGTTCAGTGTAGGAAATGCCAAATGTTTGGATACGGTGAAAAGGGATGCAACGTTAATGCTAGATGTGCTATTTGTGCTGATAAACATAGAACCAGTGATTGTCAGTCAGAAAATAAAATTCAATGCGCTAATTGTGGTAGCAATCACAAATCAACTGACACCACGTATCCCAGTCGCTCGGCGTATATACAAATGAGAGAAAGAGTTTCAAATCGTTCTAAGAGTATAATCACACCGAGTCATCCAAATATTAACAATAATTTTGTTAATTTTCCTTGTTTACCTAAGAGCAATTTTCCAACACAGTCTCCACATTCTCTGAGCAATAATTCATTGATCTTACAATGGAATTAATAACTAAACTAAGTGAATGTAAAAATAAACAAGAACAATTTGGTGTTATAACACAATTAGCTTTTAAGTTTGTTTATAAAAGTGTATAAAAATGGCTTTGACAAATCTAAAAGTAATATACTGGAACTGTAGAAGTATCCGTAACAAAATTTTTGAATTTATTAATTTTTTAAATACTTATGATATAGATATTTGTCTCTTGAGTGAAACTTGGCTCACTCAGTCAAATATTCTGTATCATCCTAACTATTTTTGTATAAGAGAAGACCGTACGTATCAGGCTGGTGGAGGTGTTGCCATACTTGTGAAGAAAGCAATTAACTTTTTAATAATTCCCAAGATTAGAACAGATGTAGTGGAAAATGTGGGTATTAAACTGAATATTAGACGGGACTTCACTATTTATATATATAGTGTGTATTTTCCTGGAGGACAAAATAACAGCGTTGGCAGATCCATATTCAAAAGTGACTTACGAAAATTGTTAAATACCCACAATAACTACCTTATTTGCGGTGATTTAACCTCCAGACATAGAAGTTGGAACTGTTTACGCGCTAATCAATGGGTAAAATCCTTCATGACTTTACATCATTTTTTCCAGTCTCCATTCTGTATCCTGGCAAATCCCACATATATTCCATCAGCTCGTAATACTAATCCATCTACCCTAGATTTAACTTTGTCCAACATATCTCAATTTACATATCTAACTATTAATGATTTAAGCTCTGATCACTTACCAGTTTCTCTTAATATATCGACAACCATACCTATAAAGGAAAATCTAATTTATCACTTTGAGCGGGCCGATTGGGATAGATACAAACGTCTTGTAAGAAACTCATTGGGTAATGATTTAACTTCTATATTGCCCAGTACCAATGCCATAGATGACAGTGTCATAGATTTCACGACTACATTACTGGAAGCTGTTAGACAAACGGTTCCTAAATCCCCACCTAAGACCAATTACATCAAACTTCCCGATTACATCCTAGGTTTAATAAAACTAAGGAATCGTTTTCGTAGAGAATGGGCGAGGTACAGGCAATTATCATTGTTCCATAAATATACACTTCTTATCCGCAACGAAATATATTCATACAGGAATCGGCAGTGGAATAAAAAACTAAGCACAATGAATAAGGGAGCAAAACCTTTCTGGAATGTCACGAAAATCTTAAAAATAGGACTAACAAATGTCACTCTCTTTTAACCAATGATACCACTCTAATTTCAAGCGAACATAAGGCAAATGCATTTTTGGAAAGATTTGAGCTTAATCATAAGGTATCTGAAGATATGGGTCTTGCGACCTACACATCTATTGTTAATTATACTATTAACAATTTTGATTCAACAAGTTTTAATACACCTGTTTCCGAACTCATTGCAGTAGACGATTTGGAAGTGCTTATAAGTAATCTTAAGAAAAGAAAATCTTGTGGTTTAGATGAAATAAATAACGATATGTTAAAAAATCTACCCAGACTTGCCGTAAAACGCCTTACAAATATTTATAACTCCTGCTTGATCCACCAGTATTTCCCGAATTCATGGAAACCGCAAAAGTTATACCCATCCCCAAGCTGGGTAAACCGCTCAATAGGGTTGAAAATTATAGACCAATAAGCCTTTTAAGCAGCCTAGGAAAAATTCTGGAGAAAATCATTACCGAAAAGATTTTGTTGATTATTAATAATTAATATTATTAATTATTAATAATATTTCTTCACTATTTTCAATATTGATGCAAGCTTTTTTTCTTTCTAATTTTTGAGGTGTGGATATCCAATTCGATCCTTTGACGAGCGACGATTTGTTGATGTTGATTTCTGCTCGAACTATGCGTGACAAGGTCCAACCAGAATCTCGCTCTTCAAATTCGAACATTTTGGTTGAAATCTCCTCAACCTGTTTACGGAATAATTCTTCAATGTTATCTGCCTTCGTCAGCAAACTCATTTTGGCTATATGTATTATAACACACAACTCCAATTATTCTTCTACAATTTTGATGTACTCCGCCACAATACTCACATGAAATTTAATTATTGTATGCTTAGAGAAAGACATTTGAAGTCTCTCAATAAAAATATTTATGTTTTCCGTAATAAATTCTTCCAAGAGAAGTTGGTCTTTTTTATTTAGAATTGCATATGTGGCGATATGATTTTTGAAGGCTTTCGATATTTTGTAATATCTCACATTCTCTTCGACTTGTTCTCTCCTAGCATGCGAAGTACTCATTGGAGTTGACAGAGTTTCTTCTCTTTTTTCTTCTACTTCTCCATCACTTTCCGGTAAACTTATGTCCATAGCATCGTTGTATAAAGTCCCTCCAAGGATATCCACACCTTGTTGATGAGTTTGTTGTTGTTGCTGCTGCTGCTCTTGTTGATGATAAGTAAGAGGTTGCCATTGCATCAAATTGGGATTATAATTGTAGTTTAGATACTCATATTGCATTGGTACTCCAGATGTCAAAAACTGATTACTCCATAACATTGGTGTAGGGTAACAGTTAGCCATACCGTATTGTTGATATTGGGGATACTGTAGAGAAGGGTGCTGCTGGTGATGAAATGAATTTATCTGCTGTTGAGGATTTTGAACAAATGTCTGCGCTTGCTCTTGATTTGTACCCCTACTTACGGCCATTTGATCCTGCACGCTATGACTTTTCACATGATTCAAAAAGGACTTTTGGTATTATGACATCTATTACACTGGTAACCTGTATAACTCATTTTTAATTATTTTATTGTTATTTCACTTTAACCCAATTGCTGATGATACTACTTGTAAATACAATAAAGTACTGATGTGTTGGTTAGAAAAGTTGGCGTATTTATACAAAAATTAGTGGCACTATCCTTGCAGCATTCACAGTTTTTACTTTTTGTTGCTCTGCTGATGACTGTACTTAGTTGAAACTTTGCTGCTTTAAAATAATCGCAGCAAAAGAAAATGATTACGTTGCAATATATAAATGTATTCTACACAGCCACAAAATATTCCACGCACAATTTCCTTCGATATCACATACATACATACGCATACATACATACATGCATCATACACATACATACATTCATACATACATACAAATATATTTCTTAAACAAATAAACAGAATATAAGCTTACCAGCGAAAAACATGCTGGACCCCCCACACATAAGCATTAGGGGCGTTCACATACATGAGAATTATTTTATTTATTTATTTAATTATTTTATTTATAAACAATTTATTATCGTGAAGAAATCACACAAGCACATTCCTACGATTCATATGAGAATCGCCTAGTAGTCATCAAACCTATTTTCTCTGATATTACTGATGTAGTATTATGATAACAAATTTCTACAGTCTGGCAACACTGGGAGCATTAGAAAATAATAATCATGTTTTGACGTCGGCATTTGAAAAAAATAATAATCATGTTTTGCCGTCAGCACTAGGAAAAATTATCATGCATTGCCGTAGGCATTAGGAAAAATTATCATGCATTGCCGTAGGCATTAGGAAAAATTATCATGCGTTGCCGTAGGCATTAGGAAAAATTAAATAACACTATTTCACCATTGGTATTAGGAAAAATCTTTTCATGATTTTCTCGTCGGCATATACACTCATAAAAAACCTCAAAAAAATCATCCATTAGCGCAATTAATGTTACCCCAAAAAAAATCACCCATTCCCAAAAGGGTTAAAAAACTGCTTCTGTAAACAAAAACTCCTAATGTAAACAGAAAACATCAAGGCGCCGCCGAAAACACAAATTTCCAAGAATTTAACAATTTTCAAATTTTAATTACCCAAATTTAACAATTTCAGCAACAATTTAACAATTTTAATTGTCCCAGAATTGGCAGTTCACTCTACTTGTAATTTTGACAACTTGCTGTATCTTGGAAACCGTAAGAGCAAAACTCTTGAAATTTTCAAAAACGGTAAAACTAAAAAATCAAAAATTAAAAAATCGCCAAATCTAAAAAAATCGCCAAAAAGAAAAAAAATCGTTAAAACTAAAAAAAGCAACAAGTTAAAAAAATTTCTAGGACTAAAATAAATCGCGAAAAACCGGAAAAATCGCTAAAATGAAAAAAACTCGCCAAAATTAAAAAACCCTAAAAACAGAAAAAATCGCCAAAATAAAAAAAATTGCCAAAATTAAAAAAATTGCGAAAATGAAAAAAAACCCAAAAGAGAAAAAAACGCCAAAATGAGAAAAAAGCGACAAAACAGAAAAAATCGTTTAAACCGAAAAAACATAAAAAAGGAAAAAAGCTACATCGAAAAAATTCTCAAAACCGAATGTACGGAACCCTTCGTGCGCGAGTAAAAGTCGCACTTTACTGAATTTATTTTCATTGCAATGCGTACACAGCAACAATAACAGCAACAACTAAATGCTGAACAACAGGAATTAAAAATTAAAAAGTAAAAGTAAAGGCATTTATCATAGATGAGCAGGACCACTAAAATTTCAGTAAAAATAATAAAAAAATTTTAACCAGTAAATTTTTACTGATTACTAAAATTTTTATAAAGTGCCTAAATGATTTATTATATGATGAGGTGCATTGAATTTTCAGTAATCAGTAATGCCCGTATTCATAATGAAATTCTACCAAGTGGCTAAATGTTTTTCATACAAAAATTTAAAAATTTTAATGAAAAAAACTTTTCCACTTGCTACAACTTTATTATGAATACGGTCCTACGATTTTACTGGTAATGCAAACTAAATTTCATTATCAGTAAAAATTTACTGGATTTTTTTCAAATCAGTAAATTTACTGCTTACTGCAGTTTTTAATGCAGTACATATACACATACTGCAGTGTGGCCATTTACTAACCAAATAAGTTAAATAAAACAAACGAAAACCAGCAAATTCCTATGTATTTACAATATTGAAAGTTTTGATACTTTTAATTGACTAATTTAAAAAAATATACTAAAACCATAAGTACTTCCAACTTAAAAAAAAAATTTCATTACTAGATGTTTACACATCTCCCCTGTGGTCGAACTCACATTGCTTTTTTTTTTGTTTTATTAAATTTTCCAAATGCAATGTGAAGTCACAACAAATAAATAAAACAAAAACAAATAATGCAAAGAGATCCAAATTAGTACAAACTTTATTTAGTCTTTCATATAGAACAAAATAAAAAATTATTTTTTTTATTTAGTATTTTTGGTGCGTTTTTGTTCTATATGCGCGAGTTTTTGCATATAGAATACAAGAGGTTACGAAGCTTGTCACTAAAGAGTTGTATAGCACAAAGTCAATGTCACATATTTCGAAAACTATAAATGATAGGAAAAAAACTGATTACAGAGATCGACAGATCTCAAAAAAAATTTTCTAAAAATCAATCTTATCGCAATTTTTTATATTTTGCGGTATAGAACACAATAATTTGGGAACGACGATATGTATATTCATAATTTTGGTACGCAATTTTTTCATATTCGAATCTGGGTTCGATGAATTACACAGCTCTACAAAAAAAAAATTAATAAGTCGCACAACTTTGCAGTGGACTTAGGATAATTCGAGGTTGCTGACTTCTGCAACCAGTTTATTCAAATTGGCTCTAGATTTTGCACAATTAGCGATTTTATTTTTTTCCATCTTTGAAGCGATTGTTTCAATAAAAAAACTAAAATTTAGTAACTATAGCTCCAGAGAGAAACCCCTTTACACAGTTTAAGATTTATTCCATGGCCTATTTTTCGAATTGAAGCGTGTATCGATATCTCAATAACTTTTGTAAATATAGTCGCTCAAAGTCGACATTTAAAAAAATTATGGTTTTCCTAGAAAAAACAATTTAAATATAAGAAGAAGTCCGATTTTAAATATCAAAGCCAATTTATAAAGAAAAAAGTCCAAAAATTTTATATATGTCATATTGTGTGAACAAATTATGTGCAGTTTTAGAGCCTTTTGTAATTAAATTTAGATTAAAAAAAAACACAATATTTTACTTTACTGCAAATATACTGTACTATTACTGAATTTGTTTATTCTAAAAACAGCATCTATTGATTTTGTTGCAAAATTATTGAGATTTTCAAAGTATATATTAAAATCACATTGAAATGAGTTCGTAGCGAAATAATTGTACAAACAGCCCGAATGCATTTTGCTACATTTGCGGGGAATATGCTCAAGAAAAGAGAAAGCAAAATATTACCGACATGGTAAAGCAATTGTACCTGGAGTACTTTGGAATATCGATTACCAATCAAGAGAAGCCTTGGATTCCTCATAAAGTTTGCAAAAATTGCATAGAATCATTACGACTGTGGGAAAATTAAGAAAAACGCAGTTTGAAGTTCGGTGTGCTTATGTTGTGGAGGGAATCGAAAAATCATTATAACGATTGCTATTTCTGTATGGTAAA
The DNA here is from genome assembly GCA_949987645.1 of Tachina grossa. NCBI lineage: Eukaryota > Metazoa > Arthropoda > Insecta > Diptera > Tachinidae > Tachina > Tachina grossa. The sequence continues at coordinate 84,625,365 of OX465274.1, forward strand.
TATAAATGGATTCAATCGATTCAAGAAGACGAAGTGGGAGTATTCCAATTTGGAATCTGCTAAGCGGCATTTACCACATAGCGATGACATTCCAATATTAGTGCAATATGAAGATGAAATGGAAGCAGTTGGTAGCAGTAAAAGTGAGTATGAAGTAGATATTGGAATATCTCACCGATTCTCACAAGAGGAACTCAGCGATTTGATACGTGACGTCAGTCTCTCAAAGGAAGATGCTGAACTGTTAGCATCCAGACTAAAAGAAAAAAATTGCTTACAGCCAGAAACTAAAATAACTTTTTATCGGACAAGAGACGAGGGCTTTCTGCCATATTTCAGCGAAGATGAAGATCTTGTGTACTGCAATAATATTCCTGCACTTTTTCGTAAAATGGAAATGGAATTTATTCCAGAGGACTGGCGCCTTTTCTTTGACAGCTGTACTAGAAGCTTTAAAAGTGTGTTATTTCACAATGGTAACCGATATGGCTGTATGCCAATTGCTCACTCTACAAAACTTAAGGAACAATACGAAAATGTCAAAAAGGTATTAGAAAAGATCTGCTATCATCAAAATAGTGAACTTCTTGCTTGGGCAGCAAAGTGGATATACCAAAAATCCTTGTTTTATCTGCTTGTGGGATAGTAGAGCGAAGCAGGATCACTGGCCTTTAAGAAAAAGCCTGGTTGTAGGTGCTGCGAACATCATTAATGCGCCCTTTGTGGACAGGGAAAAAATAATTTTACCACCGCTACATATTAAGTTGGGGCTTATGAAACAGTTTGTTAAGGCTTTGGACAAACACGGTAATTGCTTCGCATACATTTGTAAGTCGTTCCCTTGATTAAGCATTGAGAAATTAAAAGCTGGATATTTGATGGCCCTAAAATGCGTAAGCTAATCAACGATCCTAATTTTAAAAACAATATGAACAATGTGGAACTGTCAGCATGGTCCAACTTTGTCAAAGTTGTAAATAACTTTTTAGGTAACCACAAACCTTACAATTATGAAGAGCTTGTTAAGAATATGCTGCTCCACTTTGAAAAGCTAGGTGCTAATATAAGCATAAAAGTACACTACCTACATAGCCACTTAGATAGATTTGCATATAATCTTGGCGATTTTAGCGAAGAACAAGGAGAGAGGTTCCATCAAGATAAAAGAATTATGGAGGAAAGGTATCAAGGCAGATGGGACAGACACATGATGGCCGACTACTGTTGGTCCATTCAGCGTGATTGTTCTGACAGTTTCCATAAAAAAATCTAATAAAAAATATTTAAATAACTTCTTGTTCATTTTATTACCATTAGGTAGAGAATATAATTTATATCTTGTTTTAACTTTAGTAGTAGTAGAATGTATGAGCCTGAACAATTAAAATTGTCAAATTTGGGTAATTAAAATCGAAATTTTGTAATTTATGGGCTAAAATTTACATATTAAGGTAATTACTGTCAATGGTGTGAAGTGACGAGGGTTATGGAGGGTTTGTACATAGAAAAGGGTAGTTTGATGTCGGCCCGTCGATGTGTTTTTGCTTTATTTTATGGTTTGATATCCGTTTGTCGATTTGCATAGTTAATTATGTAGGCACGCGGGGCTTGTTTGTACGTAGTATGTTTTTTCGTTTGTTAAGCGGTTGCAGCAGGTTTATGATTTTATATTGCGTGTGCGTGTGTGCATAGTTTAGTTTTTTTGAAATATTCTTTTGTTTGTATGTAGTATATTTTTTCGTTTGTTAAGCGGTTGCGGAAGGGTACTGGAGAAAGAAATTGTGTGGGAATCTATGAATGTTTTTTGTTGTTGGTTTTATTTAGTTTGATTTTTATTTATTTTTTTCCTATGTTTAAAGAGTTCGAAGACATGAATAAAATATATGGTTTATGAGATAAGCATGGTTTGATATCCGTTCGTCGATGTACATAGTTAATTATGTAGGTACGAAGGATTTTATGTAGGTTTTTGTTTTAATTTTAATTTTGAATTGAATTGAATGTTTTTTTTTTTTTGGTTTATGCTTTTAGAGTGTAAGTGCGTGTGTGCATAGAGAAAAATGTTGCTTTGGTCTTTTTGCAATATTCTTTTTTAGCTGGTGGTCATGGAAGATTATTTTAGAAAGAAATTATGTATGCTTGTGGGAAATCTATGAATGTTTTTGTTGTTGGTCTTATTTAGTTTGATTTTCCTATTTCCTATATTTAAAGAGTTTGAAGAGGTAAACGAAATATGTAATTTATGAGCAATGAACTTATTTGAAGGTTGGAAAAATTGAAGTGTAAGATATTTAGGATTGTCAAAGGGAATTAGAGATGCGTGATCATGGGAGCCAACGTTATGCTCATACGTGTGTATTTGTGTATGTTTTTACAATAACTTGAGCGTTGGCAGATGGGTAAGTAGTGGTATATGTATATATGCAATGCCGAGTACAAATCTGGCATTTTCTTGTGTTCTAATCATTCACATTATGTTGTTTTATATGGAATGCAAATCGGAAATGATAAACGTTACCACTAGGGCACACTGTTGCGATGTCACAAAATATCATAGTGTGCATTCGGCATTACTTTTTTTGTTTGTAATATTCGTTTTTTAGCTGGGGACATGGAAGGGTATTTTAGAAAGTAATTATATATGCTGGTGAGATATCAATGTTTTGTTTTTGTTGTTGTTTTATTTTAATTTTTATAGCTATTGCTATTTATGGCGCGATAGAGGAGTTAGAAAATGATTTTCGTAACACAAATATTCGACACTATTACAGTTATAAATTTATTTTTGTTTTGATTTCTTTGTACTTAAAAGCAGAGTAAGAAAATAAACGAAACAAATTGTTTGATTTTGTTTTGTTTCGTTCTTTGATGTGAGTAACAACAAAAGCAAACCAAAAACATCGAGAACGATTGTTCAATTTGTTTTTGTATTTTTTTTGGCCATTAGCACAAAACAGAGAACACAGCCGATCGGCTGTAAGCCGGCTAACAGTCGCTACCGGCAACAAACAATATATTAATTTAATCTTATGCCGATAGAAAAGATTAATGGGAAATAAATGGAAACGTTTTGAAATATTTGCGGCGAATTTGACATCATCATATTTTTTGTTTAAGACGAAATTTCTAAGAACTAAACACAACCGTTCACATTATATTTGAGATGTTTAAGGTTGACGTTTTGTCAATAAATTATTGAGTTAGTAAGAAATTTCGAACAATTATGTTTTTTATTTGCTTTATTATTTTTAAACAAAAAATGTTTTTGTAAATAATGTAATGTTTTTTAAACAATTATTGTGTTTCAAATAATTTTTTTAACGTGCCGCCATTTAATAACAACACAAATTTGCCAGAGTTATCAAAAAAGCACTGAACATACCACATTTACGTGTTAATCGATTAGTTTATTTTCAAGACTTTTTATTTGAGATGCTAAACAAAACAGGTCAATGTATGGTGAAATATCTAAAAATTATTGTGTTTACGCTCTTAAAGACGAATAGGATGTTAAACACACAAGTGTGAACATAGTCTTATACAGCTAAGTAGCAATTGCTATAACCGGGTGTCCTAAGACACCTCTCTTTTTTTTTATGTGTAAAGAGTTTGAAGAAATGAATAAAATATACAATTTATGCGTGTTGTATTTATTCATTCTTTTCACTTATTTTGTAAAGAAATTGAAGTTTGTGATATTGAGGATTGTCAAAGATTGGTTGTTATTTTCACTGCTTGCTGACATTTGTCTCTGTCTATTGAATTTTACATTTTGCATATGACTTAATCGTAATTGGTATAAATTGAGAAATTTTATATTCTAGCAGCAAGTACAGCATTGTATCTACAAGTGTCAAATCCTCAATAATTTCGCTTTTAATACGTAAATAATCAAAGTGACTTGCATCAAAAATATTAAATAGAATAATATTAAATATATATATATATATATATATATATATATATATATATATATATATATATATATATATATATATATAATAATTTGTATAAACTAAATAAAATGAATTCTTTAGTTTATGAGTGCAATGTGTGTAAAAAGGTATATAAATATAAAAAATGCTTTTTCGATCACATCAAAAATCATGGCGTAGCGAACCAAGTGGTCATAAGTCGAGATTCAAATCAAGAACGACCACTACCACGGAATAATATAGGCTTCACTTATCCTCAACAACTGCAATATGATCAACAATATCAATATCCTTATCAACAATATCCTCATCAAGAACAACAACTACATTATCCTCAAGAACAACAATATCAACATCCTTATCAACAATATTCTCATCAAGAACAACAACAACAAGAACTACAATGTCTTCAACAACAACATCAATATCGTCATCAACAATATACTTATCAGCAACATCCTCATCAACAATATGCTCATCAGCAATATCCGCATCAAGAACAACAACAACCACAACTACAAATGTATTGGCAGCAAAGTGCTACTCCCATGCAATGGTACCCAAATTTGCAGCAACCTCTTACTCCAATACATTGGTATACAATTATTTCTTATGGAATACAAAATAAAAAGGATCAACTTCTCTTTGAAGATTTTGTTGGCGAAAATGAATCGACTTTTATAGAGAGGCTTGAACACCATTTAAGGCAACATACTATATTGAAATTTAATATAAGTATAGTTGCAGAATATCTAAAAATTGTTGGTGAAGAATTAGAAATAATTATAATAGTTCACACAGCAAAAATGAGCTTGTTGACTAGAGCAGATGACGTGAACGAATTTTTCTGTAAGCAGGTCACAGAAATTCAAAATAAAATGTCTGAGTTCCAGGAAAGAAATTCCGGATGGACTCTTGTTCGCATAGTTCGAGCTGAACTAAATATTAATAAATCTTCTTTAGTAAAAGGAGCTCATTGGATTAGCACCCCGCAGAAGCCTGCTAGTCGTGGTGCTTGCATTAACATTGAAAACAGTGATAATTACTGTTTTAAGTGGGCCTTAATTGCGGCAATGAGTACCTCGTCTATCAATGTTCCGACTCGATGCTCCTCATATAACATTGAAGATATTAGTGCTGATATAATTTCGCTACAAAATGGAACTATAATTGATTTTTCAAATTTGATATTTCCGATGTCACTAAAATATATTAAGGAATTTGAGAGGCGGAATGATGTTAGTGTGAATGTGTTTGGATATGACGACGACAGTGATGAACTAATTGGACCATTTTATATAACTCAAAATGAGAAGACCAAGCATGTTAACTTATTGCTATTGGAAAACATGGATGGGCATCACTATATTTTTATAAAAGATATTTTCAAGTAAGTAATATATTGCAAAGTATTTAAAATTTGATGTCTTACAGACTACTAAAAAGGCAAACAACGACACATTGTGAACGACTCTTATTTTGCAACAGCTGTCTGCAATACACCCATCTTGAAAATATTATGGAGAAACATAAAATGGAATGTGGTAAAATAGTTACCACAATGCCAAAGGCAGAAAACTCCATACTGCAGTTCAAGAGCCACCATAGAAGAATTGACGTTCCTTTTGTTGCATACGCCGATTTTGAATGCGTTTTGCAACAGATAGACTTTAATGTAAGTAGTAAAACTAAATTAAATCAAATACATGTACCCTGCGCATTCAGCTATTTCATTAAGTGTAAGCATGACAATAAATTGGATAAGCTGAGAATTTATAACGGTAAAGATGCTTCTGAAAAATTTGTTACATTTTTGAATCAAGATTGTCAAAATATACATAACAATTATCTCACAAAAACAATTGAAATGGAGAACTTGACAGATGAAGAAAAGGTAACATTATACAATGCGATAACTTGTCACATATGTGGACAATGCTTAAAGAATGATCGTGTGAGAGATCATTTTCATATAAGCGGTAAATATCGAGGTGCTGCGCATAACAGATGCAACCTAATTTATCAAGTACGCAAGTTTATTCCAATTTATTTTCATAAGTATTCATCCTATGATTCTCATCTTTTTGTGAAAGAATTAAGTAATATATAAAATATAAAAGTCCTTCCGTTAAATAAAGAGTTATATATATCTCTATCTCAATTTATTAATATGAGTGATGGTACAGATCTTGAACTTAGGTTTCTTGATACAATGCGTTTTATGGCCGATAGTTTTGAATCGTTGGTAAATAATCTTACCGTCAACGATTTTCATACTATTAGAGCACAATTTCAGACAAGCCAAGAATTTAATCTCATAAGGAGAAAAGGAATTTTTCCCTATGATTATCTTGATTCATTTGAAAAACTTAATGAAACACAACTTCCACCTAGAAAAGATTTCTTTAATAAACTTAATAACAAAGAATGTTCTATTGAAGACTATGCGCATGCGAATGAAGTCTGGACAATTTTTAACTGCAAAACTTTGAAAGATTATATGGAATTGTATTTGAAAACAGATGTGCTTCTCCTAACGGATATTTTTGAAAATTTTAGAAATGTCTGTAAAAAAATTTACAGCTTAGATCCCTGTCAATACTATACTGCCCCGGGGCTATCTTGGGATGCTATGCTTAAGCATACAAACATTGAATTAGAGCTAATAACCGATATCGACATGTACAATTTCTTTAAAAGAGGGTGAATATTCTTGTGTGTGTCACAAATATATTTAACTAGCTCCTAATAGCCTCTGGGAATAGATCTGAATTATATTTAATATTTATATTTGGGTTCAATACAAATTTTGAGGATCCGAACAATGACAGGAACATACGATGTAGTGTAATTAAACTTTATTTCAACATTGATTTTTCTTTTTTTCCAACCAACAATTTTAACCTATGCGATTTTAGCAGGAAAACGAAGTTGAATAGTTTTGACATTTGGAAATAGTTCCAACAACATTGGAATCTTCGTGTTCAATCTTTTACAATATTTTTAGACACAGATATTTAAAAGTATAAATTCAAGTGATTAAATATTTTAATAATATAAAAAAATAATTCGTGTAGTTTAAAAAAAATAATTCAAAATATCAAAAATTCAAATTTAAAATTTTATAAATTTTAGTTATTTAAATTATTGTCCAAATGATTTTTGGACATGGCGCCGGCCTTGGCTTCAGGCAACATATTGCTTGGCACACAAAACGGTAGCAAGGGATTTGATAGCCTCCACTAAGATTTTGGTGTCTGGTATTGTAGTAGAGGTAGATGGTTGCACTGTTGCTGTTGGACTCTGTGGAGTGGTTGTTGAATTTCTTCTTGTAGATTTCAACGGTTGTTGTCTACTTTGACGCAAATCTTCGATTCTAATTCCTCTTGGCTGTTTAGAATGCTGCGACCTCAGATGAAGTAGGTTGTGGTGGAATTTATCACATTGTCTGCATGTGTCCATAGAAGTGCAGCCTCTCAGATCGTGGCTGCGTGCTAAGCAGTTGGCACAGTAATTGTGCCTGTTTACTATCTTTTCTCTTTTTTCCGGACTCATCTTTAAAAACTTGCGGCAGAACCGTAAAGCGTGAAATTTATGGCACAGAGCACACTTGTACAACTCGGGATTTTGTCGGTTGCGATGACTATTTCGACCTTTTGTAGAATTACGTGTGCTGGAGGTAGAACGACGATTGTTCCTAGATCAAGAAAAACACAAAAATTAGAGACCTTATATTTGTAATACTTAACTAACTAAATGAGAGAAGGTTAGATATAAAAATATGTGAGTAAATATTTATGTGCTATGCTGAGTAGATAATATTTATGTGCTATGCTGAGTAGATAATATTGGAGGCGAATTTTCATTGTTCAAAAGCGGTAAATAACAGAGTTTAACAATAGGGCGAGTTATGATTCCTGTGGATATACGTATATCAGCTGTGCGTACGTTATGGTCGGAGCCCGTAAAGGTCCGTTCGATTCTTCCTAAACGCCAGTCGTGAGGTGGAAGTAAATCATCCATAACAACGACAAGGTCTCCGACCTTTAGATTTGGAGCAGAGCTCTTCCATTTGTAGCGTTTATGTAGGGCTTTCAAATAATCTTGCTTCCATCGGACTGAGAACTGATGATGGAGTACCTTTAGCTTTTCCCATCTGTTGATGAGAGACATGTTCTCGAAATTCTGTTCTGGGAAAGCTAGCAAGGGTGCACCTCTGAGAAAATGGCCGGGAGTTAACGTAGTTAAATTTGTTGGGTCTTTTGATAGGGCGGATAAAGGGCGCGAGTTAAGCACACCTTCAATCCGAGCTAAAATGATAGCGAATTCTTCAAAAGTGAACTTTTGACCCACAGCAAGTCTTTTGAAATGAAATTTGAAGCTTTTCACGGCAGTTTCCCATAGACCGCCCATGTGTGGAGCATGTGGAGGTATAAATTTCCACTCAAACCCTTGTGTAATGTACCTTTGAGCTATATCTTGAGCAATATTTTTAATAAAGGAGGCAAATTCGTGTTCAAGAGTTCTGCTGGCACCGACAAAGTTTCTGCCGTTATCGGTTACTACCCTTTGGGGGAGCCCCGCCTACCAACAAAACGAGCAAATGCGGCTTCGAATGCCGCCGAAGAAAGATCTGAGCAGGGCTCCAAGTGTATGGCTTTTGTGCTGAAACAAACGAATACACTAGCGTACCCTTTGACATATGGCGCCTTTCGCAGGGATGAAGTTTTTAACTCAAATGGGCCGGCAAAATCTATACCAGTTACTTGGAAGGGTATGGACAAATTGCACCTTTCTGGTGGTAAAGGGGCCATGAGTTGATGACAGGGTTGCTGTTTGTATATTATACAACTACGTATTATATTTTTTACGCGGGTTTTGAGTCTTGAAATATAAAATTCCGTTTGAGACATTCTACACATTAATCCGCAATCTGCGTGATAAAGCAATTTATGTAGATGAGATAGATACAGCTGACAAAATCTTGAGTTACCAGGTAGTATCATGGGATAACGTTCGTTATATGGAAGAGTCGATTGAGATAATCTGCCACTTACACGTAAAATTGATTTTGAATCGATAAACGGGTTGAGAGATTTTAATGAACTTTTATTATGTATTGGTTTTGATTCTAATATAGCTTCATATTCTTCAAGATAACATGATTTTTGAGCTAGAATAATAAATCTATATTTTACAAACTTTATTTCTTCTTGGGTTAAGTCGATTTTGGTGGGTTTGAAAACAGTTGGCTAAAGTTTTTTTATGGTTCGATTGAAGAATCGAAAAATGTAGCAAGTAACACGTAAGGCTTTGCTATACGATGAGAAGTTATTAAGCAAATTATTTGCTTCGACTTGAGCTTGTAGGGATATGTTTTTTGTAGGGGCTATGGGATTTCCAACTGTTTTGAGGGGGTTTCGTTTTGGCCATTCTGATTGAGGTTTATTTAGCCATGATGGTCCATACCACCAAAGAGAGTTTCGAGCAAGATCTTGAGAGCTACAGCCCCTCGTTCCTAGGTCTGCAGGTTTGTCATGAGATGGAACATGTTGCCACTTAGCATTTGGTACTATGCTATAAATATGTGAAATTCGATTCGCAAGATAGGTTTCCCATGTTGAAGGTGGTTTTGAGAGCCACGTGGATGCGTCAGTCCACAGATTTATTTCCGTTACTTCAAGCTTTATTGTTGAGACAATATATTTAACGAGATTTGCTAGCAATACTGCGCCATTGAGTTCCAAACGGGGAAGAGAAATCGTTTGGATAGGAGCGACTTTACTTTTCGCTACCAATAAGTTTGTGAAAGTATTGTGCTTATTGTTTTGGCATCGAATATATATTGTGGCACAGTATGCTGCTTTGGAAGCATCTGAAAATCCATGAATTTGGATCGAATCTGAAGGAAAATATTGTATCCAACGAGGAATAGAAATCCGTTGCACATGCGCGAAGTCTTGTACGAGCGTATTCCAATTTTGTAGCGATTCTAGAGAAACGTCTTCATACCAGCTCAACCCTTCTAACCATAATTGTTGCATGAGGATTTTAGCTTTTATAACTATGGGGGCTAACCATCCAGCGGGATCAAAAAGTTTTGCTACAGAGGAGAGAATTTGTCGCTTTGTAATTTTTATGGCTGGATCTATTGGCAAAAAGCTGTATGAAAATGAGTCAGTGAGAGCGTTCCACTTAATTCCTAGAGTTTTGGTAGAACTTGTATCGTGGAATCGAAGAAATTCTGAATCATATAGATCTTCTTTTTTTAAATGAGCGAGCAATTGGGAATCATTTGCTGTGAACTTTTTGAGAGGGAACCCAGCTGATTATTAATGAGCTGTGTTTGGGCAGAAATGGTTTCTTCTAATGAACACCCTCCGGAGAAAATATCATCGACGTACGTTTCAGAACGCAGAATTGATGCAGCTCTTGGGTACATCGATTCAGAGTCTGAGGCCAGCTGGAGAAGTGTCCAAATTGCTAGATACGGAGCGCAGTTAACACCGAAGATTACTGTTTTAAATGGTAATCCTTCGTAGGGCCGTCCGCTTCAGACTTGAATAAAATCCTCTGAAAAGGTCTGTCTTCTGGGTGAATTTCGATTTGGCGGTACATTTTTTGTATGTCGCCATTGAAAACGTATTTGTATTTTCTCCAGTTGAGCACTATAGATATTAAGTCGTTTTGAAGAGTGGGGCCTGTGTACAGAACGTCATTGAGAGAAAATTTAGACTTTGTTTTTCGAGAGGCGTTAAAGACTACTCTTACTTTTGTGGTTTTATGTTCTGGGCGCACAACCGCATGATGTGGTAAAAAAAATGAGCTATATTTACCTTGGGACACAATTTCTGATGAGGTTTCTTCCATGTGATCCAAAGTGATGTATTCATTAAGAACTTCTTTGTATTGTTCTTTAAGGTTCGGGTCTTTGAGTAGTGTTTTTTCCATGCTTGCGTATTGTGCCAAGGCTGTAAACCGGGACGAGCCTAAGAAGATTTGGTCGGGATATTCAGTTCTAAATGGAAGTCGTACGACATATCTACCATTTTCATTACGAGTTGTTGTTTCAATGTAAAATTTTTCACAAAATTCCTCTTCTGAGGTTTTTGGCTGAATGCTAGGAATTTCTTCCTGTTCCCAAAATTTTTTCAAGAGATTATTGAGCTCAGAAGCTTCAGATGGGATAACTGAAGTTGTGAATGCGTTAATGGTCTGAGTTCTTATGGGACCACTGAGAACCCACCCAAATATGGTGTTGTAAGCTGATGTCTTCCCACAAATATTCTTTTTAATGCCTGCGATATTGAGACAATGTTCGAAGTCGTTGCCTAGTATAAGATCTATCTGAGACGACTTATTAAAAGCCGGATCCGCGAGATATCCGCGAGATCTAGTTCTTCAAGCTCGGGTGAAATGGGGATTTCAAAGGAACAGGCTGGGAGATGTTTTGTTACCTTGGTTAATATTATAGCTTTTATAGGGACCGTGAGGTCATATCTCTTTGCATATAGAACAAACTCTGATTCTTTGTTTGCCGTTTGCATTTGTCCACCAATACCTATAATTTCAAAGTGGGACTTCTGATAGGGTAACTGTAAACGATTTCGAACCCTTTCTGATAAAAATGCTCGTTGAGAACCGGGATCAATCAACGCTCTTACGGTAAAAAGTTCACCCCTATGCTCTATCTGTATTAGAGCTGTGCGTAATAATATATTTCCATTACTAGTAGAAACATTGGCTTGGCATTGATTAGGTGTACACGGGAGTTCTATTTGCGTATTATTTTTTGGAGTTTGTACGGGGTTTTTGGATTCATTTTTGTAATTGTTATTCGGATTGCTCAAATTATATTGAGAATTTTCTTGGTTTTGAGTTGAATTTTGTGAAATTTGTCTCATGCGCAAAAGGGTATGGTGTTGCTTTTTACAATATAGGCAAGTATGCTTACTTTTACAATTTGCCTTTAAATGTGATACTGCTAAACAATTATTACAGAATTTATTCTGAAAGACATAATCTACTCTTTGCTGTACGGTGAAGGATTTAAATTTTGGACATGATCTGAGAGAGTGTTCTCCTTTACATAACTTGCAAGACGAAGTCAGATTTTCTTGTGATATGTATGTGTGTATGCTTCTTTATAATTTTTAATGCTATTAAGCCTTTCTACAGCTTCGTACCTGTCCACGAGAAATTGTGACATTTGTGACCATTGAGGCAGCTCGCGAGGAGACGTAAGTGATTGTTCCCAAAGTGCTAGTGTTTTTTCTGGAAGTTTTGTTGAAATCAACCGTATGAGAATCGGGTCCCAACTTTCCACTTGAATACCGAGTGTTTTTAGAGTAGCTAGTGAATCACTTACAGACGATTGTATCTTTCTTATTGATTCACTATCTTCGCTTTTGGCTGCCGGAATATTGAACAATATTTCTATCTGGTTGTCAACTAGTACACGTTTATTCTCATAACGAGTCCTAAGGGCATTCCAAGCCAGCTCAAAATTATCGTTAGTGAGAGGGTATCTTTTAACTATAGCACCTGCTTCGCCCTTCGTTTTATGACGAAGATGATATAGTTTTGTGACATTATTGAGTTTTGAGTGGTTAATGTATAATGCCGTGAACATGTCACGAAATGAGGGCCATTGCTCATAGCTGCCATTGAATACTTCCGTATCGTAAGGAGGGAGTTTGATGCAGTCATTTGAAGTATTTTGCACATATGTCTCGGCTGGAGCGTGACGGTTACTTAAGTTGCGAGACGTGGACTGAAATCTTGGAACTCCCGGGTTCTCTTGTTGGAGTATTCTTGCAAGATCGAGAATTCGAGAAGAGCAATCATAGTACCTGGTTCTACTTTCTTCAAATCTCTCTTTTACTTCTTGCTTTATTTCTGGTGTGATTCTTGTGTCTTTGGAGAACATGACTTCTTCGTGAGAGAAGTTTAATTTGTCCCATCTTGAGTCTAAGTCTCTTAGCATGACTTCAAGAATGGTACCAGTATGCTCATTTGCTGGGGTAGCGTCGAACCTTTCGCACAGTGCTATTAATTGATCGTAATCAAAGTCAAAGTGCTCCATGGCAGACGAGCTTGAGTTTCGGGATGTGGACTGCATCTTATACGAATTATTAAGAAATTTAACTACTTGGGCTATGTAACTTTATAGACTTGATAGATTTAAGTTTGGATTCTCTGAGTTGTATGGGTATATTAGATTTAGAATAGAACTTCTTAATTTCACAACTTCTTGTTTCTTTATTGATAATACTTTCGTACTAAATGTTTTCCTTTTACTGTTTTTATAGGTAGAGAGTATTTAATATATTTTCTTCGTGAAGGTGCTATGGGGATTAGCTCTAGAGTTAGATTTCTATATTAATTAGGAAAATAGAATTTCAAATAGAAATTTTTATTTCCCTCAGCTTATATTCAATGAATTGGGGCTAAGAGTTTAGAACTAGAAGTCGGATTCTAGTATTAGGGTGAATATAAACTATTGGATTTGAATTTTTTAAATGTGGTTTGGATTTTTAAATGCAATTGACTATTATATAGTACTTTTGAGGTTATCACACAGTGGAGAGTTGTAAATTAATGGGAAGTTTGAAGTTGTGTTTAATTACGGTTTATATCACTAACCAATAGCAAATGTACTTAACTTCAAGCTTATATTTTTAAATATAAATTTGGTTTTTAGTATTAGTTTTAATTGGGGTCTTTTATGAGATTTAACCAAGGTAGATTAATTTCGACAACCTGGCAACTTTTTATGAGAGACTTATAGAGTAGTTTATTACAGTGTTGTCGAAAGTGAAAGTTATATGAAACAATATTTTTCTTTTCATGTAATTTGTGAAATATTTTCTGTTTTATACTTTTTAATGAAAATGTGTGAGGGGTGTCTACCCCAAATATCCTGATGCTTAACTATTTTGCAAAAAATTATTTTTACTTAGAGGAGCTAATGAGTGTATTACTATATGAGTTAGCTAGTTTTAACAGCAAAAGTACGTTATACCAAGTGTATTTTAATAGGATTTTGGGGTTATATGAGTGATTTTGTTGATTACAATTCTTTTTCTATATTCGTTGGGCAGGGGCAGAAATGAATATAGAAAACCGAACTGTTTTATTATTTTTTAGTTAATTTTAATTATTATTCGAACTCCATTTGTTTCTATATTTGTGATTTGAACGGGCTAAAGTTCGTATCGCTTTTTAAGCCAAATTACATGTGATAATTATTAATGAACAAATAACACCAAAGTCTGTTGTAAATATTCTGACTAACAACACATAGTTGAACGGAACAGCCAGCCGTTTTCGAAGGCCACTAAACCTTCATCATCAGCGTTCTTTTGTGTTTGGTCCACTGTGTGTGGTGTCAGTTGATGTAGATTTCTGCTTTATATACTTAGCATTTTATTGCAAATGGAATATGTGAATTGTTTTGATTCATCGTATTTCAATTTGCTGAAAGCTTTTTTGTATTGTAAGCTCAATTTTACCATCACTATATTTACAACAGTCTTACCATTGTCGTTTTGTTCTTTTTACTAATTATACACATGTTACTTAATTTGCTTATTTTTTGTTCTACTTAAGACAAACTTTTTTGGTTTGTTACTATTAAGTATATTTTTATTTAATTTTTGCCACAGGCCCATGGCTATTAATTTTTAGTTAATTTTAATTATTATTCGAACTCCATTTGTTTCTATATTTGTGATTTGAACGGGCTAAAGTTCGTATCGCTTTTTAAGCCAAATTACATGTGATAATTATTAATGAACAAATAACACCAAAGTCTGTTGTAAATATTCTGACTAACAACACATAGTTGAACGTTATTGAACGTTTATTATTTTTTTGTTTGTTTAGGATTTAAATGAGGAATTTAAACTTTTGGGTTAAAAATGTGTATTTTAAGGTGTACATATATTAAACGTGAAGTAATATATTTGTAAATATATTCATGGTTTTTTATTTTATACATATATTTGCTTCACTTTATTTCAATTAAACGAAGCTTGTAGTCTTATTATTATTATTTTTTTTTCGAGAAAAGTCTTCTAAAATTTATGTATGTATGTAGTTTTAATAATGCATTAGAAAATATTGAATATTTTTGTACCTATCCTCATTATTTTGTACTTGACTGTATATTATTTTGTATAGACTATGTTTAAGTGGACTGTATATTATTTAAGAGATAGTTTACACACACAATTGATAGTTAAAATTTGATGATAATGCAAAAAAAAATTAATGAAGTGAGTTGTTGTGTTAATAAAAATTATGAAATTTGATAAGCATGTAATGCATAGATTTTGTTGTAAAAGAGAAATGATATATCTACTCTGATAGTTTGTTGTAAGAGAGATTAACTAATTTATATTTACACGAGTAGACGATTATGTCTGAGAGCATTTATGTATATTCACCACACTATGAACAATGATATTTTTATGCAGTACTTCGAATGAATATTTTTTTTTTGTGGATTTTGTTAAATATATCAATTGTTTAAATACCTTTTTGTTATGTAGAATATTCCAAATTATTGTGCTCGATGTACATATAATTCTTAGCACTTCTCTTTTTTTTATTTCTTTGGTTCTTATTTTTTGCACTGTCGGGCAAATTAAACCACATAAGCTGGTTATAATTTGTATAACCAATGTATTTATGTAATAATTCTTTTATTTTGTAATTTTCATTTTTGTTAAAACCACTTTGTGCTGCTTCTTTTTCTATGTACTAATGCCCGTTAACTTTTATTTATGTAATTTTGTATGTATTTATGTTTTAAATATATGTATGTATATATGTATGTATATACTTGGAATATATATGCATATATACGAATATATGTATGTATATTGAGCAAGGTGAATTAAAGGACGTACTTATGTATATATGTACTTAAGTACATACATAAGAAATGTAGCGGTGCAGTATTTTACAATATTACAAAAAAAATTTTTATTTGTATTTACATACTTATAAGTATACCGCTATATTTTTTTCATCACATTTGTATATTTTTCTTAACACTGTATATCTATATACAATTGTACATATCTACAAAGTATGTACTTTTGTATATATGTAATAAACATAATTTTTTATTTATTTATTTTTTTTTTGTTTAATATTCAATTTCTTTTTGTATCATACGAGTATATACATGAGTGTGTATACATTTACCTACATACATACATATGTATGAAGACAATTTAGATTTTTAGTTAAGACCTCTATGGCACTATGGACTTTTTCACTAGTTTTTTTTTTTTTTTTGTAAGATTTTCTTTTGTTTTTTGCATTAATTTGGTTTTTCATGGAACAAACCAATCCCGCTTGCACTTCTTATTTTTCTTTTACGATTTTAATCTGACTGCGTTTATTTATTACTTTATTTGTGTATGTGTGTGTAAATGAGTTTATATTAAAGTAATATTCGACTTACTTTGGATGATGACAATAATTGACTGTGAGCTTGATGTTTAATAATTTGCAAATTACCTCATTATTTCTGTGGTGAGTACTCAATTATTTTTGCTAGTTCTTTTCGTTGGATCGAGAGGACCATGAATATTTTTGTGTGTGTCACAAATATATTTAACTAGTTCCTAATAGCCTCTGGGAATGGATCTGAATTATATTTAATATTTATATTTGGGTTCAATACAAATTTTGAGGATCCGAACAATGACAGGAACACACGATGTAGTGTAATTAAACTTTATTTCAGCATTGATTTTTCTTTTTTTCCAACCAACAATTTTAACCTATGCGATTTTAGCAGGAAAACGAAGTTGAATAGTTTTGACATTTGGAAATAGTTCCAACAACATTGGAACCTTCGTGTTCAATCTTTTACAATATTTTCAGATACAGATATTTAAAAGTATAAATTCAAGTGATTAAATATTTTAATAATATAAAAAAAATAATTCGTGTAGTTTAAAAAAAATAATTCAAAATATCAAAAATTCAAATTTAAAATTTGATAAATTTTAGTTATTTAAATTATTGTCCAAATGATTTTTGGACAGAGGGATACGAGTTGAAATTGTCCAATGTTGTAAAAGATACTCCAAGGCAAATAATAAGTATTTAGACACTTTTGATAAAAATAAACCTTCCAAATTTCTTATGTATTTAGATGCAAACTATCTTTACGGTTGGGTTATGTCTGAACATCTTCCTTATGGAGGATTCAGATGGTTAAAAAGCGAAGAACTAAATATTAATCCGCAGTTAATAGATGATAATTCAAATGATGGTTACGTATATGAGGTTGATTTAGAATATCCTTCTTATTTACATAATATGCATAACGATCTTCCTTTCTGCGCCGAAAACAAGGAAATTGGAGCATCAAAATATAAAAAACTAATAACTGATTTTTCGCCAAAACATTCTTATATAATTCATTGCAGAGTACTTAAACAATGTCTAGAAAACGGTTTGATTTTGAAAAAAAAATACATAGAGTTCTAACTTTTAAGCAGTTTCCATGGTTGAAAGATTATATAGACCTTAATACTAAATACAGAGCCGAAGCTAGAAATAACTTTGAAATTTTTTTTCAAATTGCCCAACAACGCAGTATATGGAAAAACCATGGAGAATGTGGACAAAAGGAAAGATGTGAGGATTGTTACCAGTTGGACTACATTAAGCCGAAACCGTTTGGGTGCTCAAAATTGGATATCTAAATCAAATTTTCATAGCTTAGCAATATTTTCAGAAGATATGGTAGCGATTCAAATGAATCGAGTGAAGACATGTTATAATAAGCCCATATATTTAGGATTTTGTGTGCTGGAACTATCTAAATGCAAGTTGTATAATTTTCATTATAGATACATGCAACCTAAATTCAAGTCAAAATTGAGATTAAATTACATGGACACTGACTCATTCATATACACGATACAAACTGAAGACTTTTTCGCAGACATTAAAAATGATATAGAACATGAATTTGACACTTCTGACTATCCAGAAACAAATGATTACGGGATTCCTCTCGTAAAGAAAAAAGTTCTGGGTATGATGAAAGATGAGAATTGTGGGAAAATTTTGGAAGAATTCGTGGGACTACGGTCCAAAATATACTCCTTTACTGTACAAAATGGAAATGAAATTAAAAAATCTAAAGGAGTAAAAAAATGTGTTTTAGATAAGTATAGCCTAAGTTCGTATAGAGATTGTTTATTTAACAGATCAAATGTTTACGATAATATGCTAACTTTTAAGTCTAAGTTGCATGAATTATATACTATGCAAATACATAAATTAATATTAAGTTATCAAGATGACAAGAGAAAAGTCAAAAGTGATGGTATAAACACATATGCATGGCATCATATTGAAATTGATGAAACAAATCCCGATTATGAACTTGATATGTTATTATTAGAAATAGAAAAACTTCAAGAAGATGAGTAAAATATGTATACAAATTAAATCTTCTGTAATTTATTTCTCCAATTATAATTATTTAGTTTTAATTAAAAATCTTTGTGTCTATTGTAAATTATTTTTTATTTAAGAAATATTGTCTAGTTATTAAGATAACAAAAAGAAAAAAAAATATAACATTTCCTACGTTATGTTTCTCTACATAATTTGATTTCCAAAATTGTATATATTATTTGCAAGACTAGTTTTTAAGTAAAATACACTAATATGAAAATAAAAAAGCATTAAAAAAACAAATATTTTTGTGTACAGTTTTTTTATTTATTATCCATCCTTAAATAAAATTTATGAATTTTCACATCTGTTACAATCTTGTGTTGCATTTTTTCTCCAATCTCATAACAAAGTCAGTAGTAGGGAACTGCTAATTCGGGGACAATTAAAATTGTTAAATTGTTGCTGAAATTGTTAAATTTGGGTAATTAAAATTTGAAAATTGTTAAATTCTTGGAAATTTGTGTTTTTTTGTTTACATAAGGAGTTTTTTGTTTACATTAGGAGTTTTTTGTTTACATTAGGAGTTTTTGTTTACATTAAGTGTATGGCTGTCTGTCGGTCTGTCTGTCTGTCTGCCTGCCTGACCGTGGAAATTTGTGTGTGGAATATTGTGTGTGCATGTATTAAGGCGGTTCATAGTTTGGCGGTTTTATGTGTGTATATGACGACGGGGAAAATCATAAAAATGGTTTTTCCTAATGCTGACGGAAAATCATCTAATGATTTTTCCTAATGCCGAAGGCAAAACATGATAATTTTTCCTAATGCCGACGGCAATGATGATAATTTTTCCTAATGCCTACGGAAAAACATGATTATTATTTTTTTCAAATGCCGACGGCAAAACATGTTTATTAATTTTTCCTAATGCCGACGGCAAAACATGAGTAGTAGGGAATTGGGCATTCGGGGACAATTAAAATTGTTAAATTGTTGCTGAAATTGTTAAATTGTTGCTGAAATTGTTAAATTGTGGGCTGAAATTGTTAAATTGTGGCTGAAATTGTTAAATTGTTGCTGAAATTTTAAAATTCTTGGAAATTTGTGTTTTCGGCGGCGCTTTGATGTTTTTTGTTTACATTAGGAGTTTTTTGTTTACATTAACTTTGTGTGAACGGGTGATTTTTTTGGGTTACATTAATTGTGATAACGGGTGATTTTTTTTGAGGTTTCATATGAGTGTATGTGCCGACGGCAATACATGATTATTATTTTTTTCAAATGCCGACGGCAAAACATGTTTATTAATTTTTCCTAATGCCGACGGCAAAACATGAATATAATTTTTTCAAATGCCGACGGGAAAATGATTTTTCCTAATGACGACAGGAAAACGTGAAAGTTATTTTTTCTAATGCTAATGTTCGTGTTGATAGACTGTGAGAATTTGGACGTGATTTGAGTAGGTGGCGTTGTTGCCGTATTATGTAACCATAGGAATTTGTGGATGTGTCTGTCTGTCTGTGAGAATTTAGGTGAGGGTTTGATTGGCAGGGGGCGGGGTGTAGTTGAGGTAGATCGATTGTGTGTATGTGTGTGCGCGTGTGTGTGTGTGTCTGTGTATGTTTGTATTAATTTCAATGTACATATGTATTTCTGTAGGAGCTTAAGGCTGATTGTGATTTTTGAGGGGCGAAGCATTCTATTAATATGTAACCGGGGGAATCTGTGTGTTAGTATTTCTGTAGGAGTTTAAGGCTGACCATGATTTGGGTGGGCAGGGTTGTTGACGTAATATGTAGCCATGGGGATTTGCGAATGCGTCTGTCTATAGTAGTTTAAGGCTGATCGTGATTTGAGGATCTTGTTGAGGTAAATTGGTTATGTGTATGTATGTATCTGTTTCTGTAAGAATTTAAGATGATTGGGATTTATTAGGGACGAGGTGTTCTTGTATTATGTAGCCGGGAGAATCTATGTATATATGTCTGTAGCAGTTTAAGACTATTCATAATTTAGAGTAGGTGAGTGTTGTGTTCTTGCGATTAATTCTGTAATTGTATATGTATGCATGTATGACAATGGGAGAATTTTAGGCTGGTCGTGTTTTGTGAAAGGTGGGGTGTTGTTGAAATTTTCTTGGATATTTCTTACATGAATTCTGCTATGTGTGTGTGTAGTTGCGCTAATATTTATATGTAGATAGAAATAAATTGTTTTCAGTATCGACATTTGGTACTATAAAATACTATCATATGTCTGGACTTCCCTAATCTTATTATGTTTTTATACTTACGCTTGTTTTATATTTTCTCATACTTAAATTTGTCTCGCGTTAAAGTCTGCCTATATGAAATTTGTTTATATTACAGATTTTGTTTATTTCATTCAATCTTTGAATACATTTTTTTTGTCATTGATGTCTTTTGTTCTTCTTGTTGTTGGTGTTGTTGTTGTAAATATTCGTCTGTGTATAGATGCGATATATTCAGTTTTTTTTTATTTGAAAATAAAAACGTTTTAATTTTTATCTGCGTTTACTTAAAAGTTTGTGAGGATTTTCTGTTTTTAAGTAAAACTGAATTCCTGAAGATACATACTCTATTGTAATAGCAACTAAAATAGAAATATTTCTTATACTTAATTTAAATTTTTTTAAAGTTGATGCAACGTTAGTAAGTTAACGTTAGAAATTTTTGGGGTACATAATTTTTTCTAACTATAGACTTTTTTCTTCAATTTCTACATTTATTTTGGAAAGCTTGCTTTGCTTTTTAAAAATGTATAAACATTTTCAAATGAAACTGATCCGGCACTCCAGCTTATATACTGATAGTTTTTTTTTCTTTGGTAGTCAACTTACTTCTTTTTTTATTTTTATTGATAAATATTTAAAATCAAAAGGGAGCTTTATATTGAAATTATTATTTTCATAATTGTTGAAAACAATCACTAGTTTTTTTTGTGATGAAATCATTTGAAGTTGAAGCTGATATCTTTGCTTACTGTTTTAAATTAAAATTTTATTCAATAGAATAAAAGGAGCTTTTTTCTTAAATTCTGATGCAGTTAAGATCGGATATGAGACTGAATTTAAATGTACTTTTAAATTAGTCACAATGAACAAACTTATTTTCTTGTTGAAAAGCGATCATCAGAAAACGAAGTGGTTTTCAGAGACTTTAGGTATACCCTTTCGACGGTTCCTCTAGGATACAAGATGACTTTGTTTGACGAAATTTCTGTTGCTTTATACTGATAATATGTTTACATTAATAAGGTACATATGTATATGTTTATTTTATGAAGGGCTATTACCTATGGCTTTCATTTGACGTTCTATATGTTTTTTTTCTCATTTTATTAAAGTTCAGCGTGTTGTATTTTACTACTTGAAATAGAGAATTTTTGTCTAATTTTTTTCTGGGTATCTACATACATTAGTTAAATATGTGTATGAATTTTTAAGAAAAAATTTTAAATAAAATATTGGAAAAAGAATTAATTATGTGAATGGTTTTTATTTCTTTATTAGCTTTTCTTCGCTAGATCAAAAAAATTTTTGTTTTTGCTTATTTGCAAATTCTTGTTTTCATGTCGCTTAAACATGTACAGTCTTGTTTTCATATCGCTTAGACATGCACAGTCTTGTTTTCATGATGCTTAGACATGCACAGTCTTGTTTTCATGATGCTTAAACATGTACAGTCTTGTTTTCTTTGAGAGGTTATGCACAAGACAAATTGAATTTCACAATATTATGAAATTCCATTAAATTTCATATTTTCATAAAGAGAAACAATTTAGACAATCGGATAAGTCCTTATATTTTTCACTACATACAAGTTTCTGTTATTTTATATTCGAATAGATGAATCCTAAATTTCCTTTAAAAAATAACACAAAACAAGGATAAATTTAATTTAATTTTATTTATATTAATAATACATTTTAATTTAATTTTATTTATTTTTATTATAATGATGGAAACATTTCATAATATCCAATTATTAAATTTTCTAATATACTTTTACGCAAAAAATATATTGTACATCTGCAAGTATCTGGTCCTTCCTCACACTCATGATTATACCAAGGACAGCTTCTGAAGTGGCCTTCTGTGTTGTCTTCATCTTCCATGATACCATATTCTTCGTTCTCATCCAGCATATTTTGAAAAAATTTGATCATCTTCCAATGATCAAAAAGCCTGAAGCTTTCAAAATCTCTTATAAATTGGTTTAGAGTACGTCTGATTTGACTCATTTTATTTGCTTATAAGTTAATGAATGATGATTGTTTGAAGGTTCCTTTAAGACTAATTTCCTCTTTTAAATTTTTAAAGTAGTATCTCTTGATCTTTAAAATATCTATACCATCATCTATATTCCATACCTCTTTTTTAGCACTCTATCTCTCTCTACCCCTTTTCTCTCTATAACTGTCTCCTTCTGTCTATCACTACCCCTCCACTTATTCACTATTTCACCATATTTTCGATTAGCCTTCTTGAAGTCGTCATCGCTACTTTCAAGATCATTTTCAGTTAAACATTCAAAGTGCGGAGAAGTAAATAAAAAAAAAAATAAATAAATAAAACAAAAATGGAGTCTACAACAAATCTAACATCAAAATTTAATTCACTAAAAAATAAAACCTTAATCCACATAAAGGAGCTTGAGACATCAACTAAATACACCATTCGAAAAGTGTCAAGAGTAACAAAAAAATATGGGCCAACAATAAAAGTTGAAATGGAAAACCACATAATGTTGCTCCCAAAGCGTTATAATGCTTTAACCGATGCTGAAATTAAAGAACTCTCGAGGGGATCATATTGCTTAAGTAGAGAAGGTGAACAAAGCTTAATTG
The DNA here is from genome assembly GCA_949987645.1 of Tachina grossa. Lineage (NCBI taxonomy): Eukaryota > Metazoa > Arthropoda > Insecta > Diptera > Tachinidae > Tachina > Tachina grossa. The sequence continues at coordinate 84,648,611 of OX465274.1, forward strand.
TTGAAAGCGAGCTGAGTGAATTTCTAATTCAAAATTCCCAATTTCCAATTTGGCAATAATATATAATAATTTTGTATTTTAAATTATAAATAAAAATACATGAAAGAGTTTTGTAAAATATAAATGTTTGTGCTTTTTTATTTAATATTTTCAGTTATTTCATAAAGAAATTTAAGACATAAATGACCACAGGTAAATGTATTGAAATTCTGATGTTGATTATAGTTGTATTTTATATTTCTACCAAGATATTTGACTACTTCCGAAGGAGGTTGTAAGTTTCCAAAGCTGTCGAAATATTCTTTTTCATTGTTGTTTTTATAATATGCTACCCAATGTGTACCAGGTCCTGTTGATACGTCTAAATTGATTATTCCACATTCTATTTTCTTTGTTCGTTTTGGTAGAGTATTCAACATGAAAACTCCTCTAAAATATGGAATATTTATAGAGAAATGGTTTATGTCCACATCAGATAGTGGTCTGTTCGTAGCATCTCTAAGAGTTTTTTGATTCCTCTTTGTAAACTAAACCATAACCCTTTTTATATGGTTTTAAGTAAAGTCCCTTTCCAACTGCTATAGATTCCATCGCTCTATTATGTCTAATTGCTTCATCAAGTTGATTTTTTTGCATTCTTTGTTGCATTAACAGCTTTAGCTATAGCAGCACCTCCAGTTGTTAGACTACCAATTGCACCCAGAGCAGTTAAAATCGGTATTAGAGGCAAAAACCCACCAATTTCTGGTACACGTATTACATGTTGTACTATATTTTTTTTTCTTCCTTTTAATGATTTGTTGATAGTTTTTCGGGCAATTTTAATTGCTGAGTTAATATCTAATGGATTTTCCTTCTTTAGTATTTTTGTTGCAGCTCTAATTGATGTTCTAAACAGTTTTTTTTATCATTTATCTTGTTCTTTTTAACATTTTTCTTTTTCTCCACACCCATACCAAATTTTGTTTTGGCTTTCATTGCGTTAGTAACCATATAGGCAAATGATTTTTCAGCAATACTACTATCTTTTGATAAAACTCGATCCCAAGCTGAATTTTCAAGTATTTTATCAGCTTTATGTCTAATGCTTAAATCCTTATTTTTTGAATAAGCTATATCGTGATCTTTACAAGCAGAGTCCAATAAATTAATTCCTTTGTCACCTCAATTTAAACGTTTTTGTAGTTTTGTTTCAGGTCCACAATACTAATATCCAGGAAGATAAAGTTCACCAGTTAGAGAGTTTATTTTTTTTATTTACTATACCTCCTCCAACGAAGGTGTTTTTATGACTAAACGTTTTCTGATACTGTATAACTATATCATCTAATTTTGTCGATAATAACAGGTAACATTTATAAAATCTATTTAGTTCGTAATATTGTTCCTTCTACTATTTTTTTTGTTTACTTGCCTCTATCTTGACTGATGGTTTCTCAGTCTTTAAACTTGTATATTCTCAACTTCTGTCTTGATGTTACTTTCTTCTTTCATTCGAATTCTTGTTTTCTCTTTTCATATCGCTTAAACATGCACAGTCTTGTTATCTTTGAAAGGTTCTGCACAAAACAAATTGAATTTCACAATATTATGAAATTCCATTATATTTCATTAGGTATTTGCTTATCGACACCAACTGCTTTAACACCATCTCATTTACGTTTGCTAACAGCAAATAGTACAATAGGTGTCAGCTATTAGATCAGCTTATCAGCTATTAGATCAGCTTATTAGCACCTGGTCTGTTTTTCAGATCAGCTTTTCAGGAGCTGGTCTGGTTTTCAGATCAGCTTATCAGGACCTGGTCTGGTTATCAGATCAGCTTTTCAGGACCTGGTCTGGTTTTCAGATCAGCTTATCAGGACCTGGTCTGGTTTTCAGATCAGCTTTTCAGGACCTGGTCTGGTTTTCAGATCAGCTTTTCAGGACCTGGTCTGGTTTTCAGATCAGCTTATCAGGACCTGGTCTGGTTTTCAGATCAGGCTATCAGGACCTGGTCTGGTTTTCAGATCAGCTTATCAGGGCCTGGTCTGGTTTTCAGATCAGCTTTTCAGGACCTGGTCTGGTTTTCAGATCAGCTTATCAGGACCTGGTCTGGTTTTCAGATCAGCTTTTCAGGACCTGGTCTGGTTTTCAGATCAGCTTTTCAGGACCTGGTCTGGTTTTCAGATCAGCTTTTCAGGACCTTGTCTGGTTATGAGATAAGCTGATCTGAAAACCAGACCAGGTCCTGAAAAGCTGATCTGAAAACCAGACCAGGCCCTGATAAGCTGATCTGAAAACCAGACCAGGTCCTGATAGACTGATCTGAAAACCAGACCAGGTTCTGATAAACTGATCTGATAACCAGACCAGGTCCTGATAAGCTGATCTGATAACCAGACCAGGTCCTGATAAGCTGATCTAAAAACCAGACCAGCTCCTGAAAAGCTGATCTGAAAAACAGACCAGGTGCTAATAAGCTGATCTAATAGCTGATAAGCTAATCTAATAGCTGACACCTATTGTACTATTTGCTGTTAGCAAACGTAAAAGTAGTAGGGAACTCCCACTTCTGGACCAATTAAAATTGTTAAATTGTTGCTGAAATTGTTAAATTGTGGGCTGAAATTGTTAAATTGTTGCTGAAATTGTTAAATTTGGGTAATTCAAAATTTTAAAATTGTTAAATTCTTGGAAATTTGTGTTTTTTTTGTTTACATAAGGAGTTTTTTGTTTACATTAGGAGTTTTTTGTTTACATTAGGAGTTTTTGTTTACATTAAGTGTATGTCTGTCTGTCGGTCTGTCTGTCTGTCTGTCTGTCTGCCTGCCTGACCGTGGAAATTTGTGTGTGGAATATTGTGTGTGCATGTATTAAGGCGGTTCATAGTTTGGCGGTTTTTATGTGTGTATATGACGACGGGGAAAATCATGAAAATGGTTTTTCCTAATGCTGACGGAAAATCATCTAATGATTTTTCCTAATGCCGAAGGCAAAACATGATAATTTTTCCTAATGCCGACGGCAATGCATGATAATTTTTCCTAATGCCGAAGGCAAAACATGATAATTATTTTTTTCAAATGCCGACGGCAAAACATGATTATTATTTTTTTCCTAATGCCGACGGCAAAACGTGAAAGTTATTTTTTCTAATGCTAATGTAGGTGTTGCTAGACTGTGGGAATTTAAGGCTGACCGTGATTTGAGTGGGTGGCGTTGTTGCCGTAATATGTAACCATAGGAATTCGTGGATGTGTCTGTCTGTCTGTGAGAATTTAGTTGAAGCTTCGATTGGAAGGGGGGGCGGGGTGTAGTAATGCTAGATAGATTGCATGTATATATATGTGTGTGTGTGTATGTGTGTGTGTGTGTGTGTGTACGTTTGTAGGAATTTCTATAGGAGCTTAAGGCTGATTGCGATTTATGAGGGGCGAGGTGTACTAGTAATATGTAACCGAGGGAGTCTGTCTGTTTGTATTTCTGTAGGAGTTTAAGGCTGACCATGATTTGGGTGGGCATGGTTGTTGACGTAATATGTAGCCATGGAGATTTGTGGGTGTGTCTGTCTGTAGGAGTTTAAGGCTGATCGTGATTTGAGGTGGGTGAGGTTGTTATTGAGGTAAATTGGTTATGTGTATGTATGTATGTATGGCCAGGGGAATTTGTGTATGCATATCTGGGGGAGAATTTAAGGCTAGTCGTGATTTGTGAAAGGTGGGGTGTTGTTGAAATTTTCTTGGATATTTCTGATATGAATTCTGCTATGTGTGTGTATTTGCGCTGGTATTTATATATAGGTGGAAATAAATTGTTTTCAGTATCGACATTTGGTACTATAAAATAATATCATATGTCTGGACTTCCCTAATCCTAGTATGCTTTTATACTTACTATTGCTTTATATTTTCTCATGCTTAAATTTGTCTCGCGTTGAAGTCGGTCTGTGTGAAATTTGTTTATATTACAGATTTTGTTTATTTAACTACATTCGTCTTCTTTGACTGAAAGAGTTTTCTACACACAGAGAAAAACCAACTTGAAATCAGTAAGAACCATGCTGAATTAATAAGAACCATTAGCGAAGGTTTAGTCATATTGAAATTTATTATTTCAATATGGACAAAATATTAATTTACAGTATCCATTTAACTCATTAACTCATTAGTTTGTAGATATCTCAATATACATTTTCTATTATACTAAAAATTATTGAATTAATGTCAAGCATGCTTATTTTTAAGCTGCAAATTTTTTCTAGTGTATAGATCATTTATACTTGCATTGTGCTTTAACTAAACGACGCTTCATATACATATGTACATATTTTCATTAGGTAGATCTGATAAATACTTCAACATTGATAAAAAATTTGATATGTATACATACATATCTACAAATTGATTTTATGTATGTATGTATGTATGTACATACAAATAAGTGTTTATTTCAATCTTTGAATACATTTTTTTTTGTCATTGATGTCTTTTGTTCTTCTTGTTGTTGGTGTTGTTGTTGTAAATATTCGTCTGTGTATAGATGCGATATATTCAGTTTTTTTTTATTTGAAAATAAAAACGTTTTAATTTTTATCTGCGTTTACTTAAAAGTTTATGAGGATTTTCTGTTTTTAAGTAAAACTGAATTCCTGAAGATACATACTCTATAGTAATAGCAACTATAATAGAAATATTTCTTATACTTAATTTAAATTTTTTTAAAGTTGATGCAAAGTTAACGTTAGAAATTTTTGGGGTACATAATTTTTTCTAACTATCGACTTTTTTCTTCACTTTCTACATTTGTTTTAGAAATCTTGCTTTGCTTTATGAAAATGTATAAACATTTTTAAATGAAACTGATCCGGCACTCCAGCTTATATACTGATAGTTTTTTTTTCTTTGGTAGTCAACTTACTTCTTTTTTTATTTTTATTGATAAACATTTAAAATCAAAAGGGAGCTTTATATTGAAATTATTATTTTCATAATTGTTGAAAACAATCACTAGTTTTTTTTTTTTTTTTTTTTTTTTTGTGATGAAATCATTTGAAGTTGAAGCTGATATCTTTGCTTACTGTTTTAAATTAAAATTTTATTTAATAGAATAAAAGGAGCTTTTTTCTTAAAGTCTGATGTACGTAGTCATAGAATTTTAGATGCATATAATATAGAATTGGATAACATTTATTTTTAATTTTTATGTTAAAAAGTACGGATATGAGTCTGAATTTAAATATACTTTTAAATTAGTTAAATCATAATGAACAAACATATTTTCTTCTTGGATAGCGATCAACAGAACACGAACTCGTTTTCATATAATTTAGGTATACCCTCTCGACGGCTTCTCTAGGATACAAATTGACTTTGTGACGAAATATCTGTTGCTTTATACTGATAATATGTTTACATTAATAAGATACATATACAGATGTTTATTTTATGAAGGGTGATTACCTATGGCTTTTATTTGATGTTCTATATGACTTTTACTCATTTTATTAAAGTTCAATGTATTGTGTATATATTTCTGAAATGTTTAAGTGTGCTTTGTGTGCCTATCGGACAGAGTGTACGTATTAGTTGGTCAGTCAGTCTCTATTTTTATTTATTTTCTTCTTCTAATGTACCACTCCTTTTTTCAGATTTTACTACTTGAAATAGAGAATTTTATCTAATTTTTTGTTGGGTATATACATTAGGTAAATATGTGTGATGTATGTAGAAATTGGTTTACATACAAAGAAATGGATGCTTAATAAACAACTATTGTAACAAATCGTTCTCAAATAACTCAGTTACCTCTACAAGCAATTCAAGTCGGTGTTTTCATAAAGTGTTAGAAACATTGTAATATATATGTTTGGGAGAATTTTTCCCTCAAGTATTTCTACATGAGATTTGCTGATTGATCCCTATCGCATTCATATATAATGATTTCTCACTTAAAAAAGGTCATCACCACCATCATTCATACCTGTATATAACACGGTCATGAGTTGGGTTGATCTAGATACAATTGCTCTCTCATCACCTTCTAACAGATTTATATATTTTACTATAGGGTGTTTTTTAAGGGGTATAGAACTTTGAATTGAAATAAAACACAAGAAAATCGTCTTAATGTCCATCAATTTGGCTTTATTGGAAGGATAATTTTATGCCATTAATGTTTAAATATGATTTCGGGCATGTGGCCGCCGCGGCTGGCTCGAATAATGCCAATTCTACAGGTCCAATTTTCAACCACTTTTTCGAGTATATGGGGCCGTATGTTGGCAATAACGCCACGAATGTGGGCTTCCAAGTCCCCTAACGTTTCTGGTTTGTTGGCGTAGACGAGCGACTTCACATATCCCCAAAGAAAATAATCCAATGGTGTCAAATCACACGATCTTGGTGGCCAATTGACAGGACCATTCCGCGAAATTATGCGCTCATCGAATGTTTCCTTCAATAAATCGATTGTGACGTGCGCTGTGTGGCATGTAGCGCCGTCTTGTTGGAACCACAACTCATCCACATTCATGCCATCCAATTCGGGAACAAAATAGTCGGTTAGTCGGCTCCAATTGCTGTGCACGGTGGCGAATCGATTCATTCGGGTCCTCTTCAACACTTTGCTCTACAGCGGCAATTGTTTCTTCGGTGCGCACTGTTCGACGTCTCTGCGGATGCGTATTATCACATAGAGTAAACGTAGTACGAAAACGATCCATGGTTAACCGAATTAATTGCTCTGATGGACGATTATGTCGACTATAAAATGGACGGAGCTTGCGGTAAACTTCGCGAACTGAACCATTATTTTCGAAATAAATTTGCACGATTTGCAAGCGTTGTTCTTTTGTCAACCTGTTCATGATGAAATGGCAAACCAAACTAAATATTAATCACTTGACAGCTGACAAAATGGCCGCCAGTTAAAAAAGTGATGCCAGCTTAAAGTTCTATACCTCAATAAAAAACACCCTTTAGTATGCATGCCTTGGCATGCTTCTATCGATAGTGACGTAAGAGTGCAATTTCCGTAGTTTATCTATATTTTCTAAAGATCTGATAGCTATAGAAATAAACAGAGTGAAGATCTATTATAATAGTCATTACCATATTTTAAAATTTGGCGTACTAGACCTTTCGAAATGGAAAAATATTCAGCTTTCACTATTAAAGCTATAATATGATGATGTTGCTGAATATTGCAGTTGGTCATTTATTGTTATTGGTCATTTCGAACGCTTTAGTTTTTACAATATTTCATACTTACATACCATCAAGTTTAGAGAATACAATACATTAAGGTAATTCTTTTCCAAGACTTAACATTCCCATTAGTAGTAGGGAACTATCGCTTCTGGATCAATTAAAATTGTGAAATTGTTGCTGAAATTGTTAAATTTGGGTAATTAAAATTTGAAAATTGTTAAATTCTTGGAAATTTGTGTTTTTTTGTTTACATAAGGAGTTTTTTTGTTTATATAAGGAGTTTTTTTGTTTACATTAGGAGTTTTTTGTTTACATTAGGAGTTTTTGTTTACATTAAGTGTATGTCTGTCTGTCGGTCTGTCTGTCTGCCTGCCTGACCGTGGGAAGTTTGTGTGTGGAATATTTTGTGTGAATGTATTAAGGCGGTTCATAGTTTGGCGGTTTTTATGTGTGTATGTGACGACGGGGAAAATCATGAAAATGGTTTTTCCTAATGCTGACGGAAAATCATCTAATGATTTTTCGTAATACCGAAGGCAAAACATTATAATTTTTCCTAATGCCTACTGCAATACATGATAATTTTTCCTAATGCCTACTGCAATACATGATAATTTTTCCTAATGCCTACTGCAATACATGATTATTATTTTTTTCAAATGCCGACGGCAAAAAATGAATATAATTTTTTCAAATGCCGACGGGAAAATGATTTTTCCTAATGACGACGGGAAAACGTGAAAGTTATTTTTTCTAATGCTAATGTAGGTGTTGCTAGACTGTGGGAATTTAAGGCTGACCGTGATTTGAGTGGGCGGCGTTGTTGCCGTAATATGTAACCATAGGAATTTGTGGATGTGTCTGTCTGTCTGTGAGAATTTAGGTGAAGGTTTGATTGGCAGGGGGCGGGGTGTAGTTGAGGTAGATCGATTGCGTGTGTAGTTGTGTGTGAATGTATGTGTATGTGTGTGTGTGTGTGTGTGTGTGTGTATGTGTATGTTTGTAGGAATTTCAATGTGTGTATTTCTGTAGGAGCTTAAGGCAGATTGTGATTTATGAGGGGTGAGGTGTTCTAGTAATATGCAACCGGGGGAATCTGTGTGTTTGTATGTCTGTAGGAGTTTAAGGCTGACCATGATTTGGGTGGGCAGGGTTGTTGACGTAATATGTATCCATGGGGATTTGTGGATGTGTCTGTCTATAGTAGTTTAAGGCTGATCGTGATTTGAGGTGGGTGAGAATGTTGTTGAGGTAAATTGGTTATGTGTATGTATGTATATATGTATTTTTGTAAGAATTTAAGATGATTGTGATTTATTAGGGCCGAGGTGTTCTTGTAATATGTAGCCGTGAGAATCTATGTGTATAGACGTCTGTAGAAGTTTAAGACTATCTGTAATTTCAGGTAGGTGAGAGTGTTGTGTTGTTGAGATTAATCTTATATATTGTATATGTATGTATGATCATGGGAATTTGTGTATGTATATCTGAGGGAGAATTTAAGGCTCGTCATGATTTGCAAAAGGTGGGGTGTTGTTGAAATTTTCTTGGATATTTCTTATATGAATTCTGCTATGTGTGTGTATTTGAGCTGGTATTTATGTGTAGGTAGAAATAAATTGTTTTCAATATCGACATATGGTACTATAAAATACTATCATATATCTGGACTTCCCTAATCCTAGTATGCTTTTATACTTACGATTGCTTTATATTTTCTCATGCTTAAATTTGTCTCGCGTTGAAGTCAGTCTGTGTGAAATTTGTTTATATTACAGATTTTGTTTATTTAACTACATTCGTCTTCTTTGACTGAAAGAGTTATCTACACACAGAGAAAAACCAACTTGAAATCAGTAAGAACCATGCTGAATTAATAAGAACCATTAGCGAAGGTTTAGTCATATTGAAATTTCTTATTTCAATATGGACAAAATATTAATTTACAGTATTCATTTATTAAACTCATTAGTTTGTAGATATCTCAATATACATTTTCTATTATATTAAAAATTATTGAATTAATGTGATGAATTCTTATTTTTAAGCTGCAGATTTTCCCTGAGTGTATGGATTGTTTATATTTGCATTGTGCTTTAACTAAACGACGCTTCATATATTTTCATGATGTAGGTCTAATAAATACTTAAGCATTGATAAGAAATTTGATATTTATACATACATATCTACAAATTGATTTTATGTATGTATGTATGTATGTATGTATGTATGTATGTATGTATGTACATATATATGTACATACAAATAAGTGTTCAATTCAATCTTTGAATACATTTTTTATTTTATTTTTTGTCATGTGATGTCTGTTGTTGGTGAAATTAAAAACATTTTAATTTTTATCTGCGTTTACTTAAAAGTTTGTGAGGATTTTCTGTTTTTAAGTAAAACTGAATTCCTGAAGATACATACTCTATAGTAATAGCAACTATAATAGAAACATTTCTTATACTTAATTTACAGTTTTTTAAAGTATAGGGTATAAAACTTTTTCTAGCTATAGCCTTCTACATTTATTTTGGAAAGCTTGCTTTGCTTTTTGAAAATGTATAAACATTTTTAAATGAAACTGATCCGGCACTCCAGCTTAGGTACTGATATTTTTTTTTTGTTGTTAGTTAACTTACTTATTTTTTATTTTTTATTGATAAACATTGGAAATCAAAAGGGAGTTTTATATTGTAATTATTATTTTCATAATTGTTGAAAACAATCGCTGCTTTTTGTTTGTTTTTTGCGATGAAATCATTTGAATTACTTTTGCAACTTTACGCGTTTATAAAAATTATGTTATTTTCTATATTTCTTAATTTATAAGACTTTTAGACTTTGTCCTTTAGGGGTTATATATTCTATTATACGATTATGAATAAGAATGCAGTAAGCTGATGTATTTGCTTACTGCTTCAAATTAAAATTTTATTAAATTGAATAAAAGGAGTTTTTTTTTTCTTAAACTCTGATGCAGTTAGAAGTGCTGGAGATTCTTTCATATAACAGCTTTTTTGAAATTTTTGATACATAGTATAATATAGAATTGGATAACATTTATTTTTAATTTTTATGTTAAGAAGTACGGGTATGAGACTGAATTTAAATGTACTTTTAAATTAGTTAAATCATAATGAACAAACATATTTTCTTCTTTAATAGCGATCAACAGAAAACGAACTCGTTTTCATATAATTTAGGTATACCCTATCGACGGCTCCTCTAGGATACAAGATGACTTTGTATGACGAAATTTCTGTTGCTTTATACTGATAATATGTTTACATTAATAAGATACATATACATATGTTTATTTTATGAACGGTGAGCACCTATGGCTTTTATTTAATGTTCTATATGACTTTTTTTTTCATTTTCTTTAATAATTTTCTCCCCATAATAGCATTCTAAATATTTCAAGGGCTCAAATGCTGTGTAGTCTTCTTCTGCAAACTTAACTAAACGTCTAACTTCTTCCAATGCTTCTTTATAAGAAGATATTTTGTTATGGTCTTCTTCTACGATACGTGCCCATCGGGCAGAGTGTACGTATTAGTTGGTCAGTCAGTCTCTATTTTTATTTATTTTTTTTTCTTCTAATGTGCCACTCCTTTTTTTAGATTTTACTACTTGGAATAGAGAATTTTTCTCTAATTTTTTGATGGGTATATACATTAGGTATGTAGAAATTAGTTTAGATACAAAGAAATGCATGTTTAATATACAACTATTGTATCAAATCGATCTCAAATAACTCAGTTACCTCTACCAGCAATTCACCGTTGGTGTATTCATAAAGTGTTAGAAACAATGAAATATCTATGTTTTGAGAGAATTTTTCCCCTCAAGTATTTCTACATGAGGTTTGAGGGGTCAATCACTGTCGTATTCATATGTAATGATTATTCACTTAAAAAACGTCATCATCACCATCAATCATCTCCGTATACAATACATTCATGAGTTGGGTTGATCCAGATACAATTGCTGTCTCATCACCTTCTAACAGCTTTATATATTTTGCTAGTATGCATGCCTTAGCATGCTTCTATCGATAGTGACGTAAGAGTCCGAGATGTAGAGTGTTACAATTAAAAATCTTTACTATTAGAATATACCAGTTCGCTCTTTTGAATTTTTACAAAGTAGATACATATGTATGTATTTCATTGACCACAAAATCATAAAATTTCTTTGCTTACAAAGTTGTATGACGTGAGGATTTTTTTTTTTTTTTTTTTTAAATTATACATGCTTCGGCATGCTTTCATTTTTTTTTCTATAAATTTATGTAATACTCATACAGATACAGATATAAAGTAAGATCTGTTTACTGTACATTTTAAAATTTATGCATGCTTCAGCATGATTCTAGTTGAAGCGTATATTCATTCACTAAGTTTGTTTGATACTTATTCATACACATGTACATTCTTAAAGATTGGATATCAAAGTCCAATTTCCGTAGTTTATCTATATTTTCTAAAGATCTGATAGCTAAAGAAATAAATAGAGTGAAGATCTTCTATAATAATCCCATTTTCATATTGTAAAATTTTGCGTGCTAGCGCTTTCGATGGGAAAATATACATACAACTTTATAAAAAGTGATAATATGATGTGCTGCTGAATATTGCACTATGTTATAGTTCATTTTAAACACTGAAGTTTTAGCAATATTTCATTCCGACCAGAATTCCACTACATTTAGTTAATTATCTTTCTTAAGACTCATCATTCCTAATCAATCCTGCAAAAACAACACAAACTAGATTTTTCGTTTTAATTTTATTTTTATTAAATTCAACATTCATGCTTCAAATTACTTTATACTATATTAAGTAGCTTTTCCTCATTTGTTGAGTTGACTTTAATAGGAGACATTTTAATGGTACGATGAACTTTTCTATTGCATGCATTGAGTAAATCTTTATACATACCAATCCACTTATATGAACCATTAAAGCTAATTCTTTTCACATCATACCTTTCAATGATCTATTAAATCATTCTAATATTGATGCTTTCATATTAAGTAATCTTTAATCTTCTATTTATGTATGAGTTTTCCCAAGTATTTATTAAAAAATTCTTTAGAATCATCTGTTTGTAAGTTTTTGGTACCCGTACCACTTCAAAAATATTTTCCATTGCCTTGGTTTTTAGAGTGCAGCTTTTATTTTCAGCTGTACTTTGAGAATGTGTCAATTACAGTCTTCAAAAATCAACAATTTCTATTTTCTGTAGAATAGTTTTACATTTCACCTAACTTAGCTCCATAAAACATCATATATTCCTGTCATTACATCTCTACAAGCACAAACAGTTGTTGAAATTTAATATGGACTTCGTTAACTAAATTCCTTTTTAAAGACATTGAATTGTTTCACAGATTTTTTCGAAAGTGTTGTGATCTACATCTTGCACTTTCAGCTATTTATACTAACATGTAGTTAATTTTCTAATCTATTTATTTAACCGTAAACTCTTCAATTTGTTTTTAATTATTTACTTTTTAGAATTGCTTTTTCAATTTTATAACTGTCTTCTTTCTCTAATTTTATTTCACGTTGTTGTTCCTCAATTTGCATTTAAATATATTCTTGGATATTAATGCTTTAAGCTATATTATTAATTTGTCTTGTATTTTATCTTCATTCAGTTTAATGTAACTATCAACAATAGTCTGTATCTAATTCATTTATGCCTTCCAATACTGATAAGTCAGTATAAATGTCTTCAGAATTGGAAGTCTATGAGTAAAATCATCGTCATCATCATTCTCAGTATTAGCATCATTAAATATGATGGTATTATCAAATATTGTTCCTTCTACTAGTTTCTTTTGGGGTACTTGTCTATATCTTGAGTGAAGGTTTCTCAGGCTTTAAACTTGTATATTTTCAACTTCTGTCTTGATTTTACTTTCTTCTTTCATAAGAATTCTTTTAATATTTTTAGAACTATTTATGAATTCTTCTGCTATAGGTTTAAATGTATCTTTTAGTTGTTCACTTGTATCTATTTCACCAGTTTTTATACTACGAAGCTTTTTCTTCAACACATTTCTTGTCAACACCAACTGTTTTAAAATTTTCTCATCCAGGGCAAATAACAGGTATCAGCAATCAGATCAGCTTTTCAGGACCTGGTCTGGTTTTCAGATCAGCTTATCAGGACCTGGTCTGGTTTTCAGATCAGCTTTTCAGGACCTGGTCTGGTTTTCAGATCAGCTTTTCGGGACCTGGTCTGGTTTTCAGATCAGCTTTTCAGGACCTGGTCTGGTTTTCAGATCAGCTTATCAGGACCTGGTCTGGTTTTCAGATCAGCTTATCAGGAGCTGGTCTGGTTTTCAGATCAGCTTATCAGGAGCTGGTCTGGTTATCAGATCAGCTTATCAGGAGCTGGTCTGGTTTTCAGATCAGCTTATCAGGAGCTGATCTGATTTTTAGATCAGCTTATCAGGTAACAGATCAGGCTATCAGGAGCTATTCAGACTTTCATTTCAAGATATCTGAGTTAGATTTAGTTATCAGTGTACAAGTAGCTAGCCATTTATAACATTTATATACATGAAGTTTAAAGTCAGATGAAATACGAAAAAGTAAAGTTTTATCTAGTAAAATTATTTTCTATAACGATCATCGTTTAACTCACTATCTTTGCTTATAATCAAAAATCCATATTTATCCTTTCAACATGCTTTTTATTTTTCTCACCTAACTTAAACATTAAATATACATTATGATGATCTCTTATTAAATGTTTGGTGATTCTGGTGTAAGTTTTACATAAGTAGAATGAATCAACATTCTTATCTCTCCCCATACAAAAATATGCTTCCCATACGCATCATCGTTAAATATCATATTGGAATTACTTTGGACTGAAATAACAGATTCACTATCGGTAAATTTTGTAATATATTATTATTTTAATTGATGTAATTAATTTCTTCAGATATTTATATCTGGGGTGATATAAAGATTTTGAGTATAAATAAATGTTCTCAAAATTTAAGTCCATTAGGACTTTCTAGCAAGCCAATCATAGCGTTTTTTTTTTCGTAATTTGACAGGTCAACTATTGTTGCACGAATAGAATTTGATATAAAGGAACTATGATTTATTTTTGAACTATCGTTCGATGATTCATCAATATTTCGTACCAAGGTATTTTAGGTTGTTTTACTAACCGCATTTATGTAGCTAAATACATTTTATAAATATTATCTCTTATTATAAAAAAATAAACTAATACAGCTATACCATATCAGAAAATATTTTCTGAAATCGTATAGCTGCATTAGTTTATTTTTTCTATAATAAGAGATAATGATCCACACTCATAATCAAAACAACATAAAAATATCCTTTTTTTGACTATGAGTATGCATCAATATTTATGAAATGCGTTTAGTTACAAAAATGTGGTTAGTAAAACAAAGTATATTTTAACAGCCTTATTTATAACACTTATTAGGGCTTTATAAAGACTTTTTAAGAAAAAATTTTTATAAAAAATTTGTTTTAAAAAGCCTTTCCAAAGCCTTAATAAGTATTATAAATAAGGCTGTAAGAGTTTAAAATCAGTATTTTTTATGATAATACTGATTTGAAACTCTTAAAATATTCTTTGTTTTGACTATGAGTAGGGGCCATTATCTCTTATTATAGGACAAATAAAATAATATAGCTATACGATTTCAGAAAATATTTTCTGATATCGTATAGCTACATTTTTAATTTTTCTATAATAAGAGATAATATTTATGAAATACATTTCATAAATATTGGCGCATACTCATAGTAAAAACAACCTAAAAATACCTTGGTACGAAATATTGATGAATCATCAAAATTTCATACCATCCTATATTTATGTTGTTTTACTAATCGCATTTTGTAAATAAATGCATTTCATAAATATTATCTATTATTATAGAAAGAATCAAATAGTATGGTTATATGATATTAGAAAACATGATTTCTGATATCATATAATCATACTATTTTATTTTTCTATAATAAGAGATAATGACTCATACTCATAGTCAAAACAAAGGATATTTATATGCTGTTTTGATTATGAGTATGCGTCAATATTTATGAAATGCATTTAGTTATAAAATGCGGTTAGTAAAACAAAGTATATTTTAAGTGTTTAAGACCACCATTTTATGGTAATACCGGTTTTAAACACTTAAAGCATACTTTGTTTTGACTATGAGCATGAGCTGATATTTATGAAATGGATTTTATAAATATTGACTCATACCCTTAGTCAAGACAACATAAATAATTCTTGGTACGAAATATTGATGAATCATCGAACGATAGTTCAAAAATAAATCATAGTTCCTTTATATCAAATTCTATTCGTGCAACAATAGTTGACCTGTCAAATTACGAAAAAAAAAACGCTATGATTGGCTTGCTAGAAAGTCCTAATGGACTTAAATTTTGAGAACATTTATTTATACTCAAAATCTTTATATCACCCCAGATATAAATATCTGAAGAAATTAATTACATCAATTAAAATAATAATATATTACAAAATTTACCGATAGTGAATCTGTTATTTCAGTCCAAAGTAATTCCAATATGATATTTAACGATGATGCGTATGGGAAGCATATTTTTGTATGGGGAGAGATAAGAATGTTGATTCATTCTACTTATGTAAAACTTACACCAGAATCACCAAACATTTAATAAGAGATCATCATAATGTATATTTAATGTTTAAGTTAGGTGAGAAAAATAAAAAGCATGTTGAAAGGATAAATATGGATTTTTGATTATAAGCAAAGATAGTGAGTTAAACGATGATCGTTATAGAAAATAATTTTACTAGATAAAACTTTACTTTTTCGTATTTCATCTGACTTTAAACTTCATGTATATAAATGTTATAAATGGCTAGCTACTTGTACACTGATAACTAAATCTAACTCAGATATCTTGAAATGAAAGTCTGAATAGCTCCTGATAGCCTGATCTGTTACCTGATAAGCTGATCTAAAAATCAGATCAGCTCCTGATAAGCTGATCTGAAAACCAGACCAGCTCCTGATAAGCTGATCTGATAACCAGACCAGCTCCTGATAAGCTGATCTGAAAACCAGACCAGCTCCTGATAAGCTGATCTGAAAACCAGACCAGGTCCTGATAAGCTGATCTGAAAACCAGACCAGGTCCTGAAAAGCTGATCTGAAAACCAGACCAGGTCCTGAAAAGCTGATCTGAAAACCAGACCAGGTCCTGAAAAGCTGATCTGAAAACCAGACTAGGTCCTGATAAGCTGATCTGAAAACCAGACCAGGTCCTGAAAAGCTGATCTGATTGCTGATACCTGTTATTTGCCCTGGATGAGAAAATTTTAAAACAGTTGGTGTTGACAAGAAATGTGTTGAAGAAAAAGCTTCGTAGTATAAAAACTGGTGAAATAGATACAAGTGAACAACTAAAAGATACATTTAAACCTATAGCAGAAGAATTCATAAATAGTTCTAAAAATATTAAAAGAATTCTTATGAAAGAAGAAAGTAAAATCAAGACAGAAGTTGAAAATATACAAGTTTAAAGCCTGAGAAACCTTCACTCAAGATATAGACAAGTACCCCAAAAGAAACTAGTAGAAGGAACAATATTTGATAATACCATCATATTTAATGATGCTAATACTGAGAATGATGATGACGATGATTTTACTCATAGACTTCCAATTCTGAAGACATTTATACTGACTTATCAGTATTGGAAGGCATAAATGAATTAGATACAAACTATTGTTGATAGTTACATTAAACTGAATGAAGATAAAATACAAGACAAATTAATAATATAGCTTAAAGCATTAATATCCAAGAATATATTTAAATGCAAATTGAGGAACAACAACGTGAAATAAAATTAGAGAAAGAAGACAGTTATAAAATTGAAAAAGCAATTCTAAAAAGTAAATAATTAAAAACAAATTGAAGAGTTTACGGTTAAATAAATAGATTAGAAAATTAACTACATGTTAGTATAAATAGCTGAAAGTGCAAGATGTAGATCACAACACTTTCGAAAAAATCTGTGAAACAATTCAATGTCTTTAAAAAGGAATTTAGTTAACGAAGTCCATATTAAATTTCAACAACTGTTTGTGCTTGTAGAGATGTAATGACAGGAATATATGATGTTTTATGGAGCTAAGTTAGGTGAAATGTAAAACTATTCTACAGAAAATAGAAATTGTTGATTTTTGAAGACTGTAATTGACACATTCTCAAAGTACAGCTGAAAATAAAAGCTGCACTCTAAAAACCAAGGCAATGGAAAATATTTTTGAAGTGGTACGGGTACCAAAAAACTTACAAACAGATGATTCTAAAGAATTTTTTAATAAATACTTGGGAAAACTCATACATAAATAGAAGATTAAAGATTACTTAATATGAAAGCATCAATATTAGAATGATTTAATAGATCATTGAAAGGTATGATGTGAAAAGAATTAGCTTTAATGGTTCATATAAGTGGATTGGTATGTATAAAGATTTACTCAATGCATGCAATAGAAAAGTTCATCGTACCATTAAAATGTCTCCTATTAAAGTCAACTCAACAAATGAGGAAAAGCTACTTAATATAGTATAAAGTAATTTGAAGAATGAATGTTGAATTTAAAAAAAATAAAATTAAAACGAAAAATCTAGTTTGTGTTGTTTTTGCAGGATTGATTAGGAATGATGAGTCTTAAGAAAGATAATTAACTAAATGTAGTGGAATTCTGGTCGGAATGAAATATTGCTAAGACTTCAGCGTTTAAAATGAACTATAACATAGTGCAATATTCAGCAGCACATCATATTATCACTTTTTATAAAGTTGTATGTATATTTTCCCATCGAAAGCGCTAGCACGCAAAATTTTACAATATGAAAATGGGATTATTATAGAAGATCTTCACTCTATTTATTTCTTTAGCTATCAGATCTTTAGAAAATATAGATAAACTACGGAAATTGGACTTTGATATCCAATCTTTAAGAATGTACATGTGTATGAATAAGTATCAAACAAACTTAGTGAATGAATATACGCTTCAACTAGAATCATGCTGAAGCATGCATAAATTTTAAAATGTACAGTAAACAGATCTTACTTTATATCTGTATCTGTATGAGTATTACATAAATTTATAGAAAAAAAAAATGAAAGCATGCCGAAGCATGTATAATTAAAAAAAAAAAAAAAAAAAAAAATCCTCACGTCATACAACTTTGTAAGCAAAGAAATTTTATGATTTTGTGGTCAATGAAATACATACATATGTATCTACTTTGTAAAAATTCAAAAGAGCGAACTGGTATATTCTAATAGTAAAGATTTTTAATTGTAACACTCTACATCTCGGACTCTTACGTCACTATCGATAGAAGCATGCTAAGGCATGCATACTAGCAAAATATATAAAGCTGTTAGAAGGTGATGAGACAGCAATTGTATCTGGATCAACCCAACTCATGAATGTATTGTATACGGAGATGATTGATGGTGATGATGACGTTTTTTAAGTGAATAATCATTACATATGAATGCGACAGTGATTGACCCCTCAAACCTCATGTAGAAATACTTGAGGGGAAAAATTCTCTCAAAACATAGATATTTCATTGTTTCTAACACTTTATGAATACACCAACGGTGAATTGCTGGTAGAGGTAACTGAGTTATTTGAGATCGATTTGATACAATAGTTGTATATTAAACATGCATTTCTTTGTATCTAAACTAATTTCTACATACCTAATGTATATACCCACCAAAAAATTAGAGAAAAATTCTCTATTCCAAGTAGTAAAATCTAAAAAAAGGAGTGGCACATTAGAAGAAAAAAAAAATAAATAAAAATAGAGACTGACTGACCAACTAATACGTACACTCTGCCCGATGGGCACGTATCGTAGAAGAAGACCATAACAAAATATCTTCTTATAAAGAAGCATTGGAAGAAGTTAGACGTTTAGTTAAGTTTGCAGAAGAAGACTACACAGCATTTGAGCCCTTGAAATATTTAGAATGCTATTATGGGGAGAAAATTATTAAAGAAAATGAAAAAAAAAGTCATATAGAACATTAAATAAAAGCCATAGGTGCTCACCGTTCATAAAATAAACATATGTATATGTATCTTATTAATGTAAACATATTATCAGTATAAAGCAACAGAAATTTCGTCATACAAAGTCATCTTGTATCCTAGAGGAGCCGTCGATAGGGTATACCTAAATTATATGAAAACGAGTTCGTTTTCTGTTGATCGCTATTAAAGAAGAAAATATGTTTGTTCATTATGATTTAACTAATTTAAAAGTACATACATTTAAATTCAGTCTCATACCCGTACTTCTTAACATAAAAATTAAAAATAAATGTTATCCAATTCTATATTATACTATGTATCAAAAATTTCAAAAAAGCTGTTATATGAAAGAATCTCCAGCACTTCTAACTGCATCAGAGTTTAAGAAAAAAAAAACTCCTTTTATTCAATTTAATAAAATTTTAATTTGAAGCAGTAAGCAAATACATCAGCTTACTGCATTCTTATTCATAATCGTATAATAGAATATATAACCCCTAAAGGACAAAGTCTAAAAGTCTTATAAATTAAGAAATATAGAAAATAACATAATTTTTATAAACGCGTAAAGTTGCAAAAGTAATTCAAATGATTTCATCGCAAAAAACAAACAAAAAGCAGCGATTGTTTTCAACAATTATGAAAATAATAATTACAATATAAAACTCCCTTTTGATTTCCAATGTTTATCAATAAAAAATAAAAAATAAGTAAGTTAACTAACAACAAAAAAAAAACTATCAGTACCTAAGCTGGAGTGCCGGATCAGTTTCATTTAAAAATGTTTATACATTTTCAAAAAGCAAAGCAAGCTTTCCAAAATAAATGTAGAAGGCTATAGCTAGAAAAAGTTTTATACCCTATACTTTAAAAAACTGTAAATTAAGTATAAGAAATGTTTCTATTATAGTTGCTATTACTATAGAGTATGTATCTTCAGGAATTCAGTTTTACTTAAAAACAGAAAATCCTCACAAACTTTTAAGTAAACGCAGATAAAAATTAAAATGTTTTTAATTTCACCAACAACAGACATCACATGACAAAAAATAAAATAAAAAATGTATTCAAAGATTGAATTGAACACTTATTTGTATGTACATATATATGTACATACATACATACATACATACATACATAAAATCAATTTGTAGATATGTATGTATAAATATCAAATTTCTTATCAATGCTTAAGTATTTATTAGACCTACATCATGAAAATATATGAAGCGTCGTTTAGTTAAAGCACAATGCAAATATAAACAATCCATACACTCAGGGAAAATCTGCAGCTTAAAAATAAGAATTCATCACATTAATTCAATAATTTTTAATATAATAGAAAATGTATATTGAGATATCTACAAACTAATGAGTTTAATAAATGAATACTGTAAATTAATATTTTGTCCATATTGAAATAAGAAATTTCAATATGACTAAACCTTCGCTAATGGTTCTTATTAATTCAGCATGGTTCTTACTGATTTCAAGTTGGTTTTTCTCTGTGTGTAGATAACTCTTTCAGTCAAAGAAGACGAATGTAGTTAAATAAACAAAATCTGTAATATAAACAAATTTCACACAGACTGACTTCAACGCGAGACAAATTTAAGCATGAGAAAATATAAAGCAATCGTAAGTATAAAAGCATACTAGGATTAGGGAAGTCCAGATATATGATAGTATTTTATAGTACCATATGTCGATATTGAAAACAATTTATTTCTACCTACACATAAATACCAGCTCAAATACACACACATAGCAGAATTCATATAAGAAATATCCAAGAAAATTTCAACAACACCCCACCTTTTGCAAATCATGACGAGCCTTAAATTCTCCCTCAGATATACATACACAAATTCCCATGATCATACATACATATACAATATATAAGATTAATCTCAACAACACAACACTCTCACCTACCTGAAATTACAGATAGTCTTAAACTTCTACAGACGTCTATACACATAGATTCTCACGGCTACATATTACAAGAACACCTCGGCCCTAATAAATCACAATCATCTTAAATTCTTACAAAAATACATATATACATACATACACATAACCAATTTACCTCAACAACATTCTCACCCACCTCAAATCACGATCAGCCTTAAACTACTATAGACAGACACATCCACAAATCCCCATGGATACATATTACGTCAACAACCCTGCCCACCCAAATCATGGTCAGCCTTAAACTCCTACAGACATACAAACACACAGATTCCCCCGGTTGCATATTACTAGAACACCTCACCCCTCATAAATCACAATCAGCCTTAAGCTCCTACAGAAATACACACATTGAAATTCCTACAAACATACACATACACACACACACACACACACATACACATACATTCACACACAACTACACACGCAATCGATCTACCTCAACTACACCCCGCCCCCTGCCAATCAAACCTTCACCTAAATTCTCACAGACAGACAGACACATCCACAAATTCCTATGGTTACATATTACGGCAACAACGCCGCCCACTCAAATCACGGTCAGCCTTAAATTCCCACAGTCTAGCAACACCTACATTAGCATTAGAAAAAATAACTTTCACGTTTTCCCGTCGTCATTAGGAAAAATCATTTTCCCGTCGGCATTTGAAAAAATTATATTCATTTTTTGCCGTCGGCATTTGAAAAAAATAATAATCATGTATTGCAGTAGGCATTAGGAAAAATTATCATGTATTGCAGTAGGCATTAGGAAAAATTATCATGTATTGCAGTAGGCATTAGGAAAAATTATAATGTTTTGCCTTCGGTATTACGAAAAATCATTAGATGATTTTCCGTCAGCATTAGGAAAAACCATTTTCATGATTTTCCCCGTCGTCACATACACACATAAAAACCGCCAAACTATGAACGGCCTTAATACATTCACACAAAATATTCCACACACAAACTTCCCACGGTCAGGCAGGCAGACAGACAGACCGACAGACAGACATACACTTAATGTAAACAAAAACTCCTAATGTAAACAAAAAACTCCTAATGTAAACAAAAAAACTCCTTATATAAACAAAAAAACTCCTTATGTAAACAAAAAAACACAAATTTCCAAGAATTTAACAATTTTCAAATTTTAATTACCCAAATTTAACAATTTCAGCAACAATTTCACAATTTTAATTGATCCAGAAGCGATAGTTCCCTACTACTCCCATTCAATCCTTCAGAAAAATAAATAAATAATAAAAACAAAACAAAGCAGACTTTTTTCCTTTTTTAATTTTATATTTTATTTTAGTATTTTTACATTTTTTTATAATAAATAGCTATTACACCTTCTACAATTGCTTTCCGCAAATAGTAGACTTTACAACGGCACACTTCTTCTTCTTCTTCTACTTCTTTATAAGTTGTAATGGACTGAAGACAACATGCAAAATGTCCATCACTTGCATCCTCGCCTTCTACTGTACCAAACAGCTCGTTCTCTTCGAGCATGTTTATAAAGAACGTAATGAGTTCTTTGTGCTCCCACATCATCTTTTTACCAAAATCCTCAATGAATTTAGCAACTTTGATCCTTATTGCAGTCATGGCTGTTTGAATACCGATATGTGAGTGAATAAACTTCGTTCTTTTAAAGAGCTTACTAGCATTTTTGAAAATATATCTTAGGGGTGCTGACTGTGAAACAGTAAGCTCAATATTCCAAGCTTTGTGAAAACAGTATTATGCGGCTGATAGTTTGATATATCAATATTTTTGTTTATACTCATCATCGATTTTTTGTTTAGAATTATTTTTGTTATTTGCTAAGACCCATTTTTAGCTGTGTGGGAAAAATATGAATTATATTTACATGATCATGTTGACAGCGATATAAATTTTCTGAAATTTTAAGAAATTTGTGGATTGATCGATTTTCGATTTACTCATTAGTTTTATTTTTGTTATTTACTTATGTTTATTATTACAAAGTCAATGGAACTTTAGCTAAAGCAGTTTTAAAACCCAAAGAATATTTAAGTAAGACCAATTTTTAGCAGTGTGGGAAAAATATGAATTATATTTATATAATCATGTTGAAAGCGATATAAATTTTGTGAAATTTTAAGAAATTTATGGATTGTTCGAAGGTTAAATATGATTTTGTTAATGATAAACAAAAGTTTGCTGTATTATTATTATTTCTGTTTATACTAATTTTCGATTTTTGGCTTAGATTTATTTTTTGTTCTTTGCTAAAGCAGTTGTAAAACGAATACATATTTAAGTAAGACTCATTTTTAGCAGCGTGAGAAAAATTTGAATTATGTTTATAGTGATCATGTTGTCAGTGATATAAATTTCGAAAAATGTCAAGCAATTTGTAGGATGTTGGAATTGACTCCTAGCTCTAATTTTATTTCACGTTGTAGTTCCTCAATTTGCATTTAAATGAATATTAATACTTTAAGCTACATTATTAATTTGTCTTGTATTTTATCTTCATTCAGTTTGAGGTAACTATCAACAATAGTTTGTATATATATAATTTCTTCCTTCCAATACTGGTAAGTTATAGGAATTGGAAGTCTTTGAGTACAAATCATCGTCATCATCATTCTCAGTATTAGCATCATTAAATAAGATGATATTATCAAATATTGTTCCTTCTGCTAGTTTCTTTGGTGTACTTGTCTCTATCTTGACTGATGGTTTCTCATGCTTTAAACTTGTATATTTTCAACTTCGGTCTTCATTTTACTTTTTTCTTTCATAAGAATTCTTTTAATATTTTTAGAACTATTTATGAATTCTTCTGTTATAGGTTTAAATGCATCTCTTAGTTGTTCATTTGTATCTATTTCACTAGTTTTTATACTACGAAGCTTTTTCTTAATCACATTTGTTGTCAACACCAAATGCTTTAAAACTTTCTCATCCATGTTTGCTAACAGCAAATTCAGGTATCGGCTACTAGATCAGCTTGTTAGGAGCTGATCTGGTTTTCAGATCAGCTTATCAGGAGCTGATCTAGTTATCAGATCAGCTTATCAGGAGCTGGTCTGGTTATCAGATCAGCTTATCAGGAGCTGGTCTGGTTATCAGATCAGCTTACCAGGAGCTGGTCTGGTTATCAGATCAGCTTATCAGGAGCTGGTCTGGTTATCAGATCAGCTTATCAGGAGCTGGTCTGGTTATCAGATCAGCTTATCAGGAGCTGGTGTGGTTATCAGATCAGCTTATCAGGAGCTGGTCTGGTTATCAGATCAGCTTATCAGGACCTGATCTGATTTTCAGATCAGCTTATCAGGAGCTGGTCTGGTTTTCAGATCAGCTTATCAGGTAACAGACCAGGCTATCAGGAGCTGTTCAGATTTTCATTTCAAGATATCTGAGTCAGATTTAGTTATCAGTGTACAAGTAGCTAGCCATTTAGAACATTTATATACATGAAGTTTAAAGTCAAATGAAATACGAAAAAATAAAGTTTTATGTAGTAAAATTATTTTCTATAACGATCATCGTTTAATTCAATATCTTTGCTTATAATCAAAAATTCATATTTAGCCTTTCAAAATGCTTTATATTTTTCTCACCTTACTTAAACATTAAAATTACATTATGATGATCTCTTATTAAATGTTTGGTGATTCTGGTGTAAGTTTTACATAAGTAGAATGAATCAACATTCTTATCTCTCCCCATAAAAAAGTATTCTTCCCATACGCATCATCGTTAAATATCATATTGGAATTACTTTGGACTGAAATAACAGATTCAATATCGGTAAATTTTGTAATATATTATTGTTTTAATTGATGAAATTAATTTCTTTATATCTAGGTTGATATAAAGATTTTGAGTATAAATAAATGTTCTCAAATTTAAGTCCATTAGGACTTTCTAGCAAGCCAATCATAGCGTTTTTTTTTCGCAATTTGACAGGTCAACTATTGTTGCACGAATAGAATTTGATATAAAGGAACTATTATTTATTTTTGAACTATCGTTCGATGATTCATCAATATTTCGTACCAAGAATTATTTATGTTGTTTTGACTAAGGGTATGAGTCAATATTTATAAAATCCATTTCAGAAATATCAGCTCATACTCATAGTCAAAACAAAGTATGCTTTAAGTGTTTAAAACCAGTATTACCATAAAAATGGTGGTTTTAAATTCTTAAAATATACTTTGTTTTACTAACCGCATTTTATAACTAAATGCATTTCATAAATATTGACGCATACTCATAATCAAAACAGCATATAAATATCCTTTGTTTTGACTATGAGTATGAGTCATTATCTCTTATTATAGAAAAATAAAATAGTATGATTATATGATATCAGAAATCATGTTATCTAATATCATATAACCATACTATTTGATTCTTTCTATAATAATAGATAATATTTATGAAATGCATTTATTTACAAAATGCGATTAGTAAAACAACATAAATATAGGATGGTATGAAATTTTGATGATTCATCAATATTTCGTACCAAAGTATTTTTAGGTTGTTTTTACTATGAGTATGCGCCAATATTTATGAAATGTATTTCATAAATATTATCTCTTATTATAGAAAAATTAAAAATGTAGCTATACGATATCAGAAAATATTTTCTGAATTCGTATAGCTATATTATTTTATTTGTCCTATAATAAGAGATAATGGGCTCTACTCATAGTCAAAACAAAGAATATTTTAAGAGTTTCAAATCAGTAATATCATATAAAATACTGATTTTAAACTCTTACAGCCTTATTTATAAAACTTATTAAGGCTTTGTAAAGGCTTTTTAAAACAAATTTTTTATAAAAATTTTTTCTTAAAAAGTCTATAAAGCCCTAATAAGTGTTATAAATAAGGCTGTTAAAATATACTTTGTTTTACTAACCACATTTTTGTAACTAAACGCATCTCATAAATATTGATGCATACTCATAGTCAAAACAAAGGTATTTTTATGCTGTTTTGATTATGAGTGTGGATCATTATCTCTTATTATAGAAAAAATCAACTAATGCAGCTATACGATTTCAGAAAATATTTTCTGATATGGTATAGCTGTATTAGTTTATTTTTTTATAATAAGAGATAATATTTATAAAATGTATTTAGCTACATAAATGCGGTTAGTAAAATAACCTAAAAAACCTTGGTACGAAATATTGATGAATCATCGAACGATAGTTCAAAAATAAATCATAGTTCCTTTATATCAAATTCTATTCGTACAACAATAGTTGACCTGTCAAATTGCGAAAAAAAAACGCTCTGATTGGCTTGCTAGAAAGTCCTAATGGACTTAAATTTGAGAACATTTATTTATACTCAAAATCTTTATATCAACCTAGATATAAAGAAATTAATTCCATCAATTAAAACAATAATATATTACAAAATTTACCGATATTGAATCTGTTATTTCAGTCCAAAGTAATTCCAATATGATATTTAACGATGATGCGTATGGGAAGAATACTTTTTTGTGGGGAGAGATAAGAATGTTGATTCATTCTACTTATGTAAAACTTACACCAGAATCACCAAACATTTAATAAGAGATCATCATAATGTAATTTTAATGTTTAAGTAAGGTGAGAAAAATATAAAGCATTTTGAAAGGCTAAATATGAATTTTTGATTATAAGCAAAGATATTGAATTAAACGATGATCGTTATAGAAAATAATTTTACTACATAAAACTTTACTTTTTCGTATTTCATTTGACCTTAAACTTCATGTATATAAATGTTCTAAATGGCTAGCTACTTGTACACTGATAACTAAATCTGACTCAGATATCTTGAAATGAAAATCTGAACAGCTCCTGATAGCCTGATCTGTTACCTGATAAGCTGATCTGAAAACCAGACCAGCTCCTGATAAGCTGATCTGAAAATCAGATCAGGTCCTGATAAGCTGATCTGAAAACCAGACCAGCTCCTGATAAGCTGATCTGATAACCAGATCAGGTCCTGATAAGCTGATCTGATAACCAGACCAGCTCCTTATAAGCTGATCTGATAAACAGATCAGGTCCTGATAAGCTGGTCTGATAACCAGACCAGCTCCTGATAAGCTGATCTGATAACCAGACCAGCTCCTGATAAGCTGATCTGATAACCAGACCAGCTCCTGATAAGCTGATCTGATAACCAGACCAGCTCCTGGTAAGCTGATCTGATAACCAGACCAGCTCCTGATAAGCTGATCTGATAACCAGACCAGCTCCTGATAAGCTGATCTGATAACTAGATCAGCTCCTGATAAGCTGATCTGAAAACCAGATCAGCTCCTAACAAGCTGATCTAGTAGCCGATACCTGAATTTGCTGTTAGCAAACATGGATGAGAAAGTTTTAAAGCATTTGGTGTTGACAACAAATGTGATTAAGAAAAAGCTTCGTAGTATAAAAACTAGTGAAATAGATACAAATGAACAACTAAGAGATGCATTTAAACCTATAACAGAAGAATTCATAAATAGTTCTAAAAATATTAAAAGAATTCTTATGAAAGAAAAAAGTAAAATCAAAACCGAAGTTGAAAATATACAAGTTTAAAGCATGAGAAACCATCAGTCAAGATAGAGACAAGTACACCAAAGAAACTAGCAGAAGGAACAATATTTGATAATATCATCTTATTTAATGATGCTAATACTGAGAATGATGATGACGATGATTTGTACTCAAAGACTTCCAATTCCTATAACTTACCAGTATTGGAAGGAAGAAATTAAATATATACAAACTATTGTTGATAGTTACCTCAAACTGAATGAAGATAAAATACAAGACAAATTAATAATGTAGCTTAAAGTATTAATATTCATTTAAATGCAAATTGAGGAACTACAACGTGAAATAAAATTAGAGCTAGGAGTCAATTCCAACATCCTACAAATTGCTTGACATTTTTCGAAATTTATATCACTGACAACATGATCACTATAAACATAATTCAAATTTTTCTCACGCTGCTAAAAATGAGTCTTACTTGAATATGTATTCGTTTTACAACTGCTTTAGCAAAGAACAAAAAATAAATCTAAGCCAAAAATCGAAAATTAGTATAAACAGAAATAATAATAATACAACAAAAGTAGATTGTTAATGGCGGTCTGAGACATGTTTTGGGAATTCAAAACCGGGAAAAAATAAAATCGATGGCAACCCTGTTTCAAATGGGGGGATTTTGGGGATTTTCATGCTGAGAGTTTCTTGGCTATGTGTGTGTGTGTGTGAGTTTGATTCTTTGTTTATGTGTATGTATACTTGTGTGCCCAGCTTTTGTTGTTATTGTAGAGAAACGATGTGCTTACAGTGCATGGATGTATGTATATGTGGGTGTTGTATGTGTGTATGTGTGTGAGTTTGATTCTATGTGTGTACAGGTTTTATTGTTGTTGTAAAGAAACGTTGTGCTTACAGTGGATGTATACATACAGTGTATGTATGTGTGGGATGTTTGTGTGTGTATGTATGTGTGTGTGTATATGTGTGCGTTTTTGTATTTAATTGTATGTTTGTTGGTCTCAGATACTTTTGTCGTAGTGGCAAACAATCATTATACCCAGTAGGAAATGTCGATGGTGAAAGTGTACTGAGTCGCTTTTGACTTTGTCACCAGTACTACTATATAATTATATCCCATTCAATAATTTTCACTATAGACATTTAGCATATGCTTGTCATTTAAAATCTACTAGTAACACTAAAACAATTGAATAGGTATGACTACGTGGTTCTTATTGGAACGTAGAGACATACCAACCAGACAGTTAGTTACTGTTATATTTCTATAATTTATGTACATACAAAAAGGTATGTATATTGACAAGTTGTTGCAAAATCTTTCCTTTTTACTGACAGATAGAATAAAACGTATTATACTATTATTGATCCCTGTCTGACTGCAGGGTAGTGACAACGAATTCGTGTGTATGTAGAATCATTATTTTTGTTGTTGTGAGTTGTCGTTGCTATGCATATGTATGGTTATTGTGCTCGTATGTATGCATGCATTTTTTTATTTCTGGGGAAATATTCTAGTAGCTGCAGATAGTGGCAACCCTGATATCTGCTGAAAATGGAAGTGGAGAGGGAACGTATTTGATAATGTATGTACATATATGTTTTTGGAGTAATGTACGTGATCGTATGGTGGGAGACGAAGGTGATGTTATGAAATCTTCGTTTATTTATTTAAGAAATATTGTTTCGTATTTCATGACAGAGGAGTTTGAATTGCATAATATTATAAAATTTCATTATGTATGTATGTTTGTGTTACGTGATCACTTCTTTGTGTATGTGTGTGTGCCAGTATGTAAATGATTTTCTCGCGCTGATATTTATATGTAGGTAGAAATAAATTGTTTTCAATATCGACATTTGGTATTATAAAATACTATCATATATCTGATTTTCCCTAATCCTAGTATGTTTTTATACATTAACGAAGGTTTATTCATATTGAAATTTCTTATTTCAATACGGAAAAATATTAATTTACAGTATTCATATATTAAACTCATTAGTTTTTAGGTATTTCAATATACATTTTCTATTATATTGAAAATTATTGAATTAATGTGAAGCATTCTTATTTTTAAGCTGCATATTTACCCTGAGTGTATTGATTGCTTATCTATACATTGTGCTTTGACTAAACGACGCTTCATATATTTTCATGATGTAGATATGTAAGTGTGATTGTTAAGATCTAATAAATACTTGAGCATTCCATGCAAATAATATTGGAGTATGTGGTCCAATCTAGATGAAACAGTCTAGTTACATCATAGTCTCATGTAATGCAGTCATGGATCATATCGTTTTCATACAACCATTCAATGCTGCACGATAAATATTCGTGTTTAAACGAATATGATCGTTCTTCTTAGGCACTCACAAATTGTATGCGAGTAGTCTATAACTATTCCATATGGGGTAGTTTTTGGGGTTAGTCCGATGTAATGCAACGTTGTACCATGTGGTCCAACCCTAGGACATCGCAATGTTAAATCGACCACCTTTTTTTTTCATATATTTGGAGTAGTTTTGGAGTACTCCAACTCCTCTTTGGACTAGTCCTTACATGCATGTATGGACTAGTCGCATTATCTGCAGGGTTGATAAGAAATTTGATATGTATACATACAAATTGATTTTATGTGTGTATGTATGTATGTATGTACGCACATACATACAAATAAGAGTACAACTCAATCTTTGAATTCATTTTTTTTTTGTCATATGATATCTTTTGTTGTTGTTGTGTATTATCTGAAATTAAAAACGTTGTTTTATCTGCATTTACTTAAAAGTTTGTGAAGATTTTCTGTTTTAAGTAAAACTGAATTCCTGCAGATACATACTCTATAGTAATAGTAACTATAATAGAAATATTTCTTATACTTAATTTAAATTTTTTTTTTAAGTTGACGCAACGTTAGTTAGTCAACGTTTGACATTTTTGGGGGTGTACAATTTTTTCTAAATATAGCCTTTTTTCTTCACTTTCTACATTTATTTTTGGAAATCTTGCATTGCTTTTTTATAAAATTTATAAACATTTTTAAATGAAACTGATCCGGCACTCCAGCTTAGATACTGATAGTGTTTTTTTCATTTGTTTTTTGTTACTCAACTTACTGTTTATTTTTTATTGATAAACATTTAAAATCAAAAGGGAGTTTTATATTGAAATTATTATTTTCATAATTGTTGAAAACAATCGCTACTTCTTTTGCGATGAAATCATTTGAATTACTTTTGAAACCTTACATGTTTATAAAAATTATGTTATTTTCTATATTGCTTAATTTATAAGACTTTTAGAATTTGTACTTTGGTGGTTATATTTTCTATTATACGATTATGAATAAGAACGCAGTAAGTTGATGTCTTTGCTTACTGTTTCAAATTAAAATTTTATTCAACTGAATAAAAGGAGATTTTTTCTTAAACTCTAATGCAGTTAGAAGCGCTGGAGACTCTTTCATATAACAGCTTTTTTGGAATTTTTGATACATAGTATAATATAGAATTGGATAACATTTATTTTTAATTTTTATGTTAAGAAGTACGGATATGGGACTGAATTTAAATGTACTTTTAAATTAATTAAATCATAATGAACAAACATATTTTCTTCTTTAATAGCGATCAACAGAAAATGAACTCGTTTTCATATAATTTAGGTATATCCTATCGACGGCTCCTCTAGGATACAAGATGACTGTTGCTTTATACTGATAATATGTTTACATTAATAAGGTACATATACATATGTTTATTTTATGAAGGGTGAGCACCTATGGCTTTTATGTTCTATATGATTTTTTTTCATTTTATTAAAGTTCAGCGTACTGTATATATATTTCTGAAATGTTTAAGTGTGTTATGTGTGCCCATCGGGCAGAGTGTACGTATTAGTTGGTCAGTCAGTCTCTATTTTTATTTATTTTATTTTTTTTTCTTCTAATGTGCCATTCCTTTTTTCAGATTTTACTACTTGGAATAGAGAATTTTTGTCTAATTTTTTGCTGGGTATATACATTAGGTATGTAGAAATTAGTTTAGATACAAAGAAATGCATGTTTAATAAACAACTATTGTATCAAATCGATCTCAACTAACTCAGTTACCTCTACCAGCAATTCACCGTTGGTGTTTTCATAAAGTGTTAGAAACAATGAAATATCTATGTTTTGAGAGAATTGTTTCCCTCAAGTATTTCTACATGAGGTTTGAGGGGTCAATCACTGTCGCATTCATATGTAATGATTATTCACTTAAAAAAGGTCATCATCACCATAAATCATCTCCGTATACAATACATTCATGAGTTGGGTTGATCCAGATACAATTGCTGTCTCATCACCTTCTAACAGCTTTATATATTTTGCTAGTATGCATGCCTTATATATATATATATATATATATATATATATATATATAAAGTAAGATCTGTTTACTGTATATTTTAAAATTTATGCATGCTTAAGCATGATTCTAGTTGAAGCGTATATTCATTCACTAAGTTTGTTTGATACTTATTCATACACATGTACATTCTTAAAGATTGGATATCAAAGTTCAATTTCCGTAGTTTATCTATATTTTCTAAAGATCTGATAGCTAAAGAAATAAATAGAGTGAAGATCTTCTATAATAACCCCATTTTCATATTGTAAAATTTTGCGTGCTAGCGCTTTCGATGGGAAAATATACATACAACTTTATAAAAAGTGATAATATGATGTGCTGCTGAATATTGCACTGAAGTATTAGCAATATTTCATTCAGACCAACAAGTTTAGAGAATTCCACTACATTTAGTTAATTATCTTTCTTAAGACCCATCATTCCTAATCAATCCTACAAAAAACAACACAAACTAGATTTTTCGTTTTAATTTTATTTTTATTAAATTCAACATTCATTCTTCAAATTACTTTATACTATATTAAGTAGCTTTTTCTCATTTGTGGAATGTTTAATCGTAAACATTTTAATGGTGAGATGAATTTTTCTATTTTATGCACTAAGTAAATCTTTATATATACCAATCCACTTATATGAACCATTAAAGCTAATTCTTTTCACATCATTCCTTTCAATGATCTATTAAATCATTCTAGTATTGATGCTTTCATATTAAGTAATGTTTAATCTTCTATTTATGTATGAGTTTTCCCAAGTATTTATTAAAAAATTCTTTAGAATCATCTGTTTGTAAGTTTTTTGGTACCCGTATCACTTCAAAAATATTTTCCATTGCATTGGTTTTTAGAGTGCAGCTTTTATTTTCAGCTGTACTTTGAGAATGTGTTAATTACAGTCTTCAAAAATCAACAATGTCTATTTTCTGTAGAATAGTTCTACATTTCACCTAACTTAGCTCCATAAAACATCATATATTCCTGTCATTACATCTCTACAAGCACAAACAATTATTGAGATTTAATATGGAGTTCGTTTACTAAATTCCTTTTTAAAGACATTGAGTTGCTTCACAGATTTTTTCGAAAGTGTTGTGATCTGCATCTTGCACTTTCAGCTATTTATACTAACATGTAGTTAATTTTCTAATCTATATATTTAACCGTAAACTCTTCAATTTGTTTTTAATTATTTAATTTTTAGAATTGCTTTTTCAATTTTATAACTGTCTTCTTTCTCTAATTTTATTTCACGTTGTAGTTCCTCAATTTGCATTTAAATATATTCTTGAATATTAATGCTTTAAGCTATATTATTAATTTGTCTTGTATTTTATCTTCATTCAGTTTGAGGTAACTATCAACAATAGTTTGTATCTAATTCATTTATGCCTTCCAATACTGATAAGTCAGTATAAATGTCTTCAGAATTGGAAGTCTATGAGTAAAATCATCGTCATCATCATTCTCAGTATTCGCATCATTAAATATGATGGTATTATCAAATATTGTTCCTTCTACTAGTTTCTTTGGGCTACTTGTCTATATCTTGAGTGAAGGTTTCTCAGGCTTTAAACTTGTATATTTTCAACTTCTGTCTTGATTTTACTTTCCTCTTTCATAAGAATTCTTTTAATATTTTTAGAACTATTTTTGAATTCTTCTGTTATAGGTTTAAATGTATCTTTTAGTTGTTCACTTGTATCTATTTCACCAGTTTTTATACTACGAAGCTTTTTCTTCAACACATTTCTTGTCAACACCAACTGTTTTAAAATTTTCTCATCCATGTTTGCTAAGGGCAAATAACAGGTATCAGCAATCAGATCACCTTTTCAGGACCTGGTCTGGTTTTCAGATCAGCTTTTCAGGACCTGGTCTGGTTTTCAGATCAGCTTATCAGGACCTTGTCTCGTTTTCAGATCAGCTTTTCAGGACCTGCTCTGGTTTTCAGATCAGCTTATCAGGACCTGGTCTGGTTTTCAGATCAGCTTTTCAGGACCTGGTCTGGTTTTCAGATCAGCTTATCAGGAGCTGGTCTGGTTTTCAGATCAGCTTATCAGGAGCTAGTCTGGTTTTCAGATCAGCTTATCAGGAGCTGGTCTTGTTTTTAGATCAGCTTATCAGGAGCTGGTCTGGTTTTTAGATCACCTTATCAGGTAACAGATCAGACTATCAGCAGCTGTTCAGATTTTCATATCAAAATATCTGATTCAGATTGAATTATCTGCATACAAGAAGCTGGCCATTCATAACATTTAGATGCATGAAGTTTAAGGTCAGATGAAATATGAAAAAGTAAACTTTTATGTAGTAAAATTATTTTCTATAACGATCATCGTTTAATTCACTATCTTTGCTTATAATCAAAAATCCATATTTATCCTTTCAACATGCTTTTTATTTTTCTCACCTTACTTAAACATTAAAATTACATTATGATGATCTCTTATTAAATGTTTGGTGATTCTAGTATAAGTTTTACAGAAGTAGAATGAATCAACATTCTTATCTCTCCCCCATACAAAAAAATGCTTCCATTACGCATCATCGTTAAATATCATATTGGAATTACTTTGGACTGAAATAACAGATTCACTATCTGTAAATTTTGTAATATCTTTTTGTTTTAATTGATGAAATTAATTTATTCAGGTATTCATATTTGGATAGATAAAAAGATTTTGAGTATAAATAAATGTTCTCAAATTTAAGTCCATTAGAACTTTCTAGCAAGCCAATCATAGCTTTTTTTCGCAATTTGGCAGGTCAACTATTGTTGTACGAATAGAATTTCGTATAAGGGAACTATGATTTATTTTTGAACTATCGTTCGATGATTCATCAATATTTCATACCAAGGTATTCGAGGTTGTCTTACTAACCGCATTTATGTAGCTAAATACATTTGATAAATTTTATCTCTTATGATAAAAAAATGAACTAATACAGCTATACCATATCAGAAAATATTTTCTGAAATCGTATAGCTATATTAGTTTATTTTTTCTATAATAAGAGGTAATGATCCACACTCATAATCAAAACAGCATAAAAATATCCTTTGTTTTGACTATGAGTATGCATAAATATTTATGAAATGTGTTTAGTTACAAAAAAATGTGGTTAGTAAAACAAAGTTTATTTTAACAGCCTTATTTATAACACTTATTAGGGCTTTATAAAGACTTTTTAAGAAAAATTTTGTATCAAAATTTGATTTAAAAAGCCTTTACAAAGACTTAATATGTTTTATAAATAAGGCTGTAAGAGTTTAAAATCAGTATTTTTTATGATAATACTGATTTGAAACTCTTAAAATATTCTTTGTTTTGACTATGAGTAGGGGCCATTATCTCTTATTATAGGACAAATAAAATAATATAGCTATACGATTTCAGGAAATATTTTCTGATATCGTATAGCTACATTATTTAATTTTTCTATAATAAGA
This sequence comes from Tachina grossa, assembly GCA_949987645.1. Classification (NCBI taxonomy): domain Eukaryota; kingdom Metazoa; phylum Arthropoda; class Insecta; order Diptera; family Tachinidae; genus Tachina; species Tachina grossa. The sequence continues at coordinate 84,684,354 of OX465274.1, forward strand.
GATAATATTTATGAAATACATTTCATAAATATTGGCGCATACTCATATTTAAAACAACCTCAAAATACCTTGGTACTAAATATTGATGAATCATCAAAATTTCATACCATGCTATATTTATGTTGTTTTACTAATCGCATTTTGTAAATAAATGCATTTCATAAATATTATCTATTATTATAGAAATAATAAAATAGTATGGTTATATGATATTAGAAAACATGATTTCTGATATCATATAATTATATTATTTTATTTTTCTATAATAAGAGATAATGACTCATACTCATAGTCAAAACAAAGGATATTTTTATGCTGTTTTGATTATGAGTATGAATCAATATTTATGAAATGCATTTAGTTATAAAATGCGGTTAGTAAAACAAAGTATATTTTAAGAATTTAAAACCACCATTTTTATGGTAATACTGGTTTTAAACACTTAAAGCATACTTTGTTTTGACTATGAGCATGAGCTGATATTTATGAAATAGATTTTATAAATATTGACTCATATCCTTAGTCAAAACAACATAAATATAGCATGGTACGAAATATTGATAATTCATCGAACGATAGTTCAAAAATAAATCATAGTTCCCTTATACAAAATTCTATTCGTGCAACAATAGTTGACCTGTCAAATTGCGAAAAAAAAGCTATGATTGGCTTGCTAGAAAGTCTTAATGGACTTAAATTTGAGAAAATTTATTTATACTCAAAATCTTTTTATCTATCCAAATATTAATACCTGAATAAATTAATTTCATCAATTAAAACAATAAGATATTACAAAATTTACAGATAGTGAATCTGTTATTTCAGTCCAAAGTAATTCCAATATGATATTTAACGATGATGCGTAATGGAAGCATATTTTTGTATGGGGGAGAGATAAGAATGTTGATTCATTCTACTTCTGTAAAACTTATACTAGAATCACCAAACATTTAATAAGAGATCATCATAATGTAATTTTAATGTTTAAGTAAGGTGAGAAAAATAAAAAGCATGTTGAAAGGATAAATATGGATTTTTGATTATAAGCAAAGATAGTGAATTAAACGATGATCGTTATAGAAAATAATTTTACTACATAAAAGTTTACTTTTTCATATTTCATCTGACCTTAAACTTCATGCATCTAAATGTTATGAATGGCCAGCTTCTTGTATGCAGATAATTCAATCTGAATCAGATATTTTGATATGAAAATCTGAACAGCTGCTGATAGTCTGATCTGTTACCTGATAAGGTGATCTAAAAACCAGACCAGCTCCTGATAAGCTGATCTAAAAACAAGACCAGCTCCTGATAAGCTGATCTGAAAACCAGACTAGCTCCTGATAAGCTGATCTGAAAACCAGACCAGCTCCTGATAAGCTGATCTGAAAACCAGACCAGGTCCTGAAAAGCTGATCTGAAAACCAGACCAGGTCCTGATAAGCTGATCTGAAAACCAGAGCAGGTCCTGAAAAGCTGATCTGAAAACGAGACAAGGTCCTGATAAGCTGATCTGAAAACCAGACCAGGTCCTGAAAAGCTGATCTGAAAACCAGACCAGGTCCTGAAAAGGTGATCTGATTGCTGATACCTGTTATTTGCCCTTAGCAAACATGGATGAGAAAATTTTAAAACAGTTGGTGTTGACAAGAAATGTGTTGAAGAAAAAGCTTCGTAGTATAAAAACTGGTGAAATAGATACAAGTGAACAACTAAAAGATACATTTAAACCTATAACAGAAGAATTCAAAAATAGTTCTAAAAATATTAAAAGAATTCTTATGAAAGAGGAAAGTAAAATCAAGACAGAAGTTGAAAATATACAAGTTTAAAGCCTGAGAAACCTTCACTCAAGATATAGACAAGTAGCCCAAAGAAACTAGTAGAAGGAACAATATTTGATAATACCATCATATTTAATGATGCGAATACTGAGAATGATGATGACGATGATTTTACTCATAGACTTCCAATTCTGAAGACATTTATACTGACTTATCAGTATTGGAAGGCATAAATGAATTAGATACAAACTATTGTTGATAGTTACCTCAAACTGAATGAAGATAAAATACAAGACAAATTAATAATATAGCTTAAAGCATTAATATTCAAGAATATATTTAAATGCAAATTGAGGAACTACAACGTGAAATAAAATTAGAGAAAGAAGACAGTTATAAAATTGAAAAAGCAATTCTAAAAATTAAATAATTAAAAACAAATTGAAGAGTTTACGGTTAAATATATAGATTAGAAAATTAACTACATGTTAGTATAAATAGCTGAAAGTGCAAGATGCAGATCACAACACTTTCGAAAAAATCTGTGAAGCAACTCAATGTCTTTAAAAAGGAATTTAGTAAACGAACTCCATATTAAATCTCAATAATTGTTTGTGCTTGTAGAGATGTAATGACAGGAATATATGATGTTTTATGGAGCTAAGTTAGGTGAAATGTAGAACTATTCTACAGAAAATAGACATTGTTGATTTTTGAAGACTGTAATTAACACATTCTCAAAGTACAGCTGAAAATAAAAGCTGCACTCTAAAAACCAATGCAATGGAAAATATTTTTGAAGTGATACGGGTACCAAAAAACTTACAAACAGATGATTCTAAAGAATTTTTTAATAAATACTTGGGAAAACTCATACATAAATAGAAGATTAAACATTACTTAATATGAAAGCATCAATACTAGAATGATTTAATAGATCATTGAAAGGAATGATGTGAAAAGAATTAGCTTTAATGGTTCATATAAGTGGATTGGTATATATAAAGATTTACTTAGTGCATAAAATAGAAAAATTCATCTCACCATTAAAATGTTTACGATTAAACATTCCACAAATGAGAAAAAGCTACTTAATATAGTATAAAGTAATTTGAAGAATGAATGTTGAATTTAATAAAAATAAAATTAAAACGAAAAATCTAGTTTGTGTTGTTTTTTGTAGGATTGATTAGGAATGATGGGTCTTAAGAAAGATAATTAACTAAATGTAGTGGAATTCTCTAAACTTGTTGGTCTGAATGAAATATTGCTAATACTTCAGTGCAATATTCAGCAGCACATCATATTATCACTTTTTATAAAGTTGTATGTATATTTTCCCATCGAAAGCGCTAGCACGCAAAATTTTACAATATGAAAATGGGGTTATTATAGAAGATCTTCACTCTATTTATTTCTTTAGCTATCAGATCTTTAGAAAATATAGATAAACTACGGAAATTGAACTTTGATATCCAATCTTTAAGAATGTACATGTGTATGAATAAGTATCAAACAAACTTAGTGAATGAATATACGCTTCAACTAGAATCATGCTTAAGCATGCATAAATTTTAAAATATACAGTAAACAGATCTTACTTTATATATATATATATATATATATATATAAGGCATGCATACTAGCAAAATATATAAAGCTGTTAGAAGGTGATGAGACAGCAATTGTATCTGGATCAACCCAACTCATGAATGTATTGTATACGGAGATGATTGATGGTGATGATGACCTTTTTTAAGTGAATAATCATTACATATGAATGCGACAGTGATTGACCCCTCAAACCTCATGTAGAGGGGAACAATTCTCTCAAAACATAGATATTTCATTGTTTCTAACACTTTATGAAAACACCAACGGTGAATTGCTGGTAGAGGTAACTGAGTTAGTTGAGATCGATTTGATACAATAGTTGTTTATTAAACATGCATTTCTTTGTATCTAAACTAATTTCTACATACCTAATGTATATACCCAGCAAAAAATTAGACAAAAATTCTCTATTCCAAGTAGTAAAATCTGAAAAAAGGAATGGCACATTAGAAGAAAAAAAAATAAAATAAATAAAAATAGAGACTGACTGACCAACTAATACGTACACTCTGCCCGATGGGCACACATAACACACTTAAACATTTCAGAAATATATATACAGTACGCTGAACTTTAATAAAATGAAAAAAAAATCATATAGAACATAAAAGCCATAGGTGCTCACCCTTCATAAAATAAACATATGTATATGTACCTTATTAATGTAAACATATTATCAGTATAAAGCAACAGTCATCTTGTATCCTAGAGGAGCCGTCGATAGGATATACCTAAATTATATGAAAACGAGTTCATTTTCTGTTGATCGCTATTAAAGAAGAAAATATGTTTGTTCATTATGATTTAATTAATTTAAAAGTACATTTAAATTCAGTCTCATATCCGTACTTCTTAACATAAAAATTAAAAATAAATGTTATCCAATTCTATATTATACTATGTATCAAAAATTCCAAAAAAGCTGTTATATGAAAGAGTCTCCAGCGCTTCTAACTGCATTAGAGTTTAAGAAAAAATCTCCTTTCATTCAGTTGAATAAAATTTTAATTTGAAACAGTAAGCAAAGACATCAACTTACTGCGTTGTTATTCATAATCGTATAATAGAAAATATAACCACCAAAGTACAAATTCTAAAAGTCTTATAAATTAAGCAATATAGAAAATAACATAATTTTTATAAACATGTAAGGTTTCAAAAGTAATTCAAATGATTTCATCGCAAAAGAAGTAGCGATTGTTTTCAACAATTATGAAAATAATAATTTCAATATAAAACTCCCTTTTGATTTTAAATGTTTATCAATAAAAAATAAACAGTAAGTTGAGTAACAAAAAACAAATGAAAAAAACACTATCAGTATCTAAGCTGGAGTGCCGGATCAGTTTCATTTAAAAATGTTTATAAATTTTATAAAAAAGCAATGCAAGATTTCCAAAAATAAATGTAGAAAGTGAAGAAAAAAGGCTATAGTTAGAAAAAATTGTATACCCCCAAAAATGTCAAACGTTGACTAACTAACGTTGCGTCAACTTAAAAAAAAATTTAAATTAAGTATAAGAAATATTTCTATTATAGTTACTATTACTATAGAGTATGTATCTGCAGGAATTCAGTTTTACTTAAAACAGAAAATCTTCACAAACTTTTAAGTAAATGCAGATAAAACAACGTTTTTAATTTCAGATAATACACAACAACAACAAAAGATATCATATGACAAAAAAAAATGAATTCAAAGATTGAGTTGTACTCTTATTTGTATGTATGTGCGTACATACATACATACATACACACATAAAATCAATTTGTATGTATACATATCAAATTTCTTATCAACCCTGCAGATAATGCGACTAGTCCATACATGCATGTAAGGACTAGTCCAAAGAGGAGTTGGAGTACTCCAAAACTACTCCAAATATATGAAAAAAAGGTGGTCGATTTAACATTGCGATGTCCTAGGGTTGGACCACATGGTACAACGTTGCATTACATCGGACTAACCCCAAAAACTACCCCATATGGAATAGTTATAGACTACTCGCATACAATTTGTGAGTGCCTAAGAAGAACGATCATATTCGTTTAAACACGAATATTTATCGTGCAGCATTGAATGGTTGTATGAAAACGATATGATCCATGACTGCATTACATGAGACTATGATGTAACTAGACTGTTTCATCTAGATTGGACCACATACTCCAATATTATTTGCATGGAATGCTCAAGTATTTATTAGATCTTAACAATCACACTTACATATCTACATCATGAAAATATATGAAGCGCCGTTTAGTCAAAGCACAATGTATAGATAAGCAATCAATACACTCAGTGAAAATGTGAAGCTTAAAAATAAGAATGCTTCACATTAATTCAATAATTTTCAATATAATAGAAAATGTATATTGAAATACCTAAAAACTAATGAGTTTAATATATGAATACTGTAAATTAATATTTTTCCGTATTGAAATAAGAAATTTCAATATGAATAAACCTTCGTTAATGTATAAAAACATACTAGGATTAGGGAAAATCAGATATATGATAGTATTTTATAATACCAAATGTCGATATTGAAAACAATTTATTTCTACCTACATATAAATATCAGCGCGAGAAAATCATTTACATACTGGCACACACACATACACAAAGAAGTGATCACGTAATACAAACATACATACATAATGAAATTTTATAATATTATGCAATTCAAACTCCTCTGTCATGAAATACGAAACAATATTTCTTAAATAAATAAACGAAGATTTCATAACATCACCTTCGTCTCCCACCATACGATCACGTACATTACTCCAAAAACATATATGTACATACATTATCAAATACATTCCCTCTCCACTTCCATTTTCAGCAGATATCAGGGTTGCCACTATCTGCAGCTACTAGAATATTTCCCCAGAAATAAAAAATGCATGCATACATACGAGCACAATAACCATACATATGCATAGCAACGACAACTCACAACAACAAAAATAATGATTCTACATACACACGAATTCGTTGTCACTACCCTGCAGTCAGACAGGGATCAAGTGTCTTTGTGTCAACACTAAAATTCTAGTGACCATTATAGTATAATACGTTTTATTCTATCTGTCAGTAAAAAGGAAAGATTTTGCAACAACTTGTCAATATACATACCTTTTTGTATGTACATAAATTATAGAAATATAACAGTAACTAACTGTCTGGTTGGTATGTCTCTACGTTCCAATAAGAACCACGTAGTCATACCTATTCAATTGTTTTAGTGTTACTAGTAGATTTTAAATGACAAGCATATGCTAAATGTCTATAGTGAAAATTATTGAATGGGATATAATTATATAGTAGTACTGGTGACAAAGTCAAAAGCGACTCAGTACATTTTCACCATCGACATTTCCTACTGGGTATAATGATTGTTTGCCACTACGACAAAAGTATCTGAGACCAACAAACATACAATTAAATACAAAAACGCACACATATACACACACACATACATACACACACAAACATCCCACACATACATACACTGTATGTATACATCCACTGTAAGCACAACGTTTCTCTACAACAACAACAAAACCTGTACACACATAGAATCAAACTCACACACATACACACATACAACACCCACATATACATACATCCATGAACTGTAAGCACATCGTTTCTCTACAATAACAACAAAAGCTGGGCACACAAGTATACATACACATAAACAAAGAATCAAACTCACACACACACACACATAGCCAAGAAACTCTCAGCATGAAAATCCCCAAAATCCCCCCATTTGAAACAGGGTTGCCATCGATTTTATTTCTTCCCGGTTTTGAATTCCCAAAACATGTCTCAGACTGCCATTAACAATCTACTAACAAACTTTTGTTTATCATTAACAAAATCATATTTAACCTTCGAACAATCCATAAATTTCTTAAAATTTCACAAAATTTATATCGCTTTCAACATGATTATATAAATATAATTCATATTTTTCCCACACTGCTAAAAATTGGTCTTACTTAAATTTTCTTTGGGTTTTAAAACTGCTTTAGCTAAAGTTCCATTGACTTTGTAATAATAAACATAAGTAAATAACAAAAATAAAACTAATGAGAAAATCGAAAATCGATCAATCAACAAATTTCTTAAAATTTCAGAAAATTTATATCGCTGTCAACATGATCATGTAAATATAATTCATATTTTTCCCACACAGCTAAAAATGGGTCTTAGCAAATAACAAAAATAATTCTAAACAAAAAATCGATGATGAGTATAAACAAAAATATTTATATATCAAACTATCAGCCGCATAATACTGTTTTCACAAAGCTTGGAATATTGAGCTTACTGTTTCACAGTCAGCACCCCTAAGATATATTTTCAAAAATGCTAGTAAGCTCTTTAAAAGAACGAAGTTTATTCACTCACATATCGGTATTCAAACAGCCATGACTGCAATAAGGATCAAAGTTGCTAAATTCATTGAGGATTTTGGTAAAAAGATGATGTGGGAGCACAAAGAACTCATTACGTTCTTTATAAACATGCTCGAAGAGAACGAGCTGTTTGGTACAGTAGAAGGCGAGGATGCAAGTGATGGACATTTTGCATGTTGTCTTCAGTCCATTACAACTTATAAAGAAGTAGAAGAAGAAGAAGAAGTGTGCCGTTGTAAAGTCTACTATTTGCGGAAAGCAATTGTAGAAGGTGTAATAGCTATTTATTATAAAAAAATGTAAAAATACTAAAATAAAATATAAAATTAAAAAAGGAAAAAAGTCTGCTTTGTTTTGTTTTTATTATTTATTTATTTTTCTGAAGGATTGAATGGGAATGTTAAGTCTTGGAAAAGAATTACCTTAATGTATTGTATTCTCTAAACTTGATGGTATGTAAGTATGAAATATTGTAAAAACTAAAGCGTTCGAAATGACCAATAACAATAAATGACCAACTGCAATATTCAGCAACATCATCATATTATAGCTTTAATAGTGAAAGCTGAATATTTTTCCATTTCGAAAGGTCTAGTACGCCAAATTTTAAAATATGGTAATGACTATTATAATAGATCTTCAGTCTGTTTATTTCTATAGCTATCAGATCTTTAGAAAATATAGATAAACTACGGAAATTGCACTCTTACGTCACTATCGATAGAAGCATGCTAAGGCATGCATACTAGTAAAATATATAAATCTGTTAGAAGGTGATGAGAGAGCAATTGTATCTAGATCAACCCAACTCATGAATGTGTTATATACGGGTATGAATGATGGTGGTGATGACCTTTTTTAAGTGAGAAATCATTATATGGGAATGCGATAGGGATCAATCAGCAAATCTCATGTAGAAATACTTGAGGGAAAAATTCTCCCAAACATATATATTACAATGTTTCTAACACTTTATGAAAACACCGACTTGAATTGCTTGTAGAGGTAACTGAGTTATTTGAGAACGATTTGTTACAATAGTTGTTTATTATGCATCCATTTCTTTGTATGTAAACCAATTTCTACATACATCACACACATTTACCTAATGTATATACTCAACAAAAAATTAGATAAAATTCTCTATTTCAAGTAGTAAAATCTGAAAAAAGGAGTGGTACATTAGAAGAAGAAAACAAATAAAAATAGAGACTGACTGACCAACTAATATGTACACTCTGTCCGATAGGCACACAAAGCACACTTAAACATTTCAGAAATATATACACAATACATTGAACTTTAATAAAATGAGTAAAAGTCATATAGAACATCAAATGAAAGCCATAGGTAATCACCCTTCATAAAATAAACATCTGTATATGTATCTTATTAATGTAAACATATTATCAGTATAAAGCAACAGATATTTCGTCACAAAGTCAATTTGTATCCTAGAGGAGCCGCCGAGAGGGTATACCTAAATTATATGAAAACGAGTTCGTTTTCTGTTGATCGCTATCCAAGAAGAAAATATGTTTGTTCATTATGATTTAACTAATTTAAAAGAATATTTAAATTCAGACTCATATCCGTACTTTTTAACATAAAAATTAAAAATAAATGTTATCCAATTCTATATTATATGCATCTAAAATTCTATGACTACGTACATCAGACTTTAAGAAAAAAGCTCCTTTTATTCTATTAAATAAAATTTTAATTTAAAACAGTAAGCAAAGATATCAGCTTCAACTTCAAATGATTTCATCACAAAAAAAAAAAAACTAGTGATTGTTTTCAACAATTATGAAAATAATAATTTCAATATAAAGCTCCCTTTTGATTTTAAATGTTTATCAATAAAAATAAAAAAAGAAGTAAGTTGACTACCAAAGAAAAAAAAACTATCAGTATATAAGCTGGAGTGCCGGATCAGTTTCATTTAAAAATGTTTATACATTTTCATAAAGCAAAGCAAGATTTCTAAAACAAATGTAGAAAGTGAAGAAAAAAGTCGATAGTTAGAAAAAATTATGTACCCCAAAAATTTCTAACGTTAACTTACTAACGTTGCATCAACTTTAAAAAAATTTAAATTAAGTATAAGAAATATTTCTATTATAGTTGCTATTACTATAGAGTATGTATCTTCAGGAATTCAGTTTTACTTAAAAACAGAAAATCCTCACAAACTTTTAAGTAAACGCAGATAAAAATTAAAACGTTTTTATTTTCAAATAAAAAAAAAATTAATATATCGCATCTATACACAGACGAATATTTACAACAACAACACCAACAACAAGAAGAACAAAAGACATCAATGACAAAAAAAATGTATTCAAAGATTGAAATAAACACTTATTTGTATGTACATACATACATACATACATAAAATCAATTTGTAGATATGTATGTATACATATCAAATTTTTTATCAATGTTGAAGTATTTATCAGATCTACCTAATGAAAATATGTACATATGTATATGAAGCGTCGTTTAGTTAAAGCACAATGCAAATATAAATGATCTATACACTAGAAAAAATTTGCAGCTTAAAAATAAGCATGCTTGACATTAATTCAATAATTTTTAGTATAATAGAAAATGTCTATTGAGATATCTACAAACTAATGAGTTAATGAGTTAAATGGATACTGTAAATTAATATTTTGTCCATATTGAAATAATAAATTTCAATATGACTAAACCTTCGCTAATGGTTCTTATTAATTCAGCATGGTTCTTACTGATTTCAAGTTGGTTTTTCTCTGTGTGTAGAAAACTCTTTCAGTCAAAGAAGACGAATGTAGTTAAATAAACAAAATCTGTAATATAAACAAATTTCACATAGACCGACTTCAACGCGAGACAAATTTAAGCATGAGAAAATATAAAGCAATAGTAAGTATAAAAGCATACTAGGATTAGGGAAGTCCAGACATATGATATTATTTTATAGTACGAAATGTCGATACTGAAAATAATTTATTTCCACCTATATATAAATACCAGCGCAACTACACACACATAGCAGAATTCATATCAGAAATATCCAAGAAAATTTCAACAACACCCCACCTTTCACAAATCACGACTAGCCTTAAATTCTCCCCCAGATATGCATACACAAATTCCCCTGGCCATACATACATACATACACATAACCAATTTACCTCAATAACAACCTCACCCACCTCAAATCACGATCAGCCTTAAACTCCTACAGACAGACACACCCACAAATCTCCATGGCTACATATTACGTCAACAACCATGCCCACCCAAATCATGGTCAGCCTTAAACTCCTACAGAAATACAAACAGACAGACTCCCTCGGTTACATATTACTAGTACACCTCGCCCCTCATAAATCGCAATCAGCCTTAGGCTCCTATAGAAATTCCTACAAACGTACACACACACACACATACACACACACACATATATATACATGCAATCTATCTAGCTCTATTACACCCCGCCCCCCCTTCCAATCGAAGCTTCAACTAAATTCTCACAGACAGACAGACACATCCACGAATTCCTATGGTTACATATTACGGCAACAACGCCACCCACTCAAATCACGGTCAGCCTTAAATTCCCACAGTCTAGCAACACCTACATTAGCATTAGAAAAAATAACTTTCACGTTTTGCCGTCGGCATTAGGAAAAAAATAATAATCATGTTTTGCCGTCGGCATTTGAAAAAAATAATTATCATGTTTTGCCTTCGGCATTAGGAAAAATTATCATGCATTGCCGTCGGCATTAGGAAACATTATCATGTTTTGCCTTCGGCATTAGGAAAAATCATTAGATGATTTTCCGTCAGCATTAGGAAAAGCAATTTTCATTATTTTCCCCGTCGTCATATACACACATAAAAACCGCCAAAGTATGAACCGCCTTAATACATGCACACACAATATTCCACACACAAATTTCCACGGTCAGGCAGGCAGACAGACAGACAGACAGACCGACAGACAGACATACACTTAATGTAAACAAAAACTCCTAATGTAAACAAAAAACTCCTAATGTAAACAAAAAACTCCTTATGTAAACAAAAAAACACAAATTTCCAAGAATTTAACAATTTTCAAATTTTAATTACCCAAATTTAACAATTTCAGCAACAATTTAACAATTTCAGCCCACAATTTAACAATTTCAGCAACAATTTAACAATTTTAATTGGCCCAGAAGTGGGAGTTCCCTACTACTCGTAAATGAGATGGTGTTAAAGCAGTTGGTGTCGATAAGAAAATACCTAATGAAATATAATGGAATTTCATAATATTGTGAAATTCGATTTGTTTTGTGCAGAACCTTTCAAAGATAACAAGACTGTGCATGTTTAAGCGATATGAAAAGAAAAAACAAGAATTCGAATGAAAGAAGAAAGTAACATCAAGACAGAAGTTGAGAATATACAAGTTTAAAGACTGAGAAACCATCAGTAGATAGAGGCAAGTAAACAAAAAAAAAATTAGTAGAAGGAACAATATTACGAACTAAATAGATTTTATAAATGTTACCTGTTATTATCGATAAAATTAGATGATATAGTTATACAATATCAGAAAACGTTTAGTCATAAAAACACCTTCGTTGGAGGAGGTATAGTAAATAAAAAAAATAAACTCTCTAACTGGTGAACTTTATCTTCCTGGATATTAGTATTGTGGACCTGAAACAAAACTACAAAAACGTTTAAATTGAGGTGACAAAGGAATTAATTTATTGGACTCTGCTTGTAAAGATCACGATATAGCTTATTCAAAAAATAAGGATTTAAGCATTAGACATAAAGCTGATAAAATACTTGAAAATTCAGCTTGGGTTCGAGTTTTATCAAAAGATAGTAGTATTGCTGAAAACTCATTTGCCTAATGGTTACTAACGCAATGGAAAGCCAAAACAAAATTTGGTATGGGTGTGGAGAAAAAGAAAAATGATAAAAAGAACAAGATAAATGATAAAAAACTGTTTAGAACATCAATTAGAGCTGAAACAAAAATACTAAAGAAGGAAAATCCATTAGATATTAACTCAGCAATTAAAATTGCCCGAAAAACTATCAACAAATCATTAAAAGGAAGAAAATCTCAAATTATAGTACCACATGTAATACGTGTACCAAAAATTGGTGGGTTTTTGCCTCTAATACCGATTTTAACTGCTTTGGGTGCAATTGGCAGTCTAACAACTGGAGGTGCTGCTATAGCTAAAGCTGTTAATGCAACAAAGAATGCAAAAAATCAACTTGATGAAGCAATTAGACATAATAGAGCGATGGAATCTATAGCAGTTGGAAAGGGACTTTACTTAAAACCATATAAAAAGGGTTATGGTTTAGTTTACAAAGAGGAATCAAAAAACTCTTAGAGATGCTACGAACAGACCACTATCTGATGTGGACATAAACCGTTTCTCTATAAATATTCCATATTTTAGAGGAGTTTTCATGTCGAATACTCTACCAAAACGAACAAAGAAAATAGAATGTGGAATAATCAATTTAGACGTATCAACAGGACCTGGTACACATTGGGTAGCATATTATAAAAACAACAATGAAAAAGAATATTTCGACAGCTTTGGAAACTTACAACCTCCTTCGGAGGTAGTCAAATATCTTGGTAGAAATATAAAATACAACTATAATCAACATCAGAATTTCAATACATTTACCTGTGATCATTTATGTCTTAAATTTCTTTATGAAATAACTGAAAATATTAAATAAAAAAGCACAAACATTTATATTTTACAAAACTCTTTCATGTATTTTTATTTATAATTTAAAATACAAAATTATTATACATTATTGCCAAATTGGAAATTGGGAATTTTGAATTAGAAATTCACTCAGCTCGCTTTCAACAATTAAGCTTTGTTCACCTTGTCTACTTAAGCAATATGATCCGCTCGAGAGTTCTTTAATTTCAGCATCGGTTAAAGCATTACATCGCTTTGGGAGCAACATTATGTGGTTTTCCATTTCAACTTTTAGTGTTGGCCCATATTTTGTTGTTACTCTTGACACTTTTCGAATGGTGTATTTAGTTGATGTCTCAAGCTCCTTTATGTGGATTAAGGTTTTATTTTTTAGTGAATTAAATTTTGATGTTAGATTTGTTGTAGACTCCATTTTTGTTTTATTTATTTATTGTTTTTTTATTAACTTCTCCGCAATTTGAATGTTTAACTGAAAATGATCTTGAAAGTAGCGATGACGACTTCAAGAAGGCTAATCGAAAATATGGTGAAATAGTGAATAAGTGGAGGGGTAGTGATAGACAGAAGGAGACAGTTATAGAGAGAAAAGGGGTAGAGAGAGATAGAGTGCTAAAAAAGAGGTATGGAATATAGATGATGGTATAGATATTTTAAAGATCAAGAGATACTACTTTAAAAATTTAAAAGAGGAAATTAGTCTTAAAGGAACCGTCAAACAATCATCATTCATTAACTTATAAGCAAATAAAATGAGTCAAATCAGACGTACTCTAAACCAATTTATAAGAGATTTTGAAAGCTTCAGGCTTTTTGATCATTGGAAGATGATCAAATTTTTTCAAAACACGCTGGATGAGAACGAGGAATATGGTATCATGGAAGATGAAGACAACACAGAAGGCCACTTCAGAAGCTGTCCTTGGTATAATCCTGAGTGTGAAGAAGGACCAGATACTTGCAGATGTACAATATATTTTTTGCGTAAAAGTATATTAGAAAATTTAATAATTGGATATTATGAAATGTTTCCATCATTGTAATAAAAATAAATAAAATTAAATTAAAATGTATTATTAATATAAATAAAATTAAATTAAATTTATCCTTGTTTTGTGTTATTTTTTAAAGGAAATTTAGGATTCATCTATTCGAATATAAAATAACAGAAACTTGTATGCAGTGAAAAATATAAGGACTTATCCGATTGTCTAAATTGTTTCTCTTTATGAAAATATGAAATTTAATGGAATTTCACAATATTGTGAAATTCAATCAATTTGTCTTGTGCATAACCTCTCAAAGAAAACAAGACTGTACATGTTTAAGCATCATGAAAACAAGACTGTGCATGTCTAAGCATCATGAAAACAAGACTGTGCATGTCTAAGCGATATAAAAACAAGACTGTACATGTTTAAGCGACATGAAAACAAGAATTTGCAAATAAGCAAAAACAAAAATTTTTTTGATCTAGCGAAGAAAAGCTAATAAAGAAATAAAAACCATTCACATAATTAATTCTTTTTCCAATATTTTATTTAAAATTTTTTCTTAAAAATGCATACACATATTTAACTAATGTATGTACATACCCAGAAAAAAATTAGACAAAAATTCTCTATTTCAAGTAGTAAAATGTGAAAAAAGGTGTTGTACATTAGAAGAAAAAAAATAAATATATAGACTGACTGACCAACTAAAACGTACACTCTGTCCGATGGACACACAAAGCACACTTAAACATTTCAGAAATATATACACAACACGCTGAACTTTAATAAAATAAGAAAAAAAAACATATAGAACGTCAAATGAAAGCCATAGGTAATAGCCCTTCATAAAATAAACATATACATAAGTAGATTGTTAATGGCGGTCTGAGACATGTTTTGGGAATTCAAAACCGGGGAAAAAATAAAAACTATGGCAACCCTGTTACAAATGGTGGGGATTTTGGGGATTTTCATGCTGAGAGTTTCTTGGCTATGTGTGTGTGTGTGTGTGTGTGTGTGTGTGCGCGTGAGTTTGATTCTTTGTTTATGTGTATGTATACTTGTGTGCCCAGCTTTTGTTGTTATTGTAGAGAAACGTTGTGCGTACAGTGCATGGTTGTATGTATATGTGGGTGTTGTATGTGTGTATGTGTGTGAGTTTGATTCTTTCTGTGTATGGGAATGTATGTACACTTGTGTGTACAGGTTTTGTTGTTATTGTAGAGAAACGTTGTGCTTACAGTGGATGTATACATACAGTATATGTATGTGTGGGATGTTTGTGTATGTATGTGTGTGTGTATATGTGTGCGTTTTTGTATTTAATTGTATGTTTGTCGGTCTCAGATACTTTTGTCGTAGTGGCAGACAATCATTATACCCAGTAGGAAATGTCGATGGTGAAAATGTACTGAGTCGCTTTTGACTTTGTCACCAGTACTACTATATAATTATATCCCATTCAATAATTTTCACTATAGACATTTAGCATATGCTTGTCATTTAAAATCTACTAGTAACACTAAAACAATTGAATAGGTATGACTACGTGGTTCTTATTGGAACGTAGAGACATACCAACCAGACAGTTAGTTACTGTTATATTTCTATAATTTATGTACATACAAAAAGGTATGTATATTGACAAGTTGTTGCAAAATCTTTCCTTTTTACTGACAGATAGAATAAAACGTATTATACTATAATGGTCACTAGAATTTTAGTGTTGACACAAAGACACTTGATCCCTGTCTGACTGCAGGGTAGTGACAACGAATTCGAGTGTATGTAGAATCATTATTTTTGTTGTTGTGAGTTGTCGTTGCTATGCATATGTATGGTTATTGTGCTCGTATGTATGCATGCATTTTTTATTTCTGGGGAAATATTCTAGTAGCTGCAGATAGTGGCAACCCTGATATCTGCTGAAAATGGAAGTGGAGAGGGAATGTATTTGATAATGTATGTACATATATGTTTTTGGAGTAATGTACGTGATCGTATGGTGGGAGACGAAGGTGATGTTATGAAATCTTCGTTTATTTATTTAAGAAATATTGTTTCGGATTTCATGACAGAGGAGTTTGAATTGCATAATATTATAAAATTTCATTATGTATGTATGTTTGTGTATTACGTGATCACTTCTTTGTGTATGTGTGTGCCAGTATGTAAATGATTTTCTCGCGCTGATATTTATATGTAGGTAGAAATAAATTGTTTTCAATATCGACATTTGGTACTATAAAATACTATCATATATCTGAACTTCCCTAATCCTAGTATGTTTTTATACATTAACGAAGGTTTATTCATATTGAAATTTCTTATTTCAATACGGAAAAATATTAATTTACAGTATTCATTTATTAAACTCATTAGTTTTTAGGTATTTCAATATACATTTTCTATTATATTGAAAATTATTGAATTAATGTGAAGCATTCTTATTTTTAAGCTTCACATTTTCACTGAGTGTATTGATTGCTTATCTATACATTGTGCTCTGACTAAACGACGCTTCATATATTTTCATGATGTAGATATGTAAGTGTGATTGTTAAGATCTAATAAATACTTGAGCATTGCATGCAAATAATATTGGAGTATGTGGGCCAATCTAGATGAAACAGTCTAGTTAAATCATAGTCTCATGTAATGCAGTCAGGGATCATATCGTTTTCATACAACCATTCAATGCTGCACGATAAATATTCGTGTTTAAACGAATATGATCGTTCTTCTTAGGCACTCACAAATTGTATGCGAGTAGGCTATAACTATTCCATATGGGGTAGTTTTTGGGGTTAGCCCGATGTAATGCAACGTTGTACCATGTGGTCCAACCCCAGGACATCGCAATGTTAAATCGACCACTTTTTTTCATATATTTGGAGTAGTTTTGGAGTACTCCAACTCCTCTTTGGACTAGTCCTTACATGCATGTATGGACTAGTCGCATTATCTGCAGGGTTGATAAGAAATTTGATATGTATACATACAAATTGATTTTATGTGTGTATGTATGTATGTATGTATGTACGTACATACAAATAAGAGTACAACTCAATCTTTGAATTCATTTTTTTTTTGTCATATGATATATTTTGTTGTTGTTGTGTATTATCTGAAATTAAAAACGTTGTTTTATCTGCATTTACTTAAAAGTTTGTGAAGATTTTCTGTTTTAAGTAAAACTGAATTCCTGCAGATACATACTCTATAGTAATAGTAACTATAATAGAAATATTTCTTATACTTAATTTAAATTTTTTTTTAAGTTGACGCAACGTTAGTTAGTCAACGTTTGACATTTTTGGGGGTATGCAATTTTTCCTAACTATAGCCTGTTTTCTTCACTTTCTACATTTATTTTTGGAAATCTTGCATTGCTTTTTTATAAAATTTATAAACATTTTTAAATGAAACTGATCCGGCACTCCAGCTTAGATACTGATAGTGTTTTTTTCTTTTGTTTTTTGTTACTCAACTTGCTGTTTATTTTTTATTGATAAACATTTAAAATCAAAAGGGAGTTTTATATTGAAATTATTATTTTCATAATTGTTGAAAACAATCGCTACTTCTTTTGCGATGAAATCATTTGAATTACTTTTGAAACCTTACATGTTTATAAAAATTATGTTATTTTCTATATTGCTTAATTTATAAGACTTTTAGAATTTGTACTTTGGTGGTTATATTTTCTATTATACGATTATGAATAAGAATGCACTAAGTTGATGTCTTTGCTTACTGTTTCAAATTAAAATTTTATTCAACTGAATAAAAGGAGATTTTTTCTTAAACTCTAATGCAGTTAGAAGCGCTGGAGATTCTTTCATATAACAACTTTTTTGGAATTTTTGATACATAGTATAATATAGAATTGGATAACATTTATTTTTAATTTTTATGTTAAGAAGTACGGATATGAGACTGAATTTAAATGTACTTTTAAATTAGTTAAATCATAATGAACAAACATATTTTCTTCTTTAATAGCGATCAACAGAAAACGAACTCGTAATTTAGGTATACCCTTTCGACGGCTCCTCTAGGATACAAGATGACTTTGTATGACGAAATTTCTGTTGCTTTATACTGATAATATTTTTACATTAATAAGGTACATATACATATGTTTATTTTATGAAGGGTGAGCACCTATGGCTTTTATTTAATGTTCTATATGATTTTTTTTTTCATTTTATTAAAGTTCAGCGTATTGTATATATATTTCTGAAATGTTTAAGTGTGTTATGTGTGCCCATCGGGCAGAGTGTACGTATTAGTTGGTCAGTCAGTCTCTATTTTTATTTATTTTATTTTTTTTTTCTTCTAAGGTGCCACTCCTTTTTCCAGATTTTACTACTTGTAATAGAGAATTTTTGTATAATTTTTTGCTGGGTATATACATTAGGTATGTAGAAATTATTTTAGATACAAAGAAATGCATGTTTAATAAACAACTATTGTATCAAATCGAGCTCAAATAACTCAGTTACCTCTACCAGCAATTCACCGTTGGTGTTTTCATAAAGTGTTAGAAACAATGAAATATCTATGTTTTGAGAGAATTGTTCCCCTCAAGTATTTCTACATGAGGTTTGAGGGGTCAATCACTGTCGCATTCATATGTAATGATTATTCACTTAAAAAAGGTCATCATCACCATCAATCATCTCCGTATACAATACATTCATGAGTTGGGTTGATCCAGATACAATTGCTGTCTCATCACCTTCTAACAGCTTTATATATTTTGCTAGTATGCATGCCTTAGCATGCTTCTATAGATAGTGACGTAAGAGTCCGAGATGTAGAGTGTTACAATTAAAAATCTTTACTATTAGAATTTACCAGTTCGCTCTTTTGAATTTTTACAAAGTAGATACATATGTATGTATTTCATTGATCACAAAATCATAAAATTTCTTTGCTTACAAAATTGTATGACGTGAGGATTTTTTTTTTTTTTTTTTTTTTGAAATTATACACGTTTCGGCATGCTTTCATTTTTTTTTTCTATAAATTTATGTAATACTCATACAGATACAGATATAAAGTAAGATCTGTTTACTGTATATTTTAAAATTTATGCATGCTTCAGCATGATTCTATTTGAAGCGTATATTCATTCACTAAGTTTGTTTGATACTTATTCATACACATGTACATTCTTAAAGATTGGATATCAAAGTCCAATTTCCGTAGTTTATCTATATTTTCTAAAGATCTGATAGCTAAAGAAATAAATAGAGTGAAGATCTTCTATAATAATCCCATTTTCATATTGTAAAATTTTGCGTGCTAGCGCTTTCGATGGGAAAATATACATTATAAGTTTAGAGAATTCCACTACATTTAGTTAATTATCTTTCTTAAGACCCATCATTCTTAATCAATCCTACAAAAAACAACACAAACTAGATTTTTCGTTTTAATTTTATTTTTATTTTTATTAAATTCAACATTTTGCACATCTTTAAATTACTTTATACTATATTAAGCAGCTTTTTCTCATTTGTTGAGTAAACTTTAATCGGAAGCATTTTAATGGTGAGATGAATTTTTCTATTTTATGCACTAAGTAAATCTTTTTATATACCAATCCACTTATATGAATCATTAAAGCTAATTCTTTTCACATCATTCCTTTTAATGCTCAATTTAATCATTGTACTATTGATGCTTTCATAATGCTATATGTTGAGTAGTGATTAATGTTGTATTTATGCATTAATTTTCCAAAGTGTTTGTTGAAAAATTCTTTGCCATCATCTGTTTGTAAGTTTTTTGGTACTCGTACCACTTCAAAAATATTTTCCATTCCCTTGGTTTTTAGAGTACAGCTTTTATTTTCAGCTGTACTAAACTTTGAGAATGTGTCAATTACAGTCTTCAAAAATCAACAATTTTTATTTTCTGTAGAATAGTTCTCCATTTCACCTAACTTAGCTCCATAAAACTTCATATATTCCTTTCATTGCATCTCTACAAGCACAAACAATTGTTGAGATTTAATATGGAGTTCGTTTACTAAATTCCTTTTTAAAGACATTGAGTTGCTTCACAGATTTTTTCGAAAGTGTTGTGATCTGCATCTTGCACTTTCAGCTATTTATAATTACTAACATGTAGTTAATTTTCTAATCTATATATTTAACCGTAAACTCTTCAATTTGTTTTTAATTATTTAATTTTTAGAATTGCTTTTTCAATTTTATAACTGTCTTCTTTCTCTAATTTTATTTCACGTTGTAGTTCCTCAATTTGCATTTAAATATATTCTTGAATATTAATGCTTTAAGCTATATTATTAATTTGTCTTGTATTTTATCTTCATTCAGTTTGAGGTAACTATCAACAATAATTTGTATCTAATTCATTTATGCCTTCCAATACTGATAAGTCAGTATAAATGTCTTCAGATTTGGAAGTCTATGAGTAAAATCATCGTCATCATCATTCTCAGTATTAGCATCATTAAATATGATGGTATTATCAAATATTGTTCCTTCTACTAGTTTCTTTGGGGTACTTGTTATGAACAGTTCCCTACTACTATCTGAGGTTTAAAAACATATATTTATACTAAAATTATCTATATACTACTACAAATATGAATAGTTAAAGAAATTACATAATTTCATAATTAAAAGAATGGGTTATTATACATTTATTTTTTTTCTGGTAATGAAGCCTAATACATTTCAATTATGATATTTGCTGATGTTGCATGTGGAAAGCAGAATAATACACATACATATGTACGTGTACGTGTATATTTTTTTTACGGGGCGACAGAATAATGATGACTCATTCTACTTGTGCCAAACATAAGCATAATTCTTAATAAAGGGTGTTTTTTATTGAGGTATAGAACTTTAAGTTGGCATCACTTTTTTAACTGGCGGCCATTTTGTCAGCTGTCAAGTGATTAATATTTAGTTTGGTTTGCCATTTTATCATGAACAGGTTGACAAAAGAACAACGCTTGCAAATCGTGCAAATTTATTTCGAAAATAATGGTTCAGTTCGCGAAGTTTACCGCAAGCTCCGTCCATTTTATGGTCGACATAATTGTCCATCAGAGCAATTAATTCGGTTAACCATGGATCGTTTTCGCACTACGTTTACTCTATGTGATAATACGCATCCGCAGAGACGTCGAACAGTGCGCACCGAAGAAACAATTGCCGCTGTAGAGCAAAGTGTTGAAGAGGACCCGAATGAATCGATTCGCCACCGTGCACAGCAATTGGAGCCGACTAACCGACTATTTTGTTCCCAAATTGGATGGCATGAATATGGATGAGTTGTGGTTCCAACAAGACGGCGCTGCATGCCACACAGCGCACGTCACAATCGATTTATTGAAGGAAACATTCGATGAGCGCATAATTTTGCGGAATGGACCTGTCAATTGGCCACCAAGATCGTGTGATTGGACACCATTGGATTATTTTCTTTGGGGTGAAGTCGCTCGTCTACGCCAACAAACCAGAAACGTTAGGGGACTTGGAAGCCAACATTCGTGGCGTTATTGCCAACATACGGCCCCATATGCTCGAAAAAGTGGTTGAAAATTGGACCTGTAGAATTAGCTTTATTCGAGCCAGCCGCGGCGGCCACATGCCCGAAATCATATTTAAACATTAATGGCATAAAATTATCCTTCCAATAAAGCCAAATTGATGGACATTAAAACGATTTTCTTGTGTCTTATTTCAATTCGAAGTTCTATACCCCTCAAAAAAACACCCTATACATGCATACATACATACATACAGACAAAGTTAAAAATATAAATAAGCAAGAAGCAAAACTACAACGACGTCAATTCAAAATTATTTTAAATATGGGTGTATTTAATTTTTAAGATTTGGTGATTTACGCAAGTTAAAAAACGTTTTTACGCTAATATTCTATTATGAATACAATTTTAGCGAATTTTGCTCAAACAACATTTGAAATGCTGTTTAAAATTTTTATGAATATGGCTATAAGCATTTAATAAGAGACAATGCAAATGTAATTATAATGTTTAAGTAAGGTGAGGAAAATATGAAGCATGTTTACAAGGTTCATGTTGGCAGTAATATGAATTTTGATAAGTTTTAAAAAATTTGTAGAGTGTTGGAAGGATAAATATGGATTTTTGATTATAAGCAAATATATTGAATTAAACAATTTTCGTTATAGAAAAGAAAATACTGCTAATAAAAGATAGACTTTAGTTATTTCATCTGACCTGAAAACCAGACCAGCTCCTAATAAGCTGACCTGGAAATCAGACCAGCTCCTAATAAGCTGACCTGAAAATCAGACCAGCTGCTGATAAGCTGATCTGAAAACCAGACCAGATCCTGATAGCCTGATCTGAAAACCAGACCAGGTCCTGATAAGCTGATCTGAAAACCAGACCAGGTCCTGAAAAGCTGATCTGAAAACCAGACCAGGTCCTGAAAAGCTGATCTGAAAACCAGACCAGGTCCTGATAAGCTGATCTGAAAACCAGACCAGGTCCTGAAAAGCTGATCTGAAAACCAGACCAGGTCCTGAAAAGCTGATCTGAAAACCAGACCAGGTCCTGATAAGCTGATCTGAAAACCAGACCAGGTCCTGATAAGCTGATCTGAAAACCAGACCAGGTGCTAATAAGCTGATCTGAAAACCAGACCAGGTCCTGATAGGCTGATCTGAAAACCAAACCAGGTCCTGAAAAGCTGATCTGATTGCTGATACCTGTTATTTGGCCTTAGCAAACATGGATGAGAAAATTTTAAAACAGTTGGTGTTGACAAGAAATGTGTTGAAGAAAAAGCTTCGTAGTATAAAAACTGGTGAAATAGATATAAGTGAACAACTAAAAGATACATTTAAACCTATAACAGAAGAATTCATAAATAGTTCAAAAAATATTAAAAGAATTCTTATGAAAGAAGAAAGTAAAATCAAGACAGAAGTTGAAAATATACAAGTTTAAAGCCTGAGAAACCTTCACTCAAGATATAGACAAGTACCCCAAAGAAACTAGTAGAAGGAACAATATTTGATAATACCATCATATTTAATGATGCTAATACTGAGAATGATGATGACGATGATTTTACTCATAGACTTCCAAATCTGAAGACATTTATACTGACTTATCAGTATTGGAAGGCATAAACGAATTAGATACAAACTATTGTTGATAGTTTCCTCAAACTGAATGAAGATAAAATACAAGACAAATTAATAATATAGCTTAAAGCATTAATATTCAAGAATATATTTAAATGCAAATTGAGGAACTACAACGTGAAATAAAATTAGAGAAAGAAGACAGTTATAAAATTGAAAAAGCAATTCTAAAAATTAAATAATTAAAAACAAATTGAAGAGTTTACGGTTAAATATATAGATTAGAAAATTAACTACATGTTAGTAATTATAAATAGCTGAAAGTGCAAGATGCAGATCACAACACTTTCGAAAAAATGTGTGAAGCAACTCAATGTCTTTAAAAAGGAATTTAGTAAACGAACTCCATATTAAATCTCAACAATTGTTTGTGCTTGTAGAGATGCAATGAAAGGAATATATGAAGTTTTATGGAGCTAAGTTAGGTGAAATGGAGAACTATTCTACAGAAAATAGAAATTGTTGATTTTTGAAGACTGTAATTGACACATTCTCAAAGTTTAGTACAGCTGAAAATAAAAGCTGTACTCTAAAAACCAAGGGAATGGAAAATATTTTTGAAGTGGTACGAGTACCAAAAAACTTACAAACAGATGATGGCAAAGAATTTTTCAACAAACACTTTGGAAAATTAATGCATAAATACAACATTAATCACTACTCAACATATAGCATTATGAAAGCATCAATAGTACAATGATTTAATTGAGTATTAAAAGGAATGATGTGAAAAAAATTAGCTTTAATGATTCATATAAGTGGATTGGTATATAAAAAGATTTACTTAGTGCATAAAATAGAAAAATTCATCTCACCATTAAAATGCTTCCGATTAAAGTTTACTCAACAAATGAGAAAAAGCTGCTTAATATAGTATAAAGTAATTTAAAGATGTGCAAAATGTTGAATTTAATAAAAATAAAAATAAAATTAAAACGAAAAATCTAGTTTGTATTTGTTTTTTGTAGGATTGATTAGGAATGATGGGTCTTAAGAAAGATAATTAACTAAATGTAGTGGAATTCTCTAAACTTGTTGGTCTGAATGAAATATTGCTAAAACTTCAGTGCAATATTCTGCAGCACATCATATTATCACTTTTTATAAAGTTGTATGTATATTTTCCCATCGAAAGCGCTAGCACGCAAAATTTTACAATATGAAAATGGGGTTATTATAGAAGATCTTCACTCTATTTATTTCTTTAGCTATCAGATCTTTAGAAAATATATATAAGCTACGGAAATTGAACTTTGATATCCAATCTTTAAGAATGTACATGTGTATGAATAAGTATCAAACAAACTTAGTGAATGAATATACGCTTCAACTAGAATCATGCTGAAGCATGCATAAATTTTAAAATATACAGTAAACAGATCTTACTTTATATCTGTATCTGTATGAGTATTACATAAATTTATAGAAAAAAAAATGAAAGCATGCCGAAACATGTATAATTTCAAAAAAAAAAAAAAAAATCCTCACGTCATACAATTTTGTAAGCAAAGAAATTTTATGATTTTGTGATCAATGAAATACATACATAAGTAGTAGGGAACTCCCACTCCGGCCCCAATTAAAATTGTTAAATTGTTGCTGAAATTGTTAAATTTGGGTAATTAAAATTTGAAAATTGTTAAATTCTTGGAAATTTGTGTTTTTTTGTTTACATAAGGAGTTTTTTGTTTATATGTATAAGGAGTTTTTTGTTTACATTATGAGTTTTTTGTTTACATTAGGAGGTTTTGTTTACATTAAGTGTATGTCTATCTGTCTGTCTGTCTGTCCGTGTGTCGGTCTGCCTGACCGTGGATGTTTGTGTGTGGAATATTTTGTGTGAATGTATTAAGGCGGTTCATAGTTTGGCGGTTTTTATGTGCGTATATACAGACGAGGAAAATCATGAAAATGATTTTTCCTAATGCCGGGCAAAACATGATTATTATTTTTTTCAAATGCCGACGGCAATACATGATTATTTTTTTTTCCTAATGCCGACGGCAATACATACTTATTTTTCCTAATGCCTACGGCAATACATAATTATTTTCAAATGCCGACGGCAATACATACTTATTTTTCCTAATGCCTACGGCAATACATAATTATTTTCAAATGCCGACGGCAATACATGATAATTTTTCCTAATGCCTACGGCAAAACATGATTATTATTTTTTTCAAATGCCGACGGCAAAACATGATTATTATTTTTTTCAAATGCCGACGGCAAAACATGATTATTATTTTCTAATGCTCCCAGTGTTGCCATACTGTAGAAATTTGTTATCGTAATACTACATCAGTAATATCAGAGAAAGAAGGTTTGATGACTATTAGGCGATTCTCATATGAATCGTGAGAATGTGCTTGTGTGATTTCCTCACGCTAATAAATTGTTATACAATAAAATAATTAAATAACTGAATAAAATAATTAAATAAATGCATAAAATAATTAAATAAATGAATAAAATAATTAAATAAATGAATAAAATAATTAAATAAATGAATAAAATAATTAAATAAATGAATAAAATAATTAAATAAATGAATAAAATAATTAAATAAATGAATAAAATAATTAAATAAATTATTTTATTTATTTATAAAACGTTCTCATGTATGTGAACACTCCTAATGCTTGTGTGTTGGGAGTCCAGCTTGTTTGTCGCTGGTAAGCTTATATTCTGTTTATTTGTTTAAGAAATATATTTGTATGTAGGTATGTATGTGTGTATGATGCATGCATGCATGTATGTATGTATGTATGTATGTATGTGTGTATGATGTTTGTGTGTATGATGTATGTATGGATGTATGTGTGTATGATGTATGTATGTATGTATGTGTGTATGATGTATGTATGTATGTATGTATGTATGTACGATCGAAAGAACTTGTGCGTGGAATATTTTGTGGCTGTGTAGAATACATTTATATTTTGCAACATAATCATTTTCTTTGTCTACGATTATTTTAAAGCAGCAAAGTTTCAACTAACTACAGTCATAAGCAGAGAAACAAAAAGTAAAAATTTGCAAGTTAGCAAAAATGCTAACCTTTCCTCCTCCTTCCCACTTCCTTCTCTTTCCTTTATGTAGTTTGTATATGAAATAAGAAAACACTTGTAGATTTTTTATTTTTCTATACATTTATTGCTTAAAATTTTTTAAAATTTTATAATAATACATACATTAATATTTTAAAGAGTGAAAAAATTCATTTAAAGCAAGATATTTCTTTTGTTAGTAAAATAGCATTTTTTAATGCGCAAAGACCAAGTTTATGATAATTACAATAAAAATATTCTGGATACTTAATGTCCATTTGTTTAAAGTTGATGCACCCTATATCCTCAACGTTAAAAATTTTTCGGCATAAAATTTATTCCAACCATCGTCTTTTCTCTTCGCCTTTTACATAAATTTTAGAACATCTTGCGTTGGCTTTTAAAAAATTGCAAACGCTTTCAAAAGGAACTGATCCAGCAGTCCAGCTGAGGTGATGATAGTTTTTCGTTAGCCACTTTGCTTCTCTTTGCTTTTTTATTGATAAGCATTTAAAATCAAAAGGTGGTTTTATAATGAAATTGTTATATTCATAATTGTTGAAAACAATCGCTACTTCTTTTGCGATGAAATCATTTGAATTACTTTTGCAACTTTACGCGTTTATAAAAATTATGTTATTTTCTATATTTCTTAATTTATAAGACTTTTAGACTTTGTCCTTTAGGGGTTATATATTCTATTATACGATTATGAATAAGAATGCAGTAAGCTGATGTATTTGCTTACTGCTTCAAATTAAAATTTTATTAAATTGAAAAAAAGGAGTTTTTTTTCTTAAACTCTGATGCAGTTAGAAGCGCTGGAGATTCTTTCATATAACAGCTTTTTTGAAATTTTTGATACATAGTATAATATAGAATTGGATAACATTTATTTTTAATTTTTATGTTAAGAAGTACGGGTATGAGACTGAATTTAAATGTACTTTTAAATTAGTTAAATCACAATGAACAAACATATTTTCTTCTTCAATAGCGATGAACAGAAAACGAACTCGTTTTCATATAATTTAGGTATACCCTATCGACGGCTCGAAATTTCTGTTGCATTTGTTTATATACATATGTATGTTTATTTTATGAAGGGTGAGCACCTATGGCTTTTATTTGATGTCCTATATGATTTTTTTTTTCATTTTATTAAAGTTCAGCGTATTGTGTATATATTTTTGAAATGTTTAAGTGTGTTTTGTGTGCCCATCGGGCAGAGTGTACGTATTAGTTGGTCAATCAGTCTCTATTTTTATTTATTTTTTCTTCTTCTAATGTGCCACTCCTTTTTCAGATTTTACTACTTGGAATAGAGAATTTTTGTCTAATTTTTTGGTGGGTATATACATTAGGTATGTAGAAATTAGTTTAGATACAAAGAAATGCATGTTTAATATACAACTATTGTATCAAATCGATCTCAAATAACTCAGTTACCTCTACCAGCAATTCACCGTTGGTGTATTCATAAAGTGTTAGAAACAATGAAATATCTATGTTTTGAGAGAATTTTTCCTCTCAAGTATTTCTACATGAGGTTTGAGGGGCCAATCACTGTCTCATTCATATGTAATGATTATTCACTTAAAAAACGTCATCATCACCATCAATCATCTCCGTATACAATACATTCATGAGTTGGGTTGATCCAGATACAATTGCTGTCTCATCACCTTCTAACAGCTTGATATATTGTGCTAGTATGCATGCCTTAGCATGCTTCTATCGATAGTGACGTAAGAGTCCGAGATGTAGTAGTGTTACAATTAAAAATCTTTACTATTAGAATTTACCAGTTCGCTCTTTTGAATTTTTGCAAAGTAGATACATATGTATGTATTTCATTGACCACAAAATCATAAAATTTCTTTGCTTACAAAATTGTATGACGTGAGGATTTTTTTTTTTTTTTTTTTTTAATTATACATGCTTCGGCATGCTTTCATTTTTTTTCTATAAATTTATGTAATACTCATACATATACAGATATAAAGTAAGATCTGTTTACTGTACATTTTAAAATTTATGCATGCTTCAGCATGATTCTAGTTGAAGCGTATATTCATTCAATAAGTTTGTTTGATACTTATTCATACACATGTACATTCTTAAAGATTGGATATCAAAGTCCAATTTCCGTAGTTTATCTATATTTTCTAAAGATCTGATAGCTAAAGAAATAAATAGAGTGAAGATCTTCTATAATAATCCCATTTTCATATTGTAAAATTTTGCGTGCTAGCGCTTTCGATGGGAAAATATACATACAACTTTATAAAAAGTGATAATATGATGTGCTGCTGAATATTGCACTATGTTATAGTTCATTTTAAACACTGAAGTTTTAGCAATATTTCATTCAGACCAACAAGTTTAGAGAATTCCACTATATTTAGTTAATTATCTTTCTTAAGACCCATCATTCCTAATCAATCCTACAAAAAACAACACAAACTAGATTTTTCGTTTTAATTTTATTTTTATTAAATTCAACATTCATTCTTCAAATTACTTTATACTATATTAAGTAGCTTTTCCTCATTTGTTGAGTTGACTTTAATAGGAGACATTTTAATGGTACGATGAACTTTTCTATTGCATGCATTGAGTAAATCTTTATACATACCAATACACTTATATGAGCCATTAAAGCTAATTCTTTTCACATCATACCTTTCAATGATATATTAAATCATTCTAATATTGATGCTTTCATATTAAGTAATGTTTAATCTTCTATTTATGTATGAGTTTTCCCAAGTATTTATCAAAAAATTCTTTAGAATCATCTGTTTGTAAGTTTTTTGGTACCCGTACCACTTCAAAAATATTTTCCATTGCCTTGGTTTTTAGAGTGCAGCTTTTATTTTCAGCTGTACTTTGAGAATGTGTCAATTACAGTCTTCAAAAATCAACAATTTCTATTTTCTGTAGAATAGTTCTACATTTCAACTAAATCAGCTTGCCAAACATCATCTATTCCTTTCATTACAACTCTGCGACGCACAAATTGTTTTCGTGCTTGCTTATGGAGTTCATTTACTAAATTTCTTTTTGAAGACATTAAGTTGTTTTTAAAGATTTTTTGCAGAGTGTTGTGATCTGCTTGACGCACTTTCAGCTATTGATACAAACATATAATTTTCTAATCTATAAATTTTTTCATTAAGCTGTTCAATTTGTTCTTCAAAGGATGTTTTAATATGTAGAATATCTTTTTCAATTTTATAATTTTCTTCTATATATAATTTTATTTCGCGTTGTAGTTCCTCAATTTGCATTTGAATATCTTCTCGTATTATAGTATTATCCCCCTTAAAGTATGTTAATAGTTTCTCTTCTAATTTGTCGATTTGAGTTTGCAAAAACAATTTATTGATAACATCGTTTTCCTCCAGAGCTTTTGCAACATTTTTGATCCTTTTGTTTTGGACATCAATGTTGTTGTTCGTATCCACAAAGAACCCCAGCAGTTTAGGTGCATTTTTCAAAGAAATTGTGCTGCTAGTATCGTTTAAATAGTGTCCAAATTTATCAACAGACATACCCTATTTAGTTTATTAAAGTTTGTGTATTATATTCGCTTCACGTAGTTCTTCAATAATTGATACAATTTCGTTATTGTGATTAGTATGACCTGCACCTTGTGATGCGAGCAGTAGTCGAAGTCTATCTACTAACTCATTTGGATCGTCCCAGTATATATAGTTGGGATTATTGATGTTAACTTGCATCATTCCCTCACCTAAATAGCTACCTTTGGGCTTAGACCCTGTTGATTCAGGTAAATTCTTCTGGTTTTTCTCATCAATAAATTTCTTAATAATATATTTATATTTATATCCTCTAGTACCCTTAATTTGACCATCAGGTTTAAAGTCTCTTCTATATGCATTAGTAGTAATTAAAATCTTTTTATAGATTTCAAGTTCAAATTTATCGTAATTTTTTGGTATTTTATGAAACATTAGAGAAAATAGTCCTGGTGTTAGAGCCCATATTTGACCACCAACTTGTATTTTATCTTCGTTCAGTTTTAGGCTACTATCACCAAATTTCCATTCATTATTGTAATCTTTATGTGGGCCATAGTTTGTATCTAACTCATTTCTTCCTTCCAAAACTGATAAATCAGTATAAGTATATTCTGTATTGGAAGTCTGTGAGTAAAAATCATCTTCATCATCATCATCATCATTTTCAGTATTAACATCATTAAATAAGATGGTATTATCAAAAATTGTCTCTTCTACTAGTTTTTTTGGTGTACTTGTCTCTATCTTGACTGATGGGTTTTCAGGCTTTAAACTTGTATTATTTTCAACTTCTGTTTTGATGTTACTTTCTTCTTTCATACGAATTCTTTTAAAATTTTTAGAACTATTTATGAATTCTTTAAGAGGTTCTGTTATAGGTTTGAATGTATCTCTTAATTGTTCACGTGTATCTATTTCACCAGTTTTTATACTACGAAGCTTTTTCTTCAACACATTCCTTGTCAACACCAACTGTTTTAAAATTTTCTCATCCATGTTTGCTAAGGGCAAATAACAGGTATCAGCAATGAGATCAGCTTTTCAGGACCTGGTGTGGTTTTCAGATCAGCTTTTCAGGACCTGGTCTGGTTTTCAGATCAGCTTATCAGGACCTGGTCTGGTTTTCAGAGCAGCTTTTCAGGACCTGGTCTGGGTTTCAGATCAGCTTTTCAGGACCTGGTCTGGTTTTCAGATCAGCTTATCAGGACCTGGTCTGGTTTTTAGATCAGCTTATCAGGAGCTGGTCTGGTTTTCAGGTAGCTGGTATAGTTTGGAGATCAGCTTAGCAGGTATCGGATGAGGTTATAGCAAATAGATGTATCAAGTTTAAAGTTAGATTAATAACTAAAGTCAATCTTTTATAAGAAGTAGTTTATATGGTTATGAAATAGTCAAATTGCTTTCTGTAGCGACCATCATTTAATTCATTGTCTTTGCTTATCACTAAAAAGCCATATTTATCCCTCCAACACTCTCGACAAATTTCTTGGAACTTTTCATAACTCATATCGCTGCCAACATGATCCCTATAAACATGCTTCATATTTGTCGCATCTTGCTTAAACATTATAATAACATTTGCATTGTCTCTTATTAAATGTTTGGGAATTCTAGTATAAGTTTGACACAAGTAGAATGAATCAACATCCCTATGCCGTCCCATACAAAAATATGAACGTATATTATTCTGTTTCTCACATGCAACATCATCAAATATCATAATTGAATTAGTTTTAGCTTGGTCAGGTGGAATAACTGATTCATTATCGGTGAATGTATAATATCCCATTCCTTTAATTGGTGAAATTAGTTTTTTCAAGTACTCATATTTAGGTTGATAAAGAGATTTTGAGTATAAATAGATGTTTTCAAACTTGAGTCCATTAGGACTTTCTAGTAAGCCGATCATAACATTAGTCTTTCCACAATTTGATGGCCATACTATTAGAGCACGAATAGAATTTGGTAAGAGGGGGCTATGCTTTATTTTTGAAGTGATGTTCGATGATTCATCAATATTACGAACTAAAATATTTTTATGTTGTTTCACTAACTGCATTTTTGTAACTAAATACATTTCATAAATGTTACGTCTTTTTATAGAAAAAATTAGATAATATGGTTATACGATATCAGAAAACGTTTAGTCATAAAAACACCTTCGTTGGAGGAGGTATAGTAGATAAAATAATAAACTCTCTACCTGTTGAAGCTCATCTTCCTGGATATCAGTACTGTGGACCTGGAACAAAACTACAAAAACGTTTAAATCGAGGTGATAAAGGAATTAATTTATTGGACTTCGCTTGTAAAGATCACGATATAGCTTATTCAAAAAATAAGGATTTAAGCACTAGACACAAGGCTGATAAAATACTTGAAAATTCAGCTTGGGATCGAGTTTTATCAAAAGATAGTAGTATTGGTGAAAAATCATTTGCCTATATGGTTACTAACGCAATGAAAGCCAAAACAAAATTTGGTATGGGTGTGGAGAAAAAGAAAAATGTTAAAAAGAACAAGCTAAATGATAAAAAACTGTTTAGAACATCAATTAGAGCTGCAACAAAAATACTAAAGAAGGAAAAACCATTAGATATTAACTCAGCAATTAAAAATGCTCGAAAAACTATCAACAAATCATTAAAAGGAAGAAAATCTCAAATTATAGTACCACGTGTAATACGTGTCCCAAAAATTGGTGGGTTTTTGCCTCTAATACCGATCTTAACTGCTCTGGGTGCAATTGGTAGTCCAACAACTGGAGGTGCTGCTATAGCTAAAGCTGTAAATGCAACAAAGAATGCAAAAAATCAACTTGATGAAGCAACTAGACATAATAAAGCGATGGAATCTATTGCAGTTGGAAAGGGACTTTACTTAAAACCATATAAAAAGGGTTATGGTTTAGTTTTCAAAGAGGAATCAAAAAACTATTAGAGATGCTACCCAACAGACCACTATCTGAGGAGGACCTAAACCGTTTCTCTATAAATATTCCATATTTTAGAGGAGTTTTCATGTCGAATACTCTACCAAAACGAACAAAGAAAATAGAATGTGGAATAATCAATTTAGACGTATCAACAGGACCTGGTACACATTGGGTAGCATATTATAAAAACAACAATGAAAAAGAATATTTCGACAGCTTTGGAAACTTACAACCTCCTTCGGAAGTAATCAAATATCTTGGTACAAATATAAAATACAACTATATTCAACATCAGAATTTCAATACATTTACCTGTGGTCATTTATGTCTTCAATTTCTGTATGAAATAACTGAAAATATTAAATAAAAAACACACACATTTATATTTTACAAACTCTTTAATGTCTTTTTATTTATAATTTAAAATACATAATTAGTACATATCATTGGCAAATAGAAAATTGGGAATTTGGAATTAGAAATTCACTCTGCTCGCTTTCAACAATTAAGCTTTTTCGATTAGAAAATAAGAGAAACTTGTATGTAGTGAAAAATATAAGGACTTATCCGATTATCTTAATTGTTTCTCTTTATGAAAATATCTAATGAAATTTAATGGAATTTCATAATATTGTGAAATTCAATTTGTCTTGTGCA
Source organism: Tachina grossa (assembly GCA_949987645.1). Taxonomy (NCBI): domain Eukaryota; kingdom Metazoa; phylum Arthropoda; class Insecta; order Diptera; family Tachinidae; genus Tachina; species Tachina grossa. Next base: position 84,718,325 of record OX465274.1, read on the forward strand.
GATCCTCTTAAAGAAATCAAGACTGTGCATGTTTAAGCGATATGGAAGATATCATTTTTTTTTTTTATCCAACGAAGTAAAGCCAATAAAGAAATAAAAGTCATTCACACATTTAATTCTTTTTTCAATATTTTATTTCAAATTTTTTCTTAAAAACTCATATACATATGTACAATAGTATTTCTTAATAAATAGGATTTTATTTACAATCATTTTTCTTAACAAATAGGATTTTATGTACAATAATTTTTCTTAATAAATAGGATTTTATTTAAAATCATTTTAACAACAATAAATATGATTTTATTTACAATAATGTTTCTTAATAACTAAGATTTTATATACAATTTAAAAATTAACTACTTAACTAAAAATTAACTAATTTTAGCTATTTTCTTGCATTCTAGCAATTTCATCTAGCAACATATCAAGTTCGTATTCAGGGTTAGTTTCCTCAATACGAAAATGATACCATGCATATGTGTTAATATTATTTGACCTAATTTTTCTCTTATCGTCTCCATAACTTAAGACTACCTTATTTAATTTACTAGTATATATATGGTGAAGCTTAGATTTAAATGTTAACATATTATCGTATACATTAGTCTTATTGAATAACCAGTTTCTATAAGTAGCTAAACTATATTTATCTAATATGGATCTTTTTACCCCCTTTGATTTTTTAACGTCATTTTGATTTTGTACACTGAATGAGTACATTTTTGATCGCAGCCCAACAAATTCTGTCATTATCTTACCGCAGTTTTCATCTTTCATCATGCCTAAAACTTTTTTATTTATTAACGGGAAATTAAAAGTATTGTCCGTGGGATAGTCCGATGTATCAAAATGTTCTTCTATGTCATTTTTTATGTCAGCGTAAAAGTCATCCGTCTTTATTGAATATATAAAAGAGTCCGTGTCCATATAGTTCAATGAGAGTTTTGTCGTAAACTTAGGTTGCATGTAGCCGTAATGAAAATTATACATTTTCCATTTGGACAATTCAAGTACACAAAATCCTAAGTAAATTGGTTTATTGTAGCAGGTTTTGACTCTAGTCATTTCGATTGCTACCAGATCTTCGGAAAATATAGATAAACTATGAAAATTTGGTTTTGATATCCAATGAGCCCCCAAACGATTACAATTCGTTCTCTCCCAATTATTGACAATTTTAACATCTCTCCTCTTATCCACATTTTCCATGGTTTTACCATAGACTGCATTATTAAGTAGCTTGAAAAAGTTTTTTTCAAAAGCATTTTTAGCAGTGGCTCTATGTCTGGTATTTAGGTCAATATAGCCTTTTAACCATGGAGATTGTTTAAATGCTAGAATACGATGAGTTTTCTTTAAAACTAAGCCATTTTCTAAGCATTGTTTCAGAGCTCTAAAGTGTATCACGTATGATTGCTTTGTAGAGAAATCGGTTATCAACTTGCTATACTTCGCTTGCAGTGGTTTTTTATTTTCAGCGCAAAAAGGTAGGTCATTATGCAAGTCATGTAAGTGAGAAGGATAATCTAAAGTGACCTCATAAACATAACCGTCTGATCCATTGTCAGCTATGCTGTTTGGATCCAGATTCAGCTCGTCTTGCGATAACCATCTGAACCCCCCATGAGGAAGATATTCCGACATTGCCCAACCGTAAAGGTTATTTGCGTCTAAATAGACAAGAAACTCCGAGGGCTTTTCTTTATCGAAATCTTCCAAATATTTGTTATTCGCTTTCGAATATCTTTGGCTACACTGTACGATTCCCCCACGTATACCTTTTTTCATAAAATTGTACATGTCTATGTCCGTAAATAATTCTAGTTCAATTTTTGTGTATTTTAACATTGCATCCCAGGAAAGTCCAGGTGCGGTATAGTATTGACATGGATCCAGCTCATAAATACCTTTACAAACTTTTCTAAAGTTCTCGAAAATATCTGTCAGTAAGAGGACATCTGTTTTTAAGTAAAGTTCCATGTAATCTTTCATTGTTTTGCACCCAAAAGTATTCCATACCTCTACAGCATGTGAGTATTCCTCTAAAGAACACTCTTTATTGTTCAACTTATTAAAGAAATCACTGCGTGAAGGCAGCTGGCACTCGTCTAATTTTTGAAATGAATTTAGGTACTCATAGGGGAAAATGCCTTTCTTCTTAATAAGCTGAAATTCTTTTTCTGATTGAAATAAGGACCTTATAGTGTTAAAATCATTATCCGACAAATTGCAGGCTAATGATTCTAAGCTCTCAGCCATAAAGCGTAATGTATCAAGAAATCTTATTTCAAGATTATGACCATCGCTCATTTCTGTAAATTGCGAGAGTGATATATAAAGCTCCTTATTGAGAGGGAGTACTTTCAGTTGCATAGAAATTTCACTTAGTTCTTTAATAAAAAGATGTGAGTCATAATTTGAGTAATTGTGAAAGTAAACTGGTATAAACTTGGGAATTTGGTAATTCAAATAACAGTTATTGTGGGCTGCACCTCTATATTTACCGCTAATGTGACAATGATCTCTAACGCGATCTTTACCTAGAAATTTTTGACAAATATGACAATTCACCGCACTATAAAAATTATAAATATCAGAAGGGGATAAAATATCCATTTGCCTATTATTTACTAAATGATTATTATAAATATCCTCACAATCTTTAATTAAAAATGAAACAAATTTTTGTGAAGCATCTTTCCCTGTATAAACCCTTAATTTATCTAACTTATTGTTATGGAGACACTTAATGTAGTAACTAAAAGCACAAGGAGTGTGCTTTTTGACAAGACTGGTTTTACTACTCACGTTATTACTAATGTCTTCCAGGATGCATTCAAAATCTGCGTACACCACAAAGGGGACATCCATTTTCCTCTGATGCCCCTTAAAACTTAGAACTGCATCTGGACCTGACGGCATAGTTGTCACGATTTTGCCGCATTCCGCCTTATGATTACTCATGACGTTCTCCCTATGACTATACTGTAGACAGCTATTACAAAAAAGTAATTTATGTCTATCGGTGGTTATTTAAATCGTCAAAAGTCTGTGAATGACAAAAAATATATAAAAGTTTATTAGTAAAATGTCTCTATTATAAAATATATAAGACAAGTAAATGTATCATTAAAATTAAAGAGTATTAGTATAATTTTCTAACTTACTTTGATATGTTCTTTATCAGTATGTAGTGATGAACTTCACCATTCTCCAAAAGCAACAAGTTGACATGCTTTACTTTCTCCTCCTTGGTCACATAATAGGGACCGATGATTTGATCTGCTCCCTCATCGTACCCAAACACATTAACACTTATTGCTGGATTATTTACTTCGAACTCCTTAATTTTGTTTAGTGCTAATGGGTAAGTTAAGTTTTTGAAATTTAGTGTTACACCATTTCGTGTACAAATAATGTCTGCAGAAATGTCCTGAATATTATAAGTACTGCAACGTTCTATATGGTTGTGTTTGGTAGTATCCATGGCAGCGATTATACACCACTTGAAGCAGTATTCATCACTATTTTCAATATTGATGCATGCAAATTTTCTTACTAATTTTGTGGGTGTAGATATCCAACTTGATCCTTTGACTAGCGAAGATTTGTTGATGTTGATTTCTGCTCGAACTATGCGTGACAAAGTCCAACCAGAATCTCGCTCTTCAAATTCGGACATTTTGGTTAAAATCTCCTCAACCTGTTTACGGAATAATTCTTCAATGTTATCTGCCTTCGTTAGCAAACTCATTTTGGCTACATGTGTTATAACACACAACTCCAATTCTTCTTCTACAATTTTGATGTACTCCGCCACAATACTCACATGAAATTTAATTATTATATGCTTAGACAAAGACATTTGAAGTCTCTCAATAAAAATATTCATGTTTTCTTTAATAAATTCTTCCAAGAGAAGTTGGTCCTTTTTATTTAGTATTACATATGTGGCGATATGGTTTTTGAAGGCTTTCGATATTTTGTAATATCTCACATTCTCTTCGACTTCTTCTTCTCTCCTAGCATGCGAAGTACTCATTGGAGTTGGCAGAGTTTCTTCTCTTTTTTCTTCTACTTCTACTTCTCCATCACTTTCCGGTAAACTTATGTCCATAGGAATACTGCTCCATTTGATTAACTGGTGTGACGGGATTATAATTGTAACTTGGATACTCAGATTGCATTGGTACTCCTGATGCCAAAAACTGATTACTCCATGACATTGGTGTAGGGTAACAGTTAGCCATACCGTATTGTTGATATTGGGGATACTGTAGAGAAGGGTGATGCTGGTGATGAAATGAATTTATCTGCTGTTGACGATTTTGAACAAATGTCTGCGGTTGCTCTTGATTTGTACCCCGACTTACGACCATTTGATCCTGCACGCTATGATTTTTCACATAATCCAAAAAATACTTTTGGTATTTGTAAACCTTATGGCATCTATTACACTGATAACCTGTATAACTCATTTTTAATTATTTTATTATTATAAAACTTTAACACAATTGCTGATGATACTACTTGTAAATACAATAAAGTACTGATGTGTTGGTTAGAAAAGTTAGCGTATTTATACGAAAATTAGTAGCAGTATCCTTGCAGCATTCACAGTTTTTACTTTTTGTTTCTCTGCTGATGACTGTACCAGGTTGAAACTTTGCTGCTTTAAAATAATCGCAGCCAAAGAAAATGATTACGTTGCAAAATATAAATGTATTCTACACAGCCACAAAATATTCCACGCACAAGTTCTTTCGATCGCACATACATACATACATACGTACATCATACACACATACATACATACAAATATACATACATACATACATGCATGCATGCATCATACACACATACATACCTACATACAAATATATTTCTTAAACAAATAAACAGAATATAAGCTTACCAGCGACAAACAAGCTGGACTCCCCACACACAAGCATTAGGAGTGTTCACATACATGAGAACGTTTTATAAATAAATAAAATAATTTTTTTAATTATTTTATTCATTTATTTAATTATTTTATTCATTTATTTAATTATTTTATTCATTTATTTAATTATTTTATTCATTTATTTAATTATTTTATTCATTTATTTAATTATTTTATGCATTTATTTAATTATTTTATTCAGTTATTTAATTATTTTATTGTATAACAATTTATTAGCGTGAGGAAATCACACAAGCACATTCTCACGATTCATATGAGAATCGCCTAATAGTCATCAAACCTTCTTTCTCTGATATTACTGATGTAGTATTACGATAACAAATTTCTACAGTATGGCAACACTGGGAGCATTAGAAAATAATAATCATGTTTTGCCGTCGGCATTTGAAAAAAATAATAATCATGTTTTGCCGTCGGCATTTGAAAAAAATAATAATCATGTTTTGCCGTAGGCATTAGGAAAAATTATCATGTATTGCCGTCGGCATTTGAAAATAATTATGTATTGCCGTAGGCATTAGGAAAAATAAGTATGTATTGCCGTCGGCATTTGAAAATAATTATGTATTGCCGTAGGCATTAGGAAAAATAAGTATGTATTGCCGTCGGCATTAGGAAAAAAAAATAATCATGTATTGCCGTCGGCATTTGAAAAAAATAATAATCATGTTTTGCCCGGCATTAGGAAAAATCATTTTCATGATTTTCCTCGTCTGTATATACGCACATAAAAACCGCCAAACTATGAACCGCCTTAATACATTCACACAAAATATTCCACACACAAACATCCACGGTCAGGCAGACCGACAGACGGACAGACAGACAGACAGATAGACATACACTTAATGTAAACAAAACCTCCTAATGTAAACAAAAAACTCATAATGTAAACAAAAAACTCCTTATATAAACAAAAAACTCCTTATGTAAACAAAAAAACACAAATTTCCAAGAATTTAACAATTTTCAAATTTTAATTACCCAAATTTAACAATTTCAGCAACAATTTAACAATTTTAATTGGGGCCGGAGTGGGAGTTCCCTACTACTTACATATGTATCTACTTTATAAAAATTCAAAAGAGCGAACTGGTAAATTCTAATAGTAAAGATTTTTAATTGTAACACTCTATATCTCGGACTCTTACGTCACTATCTATAGAAGCATGCTAAGGCATACTAGCAAAATATATAAAGCTGTTAGAAGGTGATGAGACAGCAATTGTATCTGGATCAACCCAACTCATGAATGTATTGTATACGGAGATGATTGATGGTGATGATGACCTTTTTTAAGTGAATAATCATTACATATGAATGCGACAGTGATTGACCCCTCAAACCTCATGTAGAGGGGAACAATTCTCTCAAAACATAGATATTTCATTGTTTCTAACACTTTATGAAAACACCAACGGTGAATTGCTGGTAGAGGTAACTGAGTTAGTTGAGATCGATTTGATACAATAGTTGTTTATTAAACATGCATTTCTTTGTATCTAAACTAATTTCTACATACCTAATGTATATACCCAGCAAAAAATTAGACAAAAATTCTCTATTCCAAGTAGTAAAATCTGAAAAAAGGAATGGCACATTAGAAGAAAAAAAAATAAAATAAATAAAAATAGAGACTGACTGACCAACTAATACGTACACTCTGCCCGATGGGCACACATAACACACTTAAACATTTCAGAAATATATATACAATACGCTGAACTTTAATAAAATGAAAAAAAAATCATATAGAACATTAAATAAAAGCCATAGGTGCTCACCCTTCATAAAATAAACATATGTATATGTACCTTATTAATGTAAAAATATTATCAGTATAAAGCAACAGAAATTTCGTCATACAAAGTCATCTTGTATCCTAGAGGAGCCGTCGAAAGGGTATACCTAAATTTTATGAAAACGAGTTCGTTTTCTGTTGATCGCTATTAAAGAAGAAAATATGTTTGTTCATTATGATTTAACTAATTTAAAAGTACATTTAAATTCAGTCTCATATCCGTACTTCTTAACATAAAAATTAAAAATAAATATTATCCAATTCTATATTATACTATGTATCAAAAATTCCAAAAAAGTTGTTATATGAAAGAATCTCCAGCGCTTCTAACTGCATTAGAGTTTAAGAAAAAATCTCCTTTTATTCAGTTGAATAAAATTTTAATTTGAAACAGTAAGCAAAGACATCAACTTAGTGCATTCTTATTCATAATCGTATAATAGAAAATATAACCACCAAAGTACAAATTCTAAAAGTCTTATAAATTAAGCAATATAGAAAATAACATAATTTTTATAAACATGTAAGGTTTCAAAAGTAATTCAAATGATTTCATCGCAAAAGAAGTAGCGATTGTTTTCAACAATTATGAAAATAATAATTTCAATATAAAACTCCCTTTTGATTTTAAATGTTTATCAATAAAAAATAAGCAGTAAGTTGAGTAACAAAAAACAAAAGAAAAAAACACTATCAGTATCTAAGCTGGAGTGCCGGATCAGTTTCATTTAAAAATGTTTATAAATTTTATAAAAAAGCAATGCAAGATTTCCAAAAATAAATGTAGAAAGTGAAGAAAACAGGCTATAGTTAGGAAAAATTGCATACCCCCAAAAATGTCAAACGTTGACTAACTAACGTTGCGTCAACTTAAAAAAAAAATTTAAATTAAGTATAAGAAATATTTCTATTATAGTTACTATTACTATAGAGTATGTATCTGCAGGAATTCAGTTTTACTTAAAACAGAAAATCTTCACAAACTTTTAAGTAAATGCAGATAAAACAACGTTTTTAATTTCAGATAATACACAACAACAACAAAAGATATCATATGACAAAAAAAAATGAATTCAAAGATTGAGTTGTAATCTTATTTGTATGTACGTACATACATACATACATACACACACACATAAAATCAATTTGTATGTATACATATCAAATTTCTTATCAACCCTGCAGATAATGCGACTAGTCCATACATGCATGTAAGGACTAGTCCAAAGAGGAGTTGGAGTACTCCAAAACTACTCCAAATATATGAAAAAAAGTGGTCGATTTAACATTGCGATGTCCTGGGGTTGGACCACATGGTACAACGTTGCATTACATCGGGCTAACCCCAAAAACTACCCCATATGGAATAGTTATAGCCTACTCGCATACAATTTGTGAGTGCCTAAGAAGAACGATCATATTCGTTTAAACACGAATATTTATCGTGCAGCATTGAATGGTTGTATGAAAACGATATGATCCCTGACTGCATTACATGAGACTATGATTTAACTAGACTGTTTCATCTAGATTGGCCCACATACTCCAATATTATTTGCATGCAATGCTCAAGTATTTATTAGATCTTAACAATCACACTTACATATCTACATCATGAAAATATATGAAGCGTCGTTTAGTCAGAGCACAATGTATAGATAAGCAATCAATACACTCAGTGAAAATGTGAAGCTTAAAAATAAGAATGCTTCACATTAATTCAATAATTTTCAATATAATAGAAAATGTATATTGAAATACCTAAAAACTAATGAGTTTAATAAATGAATACTGTAAATTAATATTTTTCCGTATTGAAATAAGAAATTTCAATATGAATAAACCTTCGTTAATGTATAAAAACATACTAGGATTAGGGAAGTTCAGATATATGATAGTATTTTATAGTACCAAATGTCGATATTGAAAACAATTTATTTCTACCTACATATAAATATCAGCGCGAGAAAATCATTTACATACTGGCACACACATACACAAAGAAGTGATCACGTAATACACAAACATACATACATAATGAAATTTTATAATATTATGCAATTCAAACTCCTCTGTCATGAAATCCGAAACAATATTTCTTAAATAAATAAACGAAGATTTCATAACATCACCTTCGTCTCCCACCATACGATCACGTACATTACTCCAAAAACATATATGTACATACATTATCAAATACATTCCCTCTCCACTTCCATTTTCAGCAGATATCAGGGTTGCCACTATCTGCAGCTACTAGAATATTTCCCCAGAAATAAAAAAATGCATGCATACATACGAGCACAATAACCATACATATGCATAGCAACGACAACTCACAACAACAAAAATAATGATTCTACATACACTCGAATTCGTTGTCACTACCCTGCAGTCAGACAGGGATCAAGTGTCTTTGTGTCAACACTAAAATTCTAGTGACCATTATAGTATAATACGTTTTATTCTATCTGTCAGTAAAAAGGAAAGATTTTGCAACAACTTGTCAATATACATACCTTTTTGTATGTACATAAATTATAGAAATATAACAGTAACTAACTGTCTGGTTGGTATGTCTCTACGTTCCAATAAGAACCACGTAGTCATACCTATTCAATTGTTTTAGTGTTACTAGTAGATTTTAAATGACAAGCATATGCTAAATGTCTATAGTGAAAATTATTGAATGGGATATAATTATATAGTAGTACTGGTGACAAAGTCAAAAGCGACTCAGTACATTTTCACCAGCGACATTTCCTACTGGGTATAATGATTGTCTGCCACTACGACAAAAGTATCTGAGACCGACAAACATACAATTAAATACAAAAACGCACACATATACACACACACATACATACACAAACATCCCACACATAAATATACTGTATGTATACATCCACTGTAAGCACAACGTTTCTCTACAATAACAACAAAACCTGTACACACAAGTGTAGATACATTCCCATACACAGAAAGAATCAAACTCACGCACACACACACACACATAGCCAAGAAACTCTCAGCATGAAAATCCCCAAAATCCCCCCATTTGTAACAGGGTTGCCATAGTTTTTATTTTTTCCCCGGTTTTGAATTCCCAAAACATGTCTCAGACCGCCATTAACAATCTACTTATGTATATGTTTATTTTATGAAGGGCTATTACCTATGGCTTTCATTTGACGTTCTATATGATTTTTTTTTCTCATTTTATTAAAGTTCAGCGTGTTGTGTATATATTTCTGAAATGTTTAAGTGTGCTTTGTGTGTCCATCGGACAGAGTGTACGTATTAGTTGGTCAGTCAGTCTATATATTTATTTATTTTTTTCTTCTAATGTGCCACTCCTTTTTTCAGATTTTACTACTTGGAATAGAGTATTTTTGTCTAATTTTTTTGTTGGCATATACATTAGGTATGTAGAAATTAGTTTACTTACAAAGAAATGTATGTTTAATAAACAACTATTGTAGCAAATCGATCTCAGCAATTCACCGTCGGTGTTTTCATAAAGTTTTAGAAACAATGAAATATCTATGTTTGAGAGAATTTGTTTGCCTCAAGTAGGTATTTCTACATGAGGTTTGCTGGTTGACTCCTATCGCATTCATATGTAATGATTATCCACTTAAAAAAGGTCATCATCACCATCAATCACTCCCGTATACAATACATTCATGAGTTGGGTTGATCCAGATACAATTGCTGTCTCATCACCTTCTAACAGCTTTATATATTTTGCTAGTATGCATGCCTTAGCTTGCTTCTATCGATAGTGACGTAAGAGTCCGAGATGTAGTAGTGTTACAATTAAAAATCTTTACTATTAGAATTTACCAGTTCGCTCTTTTGAATTTTTGCAAAGTAGATACATATGTATGTTTGTATTTAAGTGACCACAAAATCATAAAATTTCTTTGCTTACAAAATTGTATGACGTGAGGATTTTTTTTTTTTGAAATTATTCATGCTTCGGCATGCTTTCATTTTTTTCTGTAAATTCATTTAATACTCATACAGATACAGATATAAAGTAAGATCTGTTTGCAGTATGCATGCTTCAGCATGATTCTAGTTGAAGCGTATATTCATTCAATAAGTTTGCTTGATACTTATTCATACACATGTACATTCTTAAAGATTGGATATCAAAGTCCAAATTCCGTAGTTTATCTATATTTTCTAAGGATCTGATGGCTAAAGAAATAAATAGAGCGAAGATCTTCTATAATAATCCCATTTTCATATTGTAAAATTTTGCGTTCTAACGCTTTCGATGGGAAAATGTACATACAACTTTATAAAAAGTGATAATATGATGTGCTGCTGAATATTGCACTATGTTATAGTTTATTTTAAGCACTGAAGTTTTAGCAAATTTCATTCAGACCAACAAGTTTAGAGAATTCCACTACATTTAGCTAATTATCTAATTCCACTACATTTAGTTAATTACCTTTCTTAAGACCCATCATTCCTAATCAATCCTACAAAAAACTAGATTTTTCGTTTTAATAGTAGATTAGTAATGGGGACGATAGTCCTGTTTTGGGAATTAAAAACCGGGAAAAAATAAAAATGATGGCAACCCTGTTATAAATGAGGGATTTTGGGGATTTTCATGCTGCTATTGTGTGTGTGTGTGCGTTTGTGTGTGAGTCTGATTCCTTGGTTATGTCTATGCATGTGTATGGAGGTGTTTGTATGTGTGTATGGGAGTGTGTGTGTGTGTGTGTGTGTTCGTGTATGTGTTTTTGTATTTACTTGTATGTTTGATGGTGTCCGATACTTTTGTTGTAGTGGCAGAGAATCATTATACCCAGTAGGAAATGTCCATGGTGAAAATGTACCGAGTCGCTTTTGACTTGTCGCTTGTGCGACGTACATACAAATGTATGTATATTGACAAGTTATTGACAAGTCCACCACAAATACACCATATCTGTTTCCTCTTCTTCTTTTATATTGACGGATAGAAGAAAACTTATTATACCAAAATTGTTACTAGAATTTTAGTGTTGACACAAAGACACTTGCTCCCATTCTGACTGCAGGAATCTGTGTATTTGTGTGCATATAGTGATTGTTATTTGATAGACTTTCTGCAGCTGTTTTGAGCTATCGTTGGTATGCTTATGTAGGGTTATTGTGTATATATGTATGCATTTATGTTTGCGATCTGTGGGGAAATAATCTAATAGCTGCAGAGATTGGCAACCCTATTGTGAATGGAAGTGAATGCGGAATGTATTTGGTAATGGATGTATATGTTGTTGTATTAATGTATGCGATCGTTTCTATTTTTGCTTTGAAAAATATCATTGCTTGTGTGAGTTACATCAACACTTTTTCATACATATTTATAAATGAATGTGTATAGGTTTTCTAAGCTATTGACGTTGGTATTCTTATTGATATAAAATGTTGTGTTGGCATAGGTTTTATGTGTACAAGTGCAGTTCAGATATTAAATGTTTAGAATCCAATCAGGTTGATAAGTAGAGTTTTTGATAGGGGTAGTGATATTTTTATTTCAATATATTTTACTTTAATGTAACAATTATAGGAAATAGCTTTCGGAGAAATACAGCAAAAACTTATAGAAGCACCTATATTCACGTGTCCCCGATTTTTATCGTACCTTTGTATTGCAAACTGATGTTAGCGATTTTGGTATGGGTGTTGCTAGACTGTGGGAATTTCATCATATCTCGTAATACCAACAGAGAAATTAGATTTGACGAATGTGTGTATATATATATATATATATATGTGTGTGTGTGTGTGTGTGTGTATGTATGTATGTAGTTTGTGTGTGTGTGTGTGTGTGTGTGTGCAGTGTGTGTGTATATGAATTTCATCATATGTCATAATACCATCAGATAAATTAGATTTGATAACTACTACGCGATTCTCATATAAAGTATATAAGAAGAAGAAATAATGTAGATTGTCATCAGTCTGCTCTGATATCTCAACAAGTGACAACCTATTTTCCCAACCAAACTTTCTAAGGTGTTTGAAATCCAAAAACTATAAAAGTGCTAAAACTAATTATTGTTTGCTAAACAAGTTTATAGTGCATAAAAAATAATTAAATAAATTGTTTATAACTGAAATAAATTGTTTATTAATAAAATAATTAAATAAATTGTTTATAAATATAATAATTAAATTAATTAATAAACGAATAAATAATTAAATAAAATGAATACTACAAGTTGTACCATCTGCAATAAAGTCTTTCTGACTCAAACAAAATTAAATCAGCATATTGAAACGCACTCATATGCTAACCAATCGAAGGCTATGGTTTGAACTAGTAAGCTAAATCTTCAAAACAAATATTGTGAGGATTGTGATGAGATGATCCCATCAAATGGTTATATGGCTCATGTCAGAACCACAAAACATAAAAACAGTTGTCAACAAGAACGGATTGGAGATTTTTTCACTAAGAGAGCAAGCAACTTCAATGGAAGGATCGAGACATATATCCTCCTCAACAAAAATGTGGCTGTCTTGTTTCCGGAGGAGTTTCTGAAATCTGCCAAGAGCTCCATAGTACAACAAATCAATGAACGTAGTAGGGTACATACTACATTTAAATTTAATATGGAGCTCACGTGTGATTATATGAAGATGGTGAATGATGAGATTAATGTTTCCCAACTTGTTCATATTTCGAAAATGATGATGGTTACTTTATCTGATGACATAGAGGATATGTACAAGAAACAAACCGAGGAGCTAAGAACCAAAATGGAAGAATTTCAAGAGAGGGATAGCGGATGGACCTTGATTTCAATAAATTCCCTTGAAGTTAATATAAACAAGGCGTCCATAATAAGAGGATCGAGCTTTATCCCTCTTCCAAAAAATATTGCAATGAAACGTGCATGCATAAATGTCGAGAACTGTGATGTTTATTGCTTTAAATGGTGTCTTATTGCGGCTTTGAATGTAAACAGTGGTCTGAGTCCTAAACAACGGAAAAACTGTAGAAATTTCAATATTGCAAACATTTCTGATGAGAATATTAATAGAGGGGAAGTTGTATTAAATTTTAAAGACCTAGAGTTTCCACTCCCATTGAAGCAGATACAAAAATTTGAAAGTCAAAATTATGTGAGCATCAATGTATTTGGTCACAATGGAACATCGCTTATAGGACCATACTACATAACAAAAGGAGAAAAACATGTTCATATTAATCTCTTATTGCTCCAGTCCAATGAAAACTTCCACTATGTACTCATCAATGATATATCAAAGTAAGTTTCATTTGTGCATTTAAGCGAAATATGTTTTCATATCTATTTAAACAGTTACTTATTATTGTTATATTAATTTACATACTATTTTATTTTCTATATTTTCTTCAGACTTCTTCGTTCCAACATGACGTCACACAGAAGTAAGATTCTGATATGCAACACCTGCCTGTATTATACACATGATGATTATGTGTATAATCATCACAAAAACGTTTGCGGCAAAAAAGTCATCAGAATGCCAGAAGATGGATCTATTATCAAGTTTACGAAGCACTACAAACAGTTAAATGTGCCATTTGTAATATACGCAGACTTTGAGTCCATTTTAGAAAAAGTCAATGATCCTGTAAGTAAAAGCAGTACAAATGTACAGAAACACCATGCGTGTGCATTCGGGTATTTTATTAATTGTAGTTTTAAGAGAGAAAATAATTTATATAGGAATTATTTTGGTGAAGATTCGGCAAATGTATTTATTAAAAAAATAGTTGAAGATTGTACAGATATTTATCTAAATTATTTAATTAAAGTTAAGAAAATGTTCATAACCCCAATAGAAATAGCTCAATATAATAATGCAAAAAATTGTTATATATGTAAGAAAATATTAAATAACGATAAAGTTAGAGATCATTGTCATCTTACGGGCAATTATCGTGGGGCAGCTCATAGCGAATGTAATTTGAATTATAAAACACCTCAGTTTATACCGGTTATCCTGCATAATCTTTCTGCATATGATATACACCTATTTTTCAAAGAACTTTCTACTATAAAATACTCCACAATAAAAGTGATTCCCCAGAACACAGAGCGTTGTATTTCTCTTTCAATTTTCATCAGATTAGATGAAAAATATGGATTCGAAATAAGATTTATAGACTCGTTTAGATTTATGGCTTCGAGCTTAGATACGTTAGCGAAAAATCTTGATAGCAATGATTTCAATACTATTCGATCATGTTTCGTTGATGAAGATCATTTCAACCTGATTAGAAGAAAGGGTGTATTTCCGTACTCTTACATGGATTCCATGACTAAGTTTAAGGAAACTAAGCTCCCTAGTAGAGACGAGTTCTTCAATATTCTAACGAATGAAGAATGTGATGTATTCGAGTATGAACATGCTCAAAAAATATGGAGGGTGTTTAACTGTAAAACCCTCCTTGACTATACTGATCTCTACTTAAAGACAGATATTCTACTTCTAGCCGATGTGTTTGAAAATTTTAGGAAAATTTGTAGAGATATATACGATTTGGACCCCTGCCACTATTATACAGCACCAGGCTTATCCTGGGATGCAATGTTGAAAACCACAGAAGTTTCACTGGAACAGTTCACTGATTCCGAAATGTATATGTTTATGCAAAACGGAATTAGAGGTGGACTAGTTCAATGCTCGCAAAGATATTCCAAAGCAAATAACAAATATTTGGAATATTTTGATCCATCAAAGCCATCAGAATTTATTGTATACTTAGACGCTAACAATTTGTATGGTTGGGCCATGTCGGAATATCTTCCTTGCGGTGAATTTGAGTGGGTATGTGATACTGATTTTGATGTTAAAAAAATTTCTGATACTGCAGAGTATGGGTACATTTTGGAAGTGGATATAGATTATCCGGATTCAGTGCATGATCTTCATAATGATTTGCCATTTTGTCCCCAAAATAAGACCGTGGGGGGATCCAAAATCAAAAAATTAGTTGCAGACTTACACTTAAAAACAAATTACACCATACACTATAGAGTTTTAAAACAAGCCATTTCAAATGGCATCATTTTAAAACAAATCCATAGAATACTCAGATTTAAGCAATCCCCTTGGCTTAAAAAATATATTGACTTAAACACATTTCATAGGACAAATGCTAAAAATATCTTTGAAAAAGATTTCTTCAAACTTTTAAACAATGCTGTTTACGGGAAGACAATGGAAAACATTGAAAAACGTAGGGACATTAGAATTACTTCATCTTGGGAAACAACAAATAGGAATCATTTAGGTCTCAGAGCATTAATTGCGAAACCAAATTTTAAGCAGTGGACAAAATTGTCTGATGATATGTATGCGGTAGAGTTAGAAAAAATGGAACCACTATATGATAAACCCATATATGTTGGTTTCACAGTACTAGAGTTATCCAAGTGGAGAATGTATGACTTCCATTATGGCTTCATGAAGCCTAAATTTGGAGACAACATTTCTCTCAACTATATGGATACTGACTCATTTATTTATTCAATTAAAACTGATGATTTTTACGATGACATCCGTAATGACATTAGTTTGAATTTTGATACGTCAGAATATCCTATAGATAATCAATTTCGTTTGCCGCTACTAAATAAGAAGGTTTTAGGAATGATGAAAGATGAAAACCATGGGGATATAATGACAGAGTTTGTTGGTTTAAGAGCAAAAATGTATTCTCTGTCGACTCTTCGCTCGGAAGCTATTAAAAACTCAAAAGGGGTCAAAAAGTCTGTAATTAAAAAGTTGTCCATTAATGATTACAAAAGTTGCTTATTCGAATCCAAAATTATCTCGGATGAAATGTTTTTGTTTAGATCTAAAACACATCAACTATTTATATACCCAAAAACTACATAAAATAGCACTTAGCTTTTCTGATGATAAAAGAAATATAATGAAAGATAAAATAAAAACGCGCGCTTGGGGACATTACATAGACCGAAATAATGATGTAATGGATGTAGAATAGAATAATTCCTACTAAATTGCATGTAAGATGTCAATGAAAATTTAATTTTGTCCTAATTGTATTTATTTATTAATATATTTCTTTAATTATTTATTAATTTATTTATTATTCACTAGTAGTAGGGAACTCCCACTTCTGGACCAATTAAAATTGTGAAATTGTTGCTGAAATTGTTAAATTGTGGGCTGAAATTGTTAAATTGTGGCTGAAATTGTTAAATTGTTGCTGAAATTGTTAAATTCTTGGAAATTTGTGTTTTTTTGTTTACATAAGGAGTTTTTTGTTTACATTAGGAGTTTTTTGTTTACATTAGGAGTTTTTGTTTACATTAAGTGTATGTCTGTATGTCGGTCTGTCTGTCTGCCTGCCTGACCGTGGGAAGTTTGTGTGTGGAATATTTTGTGTGAATGTATTAAGGCGGTTCATAGTTTGGCGGTTTTTATGTGTGTATGTGACGACGGGGAAAATCATGAAAATGGTTTTTCCTAATGCTGACGGAAAATCATCTAATGATTTTTCGTAATTCCGAAGGCAAAACATGATAATTTTTCGTAATACCGAAGGCAAAATATGATAATTTTTCCTAATGCCTACTGCAATACATGATAATTTTTCCTAATGCCTACTGCAATACATGATTATTATTTTTTTCAAATGCCGACGGCAAAAAATTAATATAATTTTTTCAAATGCCGACGGGAAAATGATTTTTCCTAATGACGATGGGAAAACGTGAAAGTTATTTTTTCTAATGCTAATGTAGGTGTTGCTAGACTGTGGGAATTTAAGGCTGACCGTGATTTGAGTGGGTGGCGTTGTTGCCGTATTATGTAACCATAGGAATTTGCGGATGTATCTGTCTGTCTGTGAGAATTTAGGTGAGGGTTTGATTGGAAGGGGCGGGGTGTAGTTGAGGTAGATCGATTGCGTGTGTAGTTGTGTGTGAATGTATGTGTATGTGTGTGTATGTGTGTGTGTGTGTGTGTGTGTGTATGTTTGTAGGAATTTCAATGTGTGTATTTCTGTAGGAGCTTAGGGCTGATTGTGATTTATGAAGGGTGAGGTGTTCTAGTAATATGTAACCGGGGGAATCTGTGTGTTTGTATGTCTGTAGGAGTTTAAGGCTGACCATGATTTGGGTGGGCAGGGTTGTTGACGTAATATGTATCCATGGGGATTTGTGGATGTGTCTGTCTATAGTAGTTTAAGGCTGATCGTGATTTGAGGTAGGTGAGGATGTTGTTGAGTTAAATTGGTTATGTGTATGTATGTATGTATGTATTTTTGTAAGAATTTAAGATGATTGTGATTTATTAGGGGCGAGGTGTTCTTGTAATATGTAGCCGTGAGAATCTATGTATATAGACGTCTGTAGAAGTTTAAGACTATCTGTAATTTCAGGTAGGTGAGAGTGTTGTGTTGTTGAGATTAATCTTATGTATTGTATATGTATGTATGTATGATCATGGGAATTTGTGTATGTATATCTGAGGGAGAATTTAAGGCTCGTCATGATTTGCAAAAGGTGGGGTGTTGTTGAAATTTTCTTGGATATTTCTTATATGAATTCTGCTATGTGTGTGTGTGTATTTGCGCTAATATTTATATGTAGATAGAAATAAATTGTTTTCAGTATCGACATTTGGTACTATAAAATTCTATCATATGTCTGGACTTCCCTAATATTATTATGTTTTTATACTTACGCTTGTTTTATATTTTCTCATACTTAAATTTGTCTCGCGTTAAAGTCTGCCTATATGAAATTTGTTTATATTACAGATTTTGTTTATTTCAATCTTTGAATACATTTTTTTTTGTCATTGATGTCTTTTGTTCTTCTTGTTGTTGGTGTTGTTGTTGTAAATATTCGTCTGTGTATAGATGCGATATATTCAGTTTTTTTTTTATTTGAAAATAAAAACGTTTTAATTTTTATCTGCGTTTACTTAAAAGTTTGTGAGGATTTTCTGTTTTTAAGTAAAACTGAATTCCTGAAGATACATACTCTATAGTAATAACAACTATAATAGAAATATTCCTTATACTCAATTTACATTTTTTAAAGTTGATGCAACGTTAGTAAGTTAACGTTAGAAATTTTTGGGGTACATAATTTTTTCTAACTATAGACTTTTTTCTTCACTTTCTACATTTGTTTTCGAAATCTTACTTTGCTTTATGAAAATGTATAAACATTTTTAAATGAAACTGATCCGGCACTCCAGCTTATATACTGATAGTTTTTTTTTTCTTTGGTAGTCAACTTACTTCTTTTTTTTTATTTTTATTGATAAACATTTAAAATCAAAAGGGAGCTTTATATTGAAATTATTATTTTCATAATTGTTGAAAACAATCACTAGTTTTTTTTTTTTTTGTGATGAAATCATTTGAAGTTGAAGCTGATATCTTTGCTTACTGTTTTAAATTAAAATTTTATTCAATAGAATAAAAGGAGCTTTTTTCTTAAATTCTGATGCAGTTAAGATCGGATATGAGACTGAATTTAAATGTACTTTTAAATTAGTCACAATGAACAAACTTATTTTCTTGTTGAAAAGCGATCGTCAGAAAACGAAGTGGTTTTCAGAGACTTTAGGTATACCCTTTCGACGGTTCCTCTAGGATACAAGATGACTTTGTTTGACGAAATTTCTGTTGCTTTATACTGATAATATTTTTACATTAATAAGGTACATATATGTTTGTTTTATGAAGGGTGAGCACCTTTCACTTTTATTTGTTGTCCTATATGATTTTTTTTTTAATTTTATGAAAGTTCAGCGTATTGTGTATATATTTCTGAAATGTTTAAGTGTGTTTTGTGTTTCCATCGGACAGAGTGTACGTATTAGTTGGTCAGTCACTCTATATTTTTATTTATTTTTTTCTTCTAATGTGCCACTCCTTTTTTCAGATTTTACTACTTGGAATAGAGTATTTTTGTCTAATTTTTGGTGGGTATATACATTAGGTATATAGAAATTAGTTTACTTACAAAGAAATGTATGTTTAATAAACAACTATTGTAGCAAATCGATCTCAGCAATTCACCGTCGGTGTTTTCATAAAATGTTAGAAACAATGAAATATCTATGTTTGGGAGAATTTTTTTGCCTCAAGTAGGTATTTCTACATGAGGTTTGCTGGTTGACTCCTATCGCATTCATATGTAATGATTATCCACTTAAAAAAGGTCATCATCACCATCAAGCACTCCCGTATACAATACATTCATGAGTTGGGTTGATCCAGATACAATTGCTGTCTCATCACTTTCTAACAGCTTTATATATTTTGCTAGTATGCATGCCTTAGCATGCTTCTATCGATAGTGACGTAAGAGTCCGAGATGTAGTAGTGTTACAATTAAAAATCTTTACTATTAGAATTTACCAGATCGCTCTTTTGAATTTTTGCAAAGTAGATACATATGTATGTATGTATTTAAGTGACCACAAAATTATAAAATTTCTTTGCTTACAAAATTGTATGACGTGAGGATTTTTTTTTTTTTTTTTTTTTGAAATTATTCATGCTTCGGCATGTTTTCATTTTTTTTCTGTAAATTTATTTAATACTCATACAGATATAAAGTAAGATCTGTTTGCAGTATGCATGCTTCAGCATGATTCTAGTTGAAGCGTATATTCACTCACTAAGTTTGCTTGATACTTATTCATACACATGTACATTCTTAAAGATTGGATATCAAAGTTCAAATTCCGTAGTTTATCTATATTTTCTAAAGATCTGATAGCTAAAGAAATAAATAGAGCGAAGATCTTCTATAATAATCCCATTTTCATATTGTAAAATTTTGCGTTCTAACGCTTTCGATGGGAAAATGTACATAGAACTTTATAAAAAGTGATAATATGATGTGCTGCTGAATATTGCACTATGTTATAGTTTATTTTAAACACTGAAGTCTTAGCAAATTTCATTCAGACCAACAAGTTTAGAGAATTCCACTACATTTAGCTAATTATCTAATTCCACTACATTTAGTTAATTACCTTTCTTAAGACCCATCATTTCTAATCAATCCTACAAAAAAACTAGATTTTTCGTTTTAATTTAATTTTTATTTTTATTAAATTCAACATTCATTCTTCAAATTACTTTATACTGTATTAAGCAGCTTTTTCTCATTTGTTGAGTTAACTTTAATCGTAAACATTTTAATGGTGAGATACATTTTTCTATTTTATGCACTAAGTAATTCCTTATATATGTATACCAATCCTTTTATATGAACCATTAAAGCTAATTCTTTTCACATCATTCCTTTTAATGCTCAATTAAATCATTGTACTATTGATGCTTTCATATTAAGTAATGCTTAATCTTCTATTTATGTACGAGTTTTCCAAAGTATTTATTAAAAAATTCCTTAGAATCATCTGTTTGTAAGTTTTTTTTTTTGGTACCCGTACCACTTCAAAAATATTTTCCATTCCTTGGTTTTTGGACTGCAGCTTTTATTTTCAGCTGTACTACAATTTGATAATATGTCAATTACACTCTTCAAAAATCAACAATTTCTATTTTCTGTAGAATAGTTCTCCATTTCACCTAACTTAGCTCCATAAAACTTCATATATTCCTGTCATTGCATCTCTACAAGCACAATCAATTTTCGAGTTTTAATATGGAGTTCGTTTACTAAATTTCTTTTTAAAGACATTGAGTTGTTTTAAAGATTTTTTCGATAGTGTGGTGATCTACATGTTGCACTTTCAGCTATTTATACTAACATGTAGTTAATTTTCTAATCTATGTATTTAATCGTACAGCTCTTCAATTTATTTTTAATTATTTAATTTTTAGAATTGCTTTTCAATTTTATAACTCTCTTCCTTCTCTAATTTTATTTCACGTTGTAGTCCACCAATATGCATTTGAATATATTCTTGAATTATATCAATGCCTTAAGCTATATTATTAATTTGTTCTTTAGTTTGTCGATTTCAGTTTCCAGAAAAATTAACTTATATCATCGTTCTCTGACGGAGAACGATGATGATTCTGTATGCATACATTAGTAGTAATTAAAATCTTTTTATAGATTTCGAGTTCAAATTTATCATAATTTTTTGGTATTTTATCAAACATTAGAGAAAATAGTCCTAGTGTTAGAGCCCATATTTACCACCAACTTGTATTTTATCTTCATTCAGTTTGAGGTTACTATCACCATTAGTTTGTATCTAATTCATTTCTTCCTTCCAATACTGATAAGTCTTCGGAATTGGAAGTCTTTGAATACAAATCATCGTCATCATCATTCTCAGTATTAGCATCATTAAATAAGATGGTATTATCAAATATTATTCCTTCTGCTAGTTTCTTTGGTGTACTTGTCTCTATCTTGACTAATGGTTTCTCCTGCTTTAAACTTGTATATTTTCAACTTCTGTCTTGATTTTACTTTCTTCTTTCATAAGAATTCTTTTAATATTTTTAAAACTATTTTTGAATTCTTCTGTTATAGGTTTAAATGTATCTTTTAGTTGCTCACTTGTATCTATTTCACCAGTTTTTATACTACGAAGCTTTTTCTTCATCACATTTCTTGTCAACACCAAATGCTTTAAATCTTTCTCATCCATGTTTGCTAACAGCAAATTCAGGTATCGGCTACTAGATCAGCTTATCAGGAGCTTATCTGGTTTTCAGATCAGCTTATCAGGAGCTGGTCTAGTTATCAGATCAGCTTATCAGGAGCTGGTCTGGTTATCAGATCAGCTTATCAGGAGCTGGTCTGGTTATCAGATCAGCTTATCAGGACCTGATCTGGTTATCAGATCAGCTTATCAGGAGCTGGTCTGGTTATCAGATCAGCTTATCAGGACCTGATCTGGTTATCAGATCAGCTTATCAGGAGCTGGTCTGGTTATCAGATCAGCTTATCAGGATCTGATCTGGTTATCAGATCAGCTTATCAGGACCTGATCTGGTTATCAGATCAGCTTATCAGGAGCTGGTCTGGTTATCAGATCAGCTTATCAGGATCTGGTCTGGTTATCAGATCAGCTTATCAGGACCTGATCTGGTTATCAGATCAGCTTATCAGGAGCTGGTCTGGTTATCAGATCAGCTTATCAGGACCTGATCTGGTTATCAGATCAGCTTATCAGGAGCTGGTCTTATTTTCAGATCAGCTTATCAGGAGCTGATCTGGTTATCAGATCAGCTTATCAGGAGCTGGTCTGGTTTTCAGATCAGCTTATCAGGAGCTGGTCTGGTTTTTAGATCAGCTTATCAGGAGCTGGTCTGGTTTTCAGATCAGCTTATCAGGAGCTGATCTGATTTTCAGATCAGCTTATCAGGAGCTGGTCTGGTTTTCAGATCAGCTTATCAGGAGCTGGTCTGCTTATCAGATCAGCTTATCAGGACCTGATCTGGTTATCAGATCAGCTTATCAGGACCTGATCTGGTTTTTAGATCAGCTTATCAGGACCTGATCTGGTTATCAGATCAGCTTATCAGGAGCTGGTCTGGTTTTCAGATCAGCTTATCAGGAGCTGGTCTGGTTATCAGATCAGCTTATCAGGACCTGATCTGATTTTCAGTTAAGCTTATCAGGAGCTGGTCTGGTTATCAGATCAGCTTGTCAGGTAACAGATCAGGCTATCAGGAGCTGTTCAGATTTTCATTTCAAGATATCTGAGTCAGATTTAGTTATCAGTGTACAAGTAGCTAGCCATTTATAACATTTACATACATAAACTTTAAAGTCAGATGAAATACGAAAAAGTAAAGTTTTATGTAGTAAAATTATTTTCTATAACCATCATCGTTTAATTCAATATCTTTGCGTATAATCAAAAATTTATATTTAGCCTTTCAACATGCTTTATATTTTTCTCACCTTACTTAAACATTAAAATTACATTATGATGATCTCTTATCAAATGTTTGGTGATTCTGGTGTAAGTTTTACATAAGTAGAATGAATCAACATTCTTATCTCTCCCCATACAAAAGTGTTCTTCCCATACGCATCATCGTTAAATATCATATTGGAATTACTTTGGACTGAAATAACAGATTCACTATCGGTAAATTTTGTAATATATTATTGTTTTAATTGATGAAATTAATTTCTTTATATCTAGGTTGATATAAAGATTTTGAATGTTCTCAAATTTAAGTCCATTAGGACTTTCTAGCAAGCCAATCATAGCGTTTTTTTTTCGCAATTTGACAGGTCAACTATTGTTGCACGAATAGAATTTGATATAAAGGAACTATGATTTATTTTTGAACTATCGTTCGATGATTCATCAATATTTCGTACTAAGAATTATTTATGTTGTTTTGACTAAGAGTATGAGTCAATATTTATAAAATCCATTTCATAAATATCAGCTCATGCTCATAGTCAAAACAAAGTATGCTTTAAGTGTTTAAAACCGCTATTACCATAAAAATGGTGGTTTTAAACACTTAAAATATACTTTGTTTTACTAACCGCATTTTATAACTAAATGCATTTCATAAATATTGATCCACACTCATAATCAAAAGAGCATATAAATATCCTTTGTTTTGACTATGAGTATGAGTCATTATCTCTTATTATAGAAAAATAAAATAGTATGATTATATGATATCAGAAATCATGTTTTCTAATATCATATAACCATACTATTTGATTCTTTCTATAATCATAGATAATATTTATGAAATGCATTTATTTATAAAATGCGATTAGTAAAACAACATAAATATAGGATGGTATGAAATTTTGATGATTCATCAATATTTCGTACCAAGGTTTTTTAGGTTGTTTTACTAACCGCATTTATGTAGCTAAATACATTTTATAAATATTATCTCTTATTATAAAAAAATAAACTAATACAGCTATATCATATCAGAAAATATTTTCTGAAATCGTATAGCTGCATTAGTTTATTTTTTCTATAATAAGAGATAATGATCCACACTCATAATCAAAACAGCATAAAAATATCCTTTGTTTTGACTATGAGTATGCATCAATATTTATGAAATGCGTTTAGTTACAAAAATGTGGTTAGTAAAACAAAGTATATTTTAACAGCCTTATTTATAACACTTATTAGGGCTTTATAAAGAATTTTTAAAACAAATTTTTATAAAAAATTTGTTTTAAAAAGCCTTTACAAAGCCTTAATAAGTTTTATAAATAAGGCTGTAAGATTTTAAAATCAGTATTTTGTATGATAATACTGATTTGAAACTCTTAAAATATTCTTTGTTTTGACTATGAGTAGGAACCATTATCTCTTATTATAGGACAAATAAAATAATATAGCTATACGATTTCAGAAAATATTTTATGATATCGTATAGCTACATTTTTAATTTTTCTATACTAAGAGATAATATTTATGAAATAAATTTCATAAATATTGGCGCATACTCATAGTAAAAACAACCTAAAAATACCTTGGTACGAAATATTGATGAATCATCAAAATTTCATACCATCCTATATTTATGTTGTTTTACTAATCGCATTTTGTAAATAAATGCATTTCATAAATATTATCTATTATTATAGAAAGAATCAAATAGTATGGTTATATGATATTAGAAAACATGATTTCTGATATCATATAATCATACTATTTTATTTTTCTATAATAAGAGATAATGACACATACTCATAGTCAAAACAAAGGATATTTTTATGCTGTTTTGATTATGAGTGTGGATCAATATTTATGAAATGCATTTAGTTATAAAATGCGGTTAGTAAAACAAAGTATATTTTAAGTGTTTAAAACCACCATTTTTATGGTAATAGCGGTTTTAAACACTTAAAGCATACTTTGTTTTGACTATGAGCATGAGCTGATATTTATGAAATGGATTTTATAAATATTGACTCATACCCTTAGTCAAAACAACATAAATAATTCTTAGTACGAAATATTGATGAATCATCGAACGATAGTTCAAAAATAAATCATAGTTCCTTTATATCAAATTCTATTCGTGCAACAATAGTTGACCTGTCAAATTGCGAAAAAAAAACGCTATGATTGGCTTGCTAGAAAGTCCTAATGGACTTAAATTTGAGAACATTCAAAATCTTTATATCAACCTAGATATAAAGAAATTAATTTCATCAATTAAAACAATAATATATTACAAAATTTACCGATAGTGAATCTGTTATTTCAGTCCAAAGTAATTCCAATATGATATTTAACGATGATGCGTATGGGAAGAATACTTTTGTATGGGGAGAGATAAGAATGTTGATTCATTCTACTTATGTAAAACTTACACCAGAATCACCAAACATTTGATAAGAGATCATCAAATGTAATTTTAATGTTTAAGTAAGGTGAGAAAAATATAAAGCATGTTGAAAGCTAAATATGAATTTTTGATTATACGCAAAGATATTGAATTAAACGATGATGGTTATAGAAAATAATTTTACTACATAAAACTTTACTTTTTCGTATTTCATCTGACTTTAAACTTCATGTATATAAATGTTATAAATGGCTAGCTACTTGTACACTGATAACTAAATCTGACTCAGATATCTTGAAATGAAAATCTGAACAGCTCCTGATAGCCTGATATATTACCTGATAAGCTGATCTGATAACCAGACCAGCTCCTGATAAGCTAATCTGAAAATCAGATCAGGTCCTGATAAGCTGATCTGATAACCAGACCAGCTCCTGATAAGCTGATCTGAAAACCAGATCAGCTCCTGATAAGCTGATCTGATAACCAGATCAGGTCCTGATAAGCTGATCTAAAAACCAGATCAGGTCCTGATAAGCTGATCTGATAACCAGATCAGGTCCTGATAAGCTGATCTGATAACCAGCTCGTGATAAGCTGATCTGATAACCAGATCAGGTCCTGATAAGCTGATCTGATAACCAGACCAGCTCCTGATAAGCTGATCTGATAACTAGACCAGCTCCTGATAAGCTGATCTGAAAACCAGATAAGCTCCTGATAAGCTGATCTAGTAGCCGATACCTGAATTTGCTGTTAGCAAACATGGATGAGAAAGATTTAAAGCATTTGGTGTTGACAAGAAATGTGATGAAGAAAAAGCTTCGTAGTATAAAAACTGGTGAAATAGATACAAGTGAGCAACTAAAAGATACATTTAAACCTATAACAGAAGAATTCAAAAATAGTTCTAAAAATATTAAAAGAATTCTTATGAAAGAAGAAAGTAAAATCAAGACAGAAGTTGAAAATATACAAGTTTAAAGCAGGAGAAACCATTAGTCAAGATAGAGACAAGTACACCAAAGAAACTAGCAGAAGGAATAATATTTGATAATACCATCTTATTTAATGATGCTAATACTGAGAATGATGATGACGATGATTTGTATTCAAAGACTTCCAATTCCGAAGACTTATCAGTATTGGAAGGAAGAAATGAATTAGATACAAACTAATGGTGATAGTAACCTCAAACTGAATGAAGATAAAATACAAGTTGGTGGTAAATATGGGCTCTAACACTAGGACTATTTTCTCTAATGTTTGATAAAATACCAAAAAATTATGATAAATTTGAACTCGAAATCTATAAAAAGATTTTAATTACTACTAATGTATGCATACAGAATCATCATCGTTCTCCGTCAGAGAACGATGATATAAGTTAATTTTTCTGGAAACTGAAATCGACAAACTAAAGAACAAATTAATAATATAGCTTAAGGCATTGATATAATTCAAGAATATATTCAAATGCATATTGGTGGACTACAACGTGAAATAAAATTAGAGAAGGAAGAGAGTTATAAAATTGAAAAGCAATTCTAAAAATTAAATAATTAAAAATAAATTGAAGAGCTGTACGATTAAATACATAGATTAGAAAATTAACTACATGTTAGTATAAATAGCTGAAAGTGCAACATGTAGATCACCACACTATCGAAAAAATCTTTAAAACAACTCAATGTCTTTAAAAAGAAATTTAGTAAACGAACTCCATATTAAAACTCGAAAATTGTTTGTGCTTGTAGAGATGCGATGACAGGAATATATGAAGTTTTATGGAGCTAAGTTAGGTGAAATGGAGAACTATTCTACAGAAAATAGAAATTGTTCATTTTTGAAGAGTGTAATTGACATATTATCAAATTGTAGTACAGCTGAAAATAAAAGCTGCAGTCCAAAAACCAAGGAATGGAAAATATTTTTGAAGTGGTACGGGTACCAAAAAAAAAAAAAAAACTTACAAACAGATGATTCTAAGGAATTTTTTAATAAATACTTTGGAAAACTCGTACATAAATAGAAGATTAAGCATTACTTAATATGAAAGCATCAATAGTACAATGATTTAATTGAGCATTAAAAGGAATGATGTGAAAAGAATTAGCTTTAATGGTTCATATAAAAGGATTGGTATACATATATAAGGAATTACTTAGTGCATAAAATAGAAAAATGTATCTCACCATTAAAATGTTTACGATTAAAGTTAACTCAACAAATGAGAAAAAGCTGCTTAATACAGTATAAAGTAATTTGAAGAATGAATGTTGAATTTAATAAAAATAAAAATTAAATTAAAACGAAAAATCTAGTTTTTTTGTAGGATTGATTAGGAATGATGGGTCTTAAGAAAGGTAATTAACTAAATGTAGTGGAATTAGATAATTAGCTAAATGTAGTGGAATTCTCTAAACTTGTTGGTCTGAATGAAATTTGCTAAAACTTCAGTGTTTAAAATAAACTATAACATAGTGCAATATTCAGCAGCACATCATATTATCACTTTTTATAAAGTTCTATGTACATTTTCCCATCGAAAGCGCTAGCACGCAAAATTTTCCAATATGAAAATGGGATTATTATAGAAGATCTTTACTCTACTTATTTCTTTAGCTATCAGATCTTTAGAAAATATAGATAAAATACGGAAATTGGACTATGATATCCAATCTTTAAGAATGCATATGTGTATGAATAAGTACCAAACAAACTTAGTGAATGAATATACGCTTCAACTAGAATCATGCTGAAGCATGCATAGATTTTAAAATATACAGTAAACAGATCTTACTTTATATCTGTATCTGTATGAGTATTACATAAATTTATAGAAAAAAAAATTAAAGCATGCCGAAGCATGTATTTATAATTAAAAAAAAAAAAAAAAAATCCTCCCGTCATACAATTTTGTAAGCAAAGAAATTTTATGATTTTGTGGTCAATGAAATACATACATATGTATCTACCTTGTAAAAATTCAAAAGAGCGAACTGGTAAATTCTAATAGTAAAGATTTTTATTGTAACACTCTACATCTCGTACTCTTACGTCACTATCGATAGAAGCATACTAAGGCATGCATACTAGCAAAATATATAAAGCTGTTAGAAGGTGATGAGACAGCAATTGTATCTGGATCAACCCAACTCATGAATGTATTGTATACGGAGATGATTGATGGTGATGATGACCTTTTTTAAGTGAATAATCATTACATATGAATGCGATAGGAGTCAACCAGCAAACCTCATGTAGAAATACCTACTTGAGACAAAAAAATTCTCCCAAACATAGATATTTCATTGTTTCTAACATTTTATGAAAACACCGACGGTGAATTGCTGAGATCGATTTGCTACAATAGTTGTTTATTAAACATACATTTCTTTGTAAGTAAACTAATTTCTACATACCTAATGTATATACCAACAAAAAAATTAGACAAAAATACTCTATTCCAAGTAGTAAAATCTGAAAAAAGGAGTGGCACATTAGAAGAAAAAAATAAATAAAAATATAGAGTGACTGACCAACTAATACGTACACTCTGTCCGATGGAAACACAAAACACACTTAAACATTTCAGAAATATATACACAATACGCTGAACTTTAATAAAATTAAAAAAAAATCATATGGGACAACAAATAAAAGTGAAAGGTGCTCACCCTTCATAAAACAAACATATATGTACCTTATTAATGTAAAAATATTATTAGTATAAAGCAACAGAAATTTCGTCAAACAAAGTCATCTTGTTTCCTAGAGGAACCGTCGAAAGGGTATACCTAAAGTCTCTGAAAACCACTTCGTTTTCTGATGATCGCTTTTCAACAAGAAAATAAGTTTGTTCATTGTGACTAATTTAAAAGTACATTTAAATTCAGTCTCATATCCGATCTTAACTGCATCAGAATTTAAGAAAAAAGCTCCTTTTATTCTATTGAATAAAATTTTAATTTAAAACAGTAAGCAAAGATATCAGCTTCAACTTCAAATGATTTCATCACAAAAAAAAAAAAAAACTAGTGATTGTTTTCAACAATTATGAAAATAATAATTTCAATATAAAGCTCCCTTTTGATTTTAAATGTTTATCAATAAAAATAAAAAAAAAGAAGTAAGTTGACTACCAAAGAAAAAAAAAACTATCAGTATATAAGCTGGAGTGCCGGATCAGTTTCATTTAAAAATGTTTATACATTTTCATAAAGCAAAGTAAGATTTCGAAAACAAATGTAGAAAGTGAAGAAAAAAGTCTATAGTTAGAAAAAATTATGTACCCCAAAAATTTCTAACGTTAACTTACTAACGTTGCATCAACTTTAAAAAATGTAAATTGAGTATAAGGAATATTTCTATTATAGTTGTTATTACTATAGAGTATGTATCTTCAGGAATTCAGTTTTACTTAAAAACAGAAAATCCTCACAAACTTTTAAGTAAACGCAGATAAAAATTAAAACGTTTTTATTTTCAAATAAAAAAAAAACTGAATATATCGCATCTATACACAGACGAATATTTACAACAACAACACCAACAACAAGAAGAACAAAAGACATCAATGACAAAAAAAAATGTATTCAAAGATTGAAATAAACAAAATCTGTAATATAAACAAATTTCATATAGGCAGACTTTAACGCGAGACAAATTTAAGTATGAGAAAATATAAAACAAGCGTAAGTATAAAAACATAATAATATTAGGGAAGTCCAGACATATGATAGAATTTTATAGTACCAAATGTCGATACTGAAAACAATTTATTTCTATCTACATATAAATATTAGCGCAAATACACACACACACATAGCAGAATTCATATAAGAAATATCCAAGAAAATTTCAACAACACCCCACCTTTTGCAAATCATGACGAGCCTTAAATTCTCCCTCAGATATACATACACAAATTCCCATGATCATACATACATACATATACAATACATAAGATTAATCTCAACAACACAACACTCTCACCTACCTGAAATTACAGATAGTCTTAAACTTCTACAGACGTCTATATACATAGATTCTCACGGCTACATATTACAAGAACACCTCGCCCCTAATAAATCACAATCATCTTAAATTCTTACAAAAATACATACATACATACATACACATAACCAATTTAACTCAACAACATCCTCACCTACCTCAAATCACGATCAGCCTTAAACTACTATAGACAGACACATCCACAAATCCCCATGGATACATATTACGTCAACAACCCTGCCCACCCAAATCATGGTCAGCCTTAAACTCCTACAGACATACAAACACACAGATTCCCCCGGTTACATATTACTAGAACACCTCACCCTTCATAAATCACAATCAGCCCTAAGCTCCTACAGAAATACACACATTGAAATTCCTACAAACATACACACACACACACACACACATACACACAGACACACACACACACGCACACATACACACGCAATCGATCTACCTCAACTACACCCCGCCCCTTCCAATCAAACCCTCACCTAAATTCTCACAGACAGACAGATACATCCGCAAATTCCTATGGTTACATATTACGGCAACAACGCCACCCACTCAAATCACGGTCAGCCTTAAATTCCCACAGTCTAGCAACACCTACATTAGCATTAGAAAAAATAACTTTCACGTTTTCCCATCGTCATTAGGAAAAATCATTTTCCCGTCGGCATTTGAAAAAATTATATTAATTTTTTGCCGTCGGCATTTGAAAAAAATAATAATCATGTATTGCAGTAGGCATTAGGAAAAATTATCATGTATTGCAGTAGGCATTAGGAAAAATTATCATGTTTTGCCTTCGGTATTACGAAAAATTATCATGTTTTGCCTTCGGAATTACGAAAAATCATTAGATGATTTTCCGTCAGCAATAGGAAAAACCATTTTCATGATTTTCCCCGTCGTCACATACACACATAAAAACCGCCAAACTATGAACCGCCTTAATACATTCACACAAAATATTCCACACACAAACTTCCCACGGTCAGGCAGGCAGACAGACAGACCGACATACAGACATACACTTAATGTAAACAAAAACTCCTAATGTAAACAAAAAACTCCTAATGTAAACAAAAAACTCCTTATGTAAACAAAAAAACACAAATTTCCAAGAATTTAACAATTTCAGCAACAATTTAACAATTTCAGCCACAATTTAACAATTTCAGCCCACAATTTAACAATTTCAGCAACAATTTCACAATTTTAATTGGTCCAGAAGTGGGAGTTCCCTACTACTTTCACTCATTTGTTTACTAATAAATTTATGTATTTATTATTTATTTGTTTATTAATTTATTAATTAGTTTATTCCTTTATTTCTTTATTAATTTACTTGTCTATTAATTTATTTATTCTTTATATATTTGTTTATGAATTTATCTATTAATTTTAGTATTTTATTCACACAAAAGTATGTAAAAATTTAATGCTTTAAAGCTTTTATCTTTTTATTTATACCTAAGTTATCTTTAAATAAAAATTAAATATAAGATTAATAATCTTTTTTCTTTTTATATCTGTATATTTTTATTTATAAATAGAGTTAAATTTGTATTGGTACTAAGATTTTTAAGAAAAAATGATAAATAAAATATTGAAAAAATTAGAATATATATAAATGGTTTTTATTTCAACTTAAATTTACTTAATAGAAATTTTAACTACAAATGTCCACATTTTTATATTTTGTTTCTTTATGGGCTTTACTTCGCTAGATCAAAAAATTTTTCTTTTTGCTTATTTACAAATTCTTGTTTTTTCTTTTCATATCACATAAACATGAACAGTCTTGTTATCTTTGAAAGGTTCTACACAAGAGGAATTGAGTTTCACAATATTATGAAATTCCATTATATTTCATTAGGTATTTTCTTATCGACACCAACTGCTTTAACACCATCTCATTTACGTTTGCTAACAGCAAATAGTACAATAGGTGTCAGCTATTAGATCAGCTTATCAGCTATTAGATCAGCTTATTAGCACCTGGTCTGTTTTTCAGATCAGCTTTTCAGGAGCTGGTCTGGTTTTCAGATCAGCTTTTCAGGACCTGGTCTGGTTTTCAGATCAGCTTATCAGGATCTGGTCTGGTTTTCAGATCAGCTTTTCAGGACCTGGTCTGGTTTTCAGATCAGCTTTTCAGGACCTGGTCTGGTTTTCAGATCAGCTTATCAGGACCTGGTCTGGTTTTCAGATCAGCTTTTCAGGACCTGGTCTGGTTTTCAGATCAGGCTATCAGGACCTGGTCTGGTTTTCAGATCAGCTTTTCAGGACCTGGTCTGGTTTTCAGATCAGCTTTTCAGGACCTGGTCTGGTTTTCAGATCAGCTTATCAGGACCTGGTCTGGTTTTCAGATCAGGCTATCAGGACCTGGTCTGGTTTTCAGATCAGCTTATCAGGAGCTGGTCTGATTTTCAGGTCAGCTTATTAGGAGCTGGTCTGATTTTCAGGTCAGCTTATTAGGAGCTGGTCTGGTTTTCAGGTCAGATGGAATAACTAAAGTCTATCTTTTATTAGCAGTATTTTTTTTTCTATAACGAAAATCGTTTAATTCAATATATTTGCTTATAATCAAAAATCCATATTTATCCTTCCAACACTCTACAAATTTTTTAAAACTTGTCAAAATTCATATTACTGCCAACATGAACCTTGTAAACATGCTTCATATTTTTCTCATCTTACTTAAACATTATAATTACATTTGCATTGTCTCTTATTAAATGCTTATAGCCATATTCATTAAAATTTTAAACAGCATTTCAAATGTTGTTTGAGCAAAATTCGCTAAAATTGTATTCATAATAGAATATTAGCTTAAAAAACGTTTTTTAACTTGCGTAAATCAACAAATCTTATAAATTAAATGCACCCATATCAAAAATAATTTTGAGTTGACGTCGTTGTAGTTTTGCTTCATGTTTATTTGTATTTTTAACTTTGCCTGTATGTATGTATGCATGTATTAAGAATTATGCTATAAATTTTGCACAAGTAGAATGAGTCATCATTCTTCTGTCGCCCATACAAAAATATACACGTACGCGTACATATGTATGTATATTATTCTGCTTTCCACATGCAACATCAGCAAATATCATAATTGAAATGTATTAAGCTTCATTACCAGAAAAAAAAATAAATGTATAATAACCCATTCTTTTAATTATGAAATTATGTAATTTCTTTAACTATTCATATTTGTAGTAGTATATAGATAATTTTAGTATAAATATATGTTTTTAAACCTCAGATAGTAGTAGGGGAATGTTCATTTCGGTGTAGATTAAAATTTTAAAGTTTCATTACGCATAACTCCGACAAAGGACACCCAGAAATTATTACACAACCCCAATCACTGACAGACTCAAATTTCCGCGGTCAGGCAGACAGACAGACATAGACTTAATGTAAACAAAAACTCGTAATATAAACAAAAAATAAAAGACGGACTTATTGAACCACCCTCGAAAAATATTTAAAGGACTTATTGAACCACCCTCGTAGGTATCAAATTTCAAGAATTTTAAAATTTTCAAATTTTAATTACCCAAATTTAACAATTTCAGCAACAATTTAACAATTTTAATTGCCACAGGATGAACAGTTCCCTACTACTATCTGAGGTTTAAAAACATATATTTATACTAAAATTATCTATATACTACTACAAATATGAATAGTTAAAGAAATTACATAATTTCATAATTAAAAGAATGGGTTATTATACAGTTATTTTTTTTCTGGTAATGAAGCTTAATACATTTCAATTATGATATTTGCTGATGTTGCATGTGGAAAGCAGAATAATATACATACATATGTACGTGTACGTGTATATTTTTGTATGGGGCGACAGAAGAATGATAACTCATTCTACTTGTGCCAAACATAAGCATAATTCTTAATACATGCATACATACATACATACAGACACAGTTAAAAATATAAATAAACAAGAAGCATAACTAGAACGACGTCAGCTCAAAATTATTTTAAGTATGGGTGCATTTAATTTATAAGATTTGTTGATTTACGCAAGTTAAAAAACGTTTTTAAGCTAATATTCTATTATGAATACAATTTTAGCGAATTTTGCTCAAACAACATTTGAAATGCTGCTTAAAATTTTTATGAATATGGCTATAAGCATTTAATAAGAGACAATGCAAATGTAATTATAATGTTTAAGTAAGATGAGAAAAATATGAAGCATGTTTACAAGGTTCATGTTGGCAGTAATATGAATTTTGATAAGTTTTAAAAAATTTGTAGAGTATTGGAAGGATTAATATAGATTTTGGTTATAAGCAAAGATATTAAATTAAACGATTTTCGTAATAGAAAAAAAATTTAATGCTCATAAACGATTGACTTTAGTTATTTCATCTGATCTGAAACTTTATTAATATAAATTAAATAAATGGCCAGCTACTTGTATTCTGATAACCTGATCTGAAAACCAGACCAGCTACCTGAAAACCAGACCAGCTCCTGCTAAGCTGATCTGAAAACCAGAGCAGGTTCTGAAAAGCTGATCTGAAAAACAGACCAGGTCCTGAAAACCTGATCTGAAAACCAGACCAGGTCCTGAAAAGCTGATCTGAAAACCAGACCAGGTCCTGAAAAGCTGATATGAAAACCAGACCAGGTCCTGAAAAGCTGATCTGAAAACCAGACCAGGTCCTGAAAAGCTGATCTGAAAACCAGACCAGGTCCTGAAAACCTGATCTGAAAACCAGACCAGGTCCTGAAAAGCTGATCTGAAAACCAGACCAGGTCCTGAAAAGCTGATCTGAAAACCAGACC
This sequence comes from Tachina grossa, assembly GCA_949987645.1. Lineage (NCBI taxonomy): Eukaryota > Metazoa > Arthropoda > Insecta > Diptera > Tachinidae > Tachina > Tachina grossa. Next base: position 84,754,235 of record OX465274.1, read on the forward strand.
AGGTCCTGAAAAGCTGATCTGAAAACCAGACCAGGTCCTGAAAAGCTGATCTGAAAACCAGACCAGGTCCTGAAAAGCTGATCTGAAAACCAGACCAGGTCCTGATAAGCTGATCTGAAAACCAGACCAGGTCCTGATAAGCTGATCTGAAAACCAGACCAGGTCCTGATAAGCTGATCTGAAAACTAGACCAGGTCCTGAAAAGGTGATCTGATTGCTGATACCTGTTATTTGCCCTTAGCAAACATGGATGAGAAAATTTTAAAACAGTTGGTGTTGACATGAAATGTGTTGATGAAAAAGCTTCGTAGTATAAAAACTGGTGAAATAGATACAAGTGAACAACTAAAAGATACATTTAAGCCTATAACAGAAAAATTCATAAATAGTTCTAAAAATATTAAAAGAATTCTTATGAAAGAAGAAAGTAAAATCAAGACAAAAGTTGAAAATATACAAGTTTAAAGCCTGAGAAACCTTCACTCAAGATATAGACAACTACCCCAAAGAAACTAGTAGAAGGAACAATATTTGATAATACCATCATATTTAATGATGCTAATACTGAGAATGATGATGACGATGATTTTACTCATAGACTTACAATTCTGAAGACATTTATACTGACTTATCAGTATTGGAAGGCCTAAATGAATTAGATACAAACTATTATTGATAGCTACCTCAAACTGAATGAAGATAAAATACAAGCCAAATTAATAATATAGCTTAAAGCATTAATATTCAAGAATATATTTAAATGCAAATTGAGGAACTACAACGTGAAATAAAATTAGAGAAAGAAGACAGTTATAAAATTGAAAAAGCAATTCTAAAAATTAAATAATTAAAAACAAATTGAAGAGTTTACGGTTAAATATATAGATTAGAAAATTAACTACATGTTAGTATAAATAGCTGAAAGTGCAAGATGTAGATCACAACACTTTCGAAAAAATCTGTGAAACAACTCAATGTCTTTAAAAAGGAATTTAGTAAACGAACTCCATATTAAATCTCAACAACTGTTTGTGCTTGTAGAGATGTAATGACAGGAATATATGATGTTTTATGGAGCTAAGTTAGGTGAAATGTAGAACTATTCTACAGCAAATAGACATTGTTGATTTTTGAAGACTGTAATTAACACATTCTCAAAGTACAGATGAAAACAAAAGCTGCACTCTAAAAACCAAATCAATGGAAAATATTTTTGAAGTGGTACGGGTACCAAAAAACTTACAAACAGATGATTCTAAAGAATTTTTTAATAAATACTTGGGAAAACTCATACATAAATAGAAGATTAAACATTACTTAATATGAAAGCATCAATATTAGAATGATTTAATAGATCATTGAAAGGAATGATGTGAAAACAATTAGCTTTAATGGTTCATATAAGTGGATTGGTATATATAAAGATTTAATTAGTGCATAAAATAGAAAAATACATCTCACCATTAAAATGTTTACGATTAAACATTCCACAAATGAGAAAAACCTACTTAATATAGTATTAAGTAATTTGAAGAATGAATGTTGAATTTAATAAAAATAAAAATAAAATTAAAACGAAAAGTCTAGTTTGTGTTGTTGTTTGTAGGATTGATTAGGAATGATGGGTCTTAAGAAAGATAATTAACTAAATGTAGTGGAATTCTCTAAACTTGTTGGTCTGAATGAAATATTGCTAAAACTTCAGTGCAATATTCAGCAGCACATCATGTTATCACTTTTTATAAAGTTGTATGTATGTATATTTTCCCATCGAAAGCGCTAGCACGCAAAATTTTCCAATATGAAAATGGGATTATTATAGAAGATCTTTACTCTACTTATTTCTTTAGCTATCAGATCTTTAGAAAATATAGATAAAATACGGAAATTGGACTATGATATCCAATCTTTAAGAATGCATATGTGTATGAATAAGTACCAAACAAACTTAGTGAATGAATATACGCTTCAACTAGAATCATGCTGAAGCATGCATAGATTTTAAAATATACAGTAAACAGATCTTACTTTATATCTGTATCTGTATGAGTATTACATAAATTTATAGAAAAAAAAATTAAAGCATGCCGAAGCATGTATTTATAATTAAAAAAAAAAAAAAAAAAAAATCCTCCCGTCATACAATTTTGTAAGCAAAGAAATTTTATGATTTTGTGGTCAATGAAATACATACATATGTATCTACCTTGTAAAAATTCAAAAGAGCGAACTGGTAAATTCTAATAGTAAAGATTTTTATTGTAACACTCTACATCTCGTACTCTTACGTCACTATCGATAGAAGCATACTAAGGCATGCATACTAGCAAAATATATAAAGCTGTTAGAAGGTGATGAGACAGCAATTGTATCTGGATCAACCCAACTCATGAATGTATTGTATACGGAGATGATTGATGGTGATGATGACCTTTTTTAAGTGAATAATCATTACATATGAATGCGATAGGAGTCAACCAGCAAACCTCATGTAGAAATACCTACTTGAGGCAAAAAAATTCTCCCAAACATAGATATTTCATTGTTTCTAACATTTTATGAAAACACCGACGGTGAATTGCTGAGATCGATTTGCTACAATAGTTGTTTATTAAACATACATTTCTTTGTAAGTAAACTAATTTCTACATACCTAATGTATATACCAACAAAAAAATTAGACAAAAATACTCTATTCCAAGTAGTAAAATCTGAAAAAAGGAGTGGCACATTAGAAGAAAAAAATAAATAAAAATATAGAGTGACTGACCAACTAATACGTACACTCTGTCCGATGGAAACACAAAACACACTTAAACATTTCAGAAATATATACACAATACGCTGAACTTTAATAAAATTAAAAAAAAATCATATGGGACAACAAATAAAAGTGAAAGGTGCTCACCCTTCATAAAACAAACATATATGTACCTTATTAATGTAAAAATATTATTAGTATAAAGCAACAGAAATTTCGTCAAACAAAGTCATCTTGTTTCCTAGAGGAACCGTCGAAAGGGTATACCTAAAGTCTCTGAAAACCACTTCGTTTTCTGATGATCGCTTTTCAACAAGAAAATAAGTTTGTTCATTGTGACTAATTTAAAAGTACATTTAAATTCAGTCTCATATCCGATCTTAACTGCATCAGAATTTAAGAAAAAAGCTCCTTTTATTCTATTGAATAAAATTTTAATTTAAAACAGTAAGCAAAGATATCAGTAGTAGGGAACTATCGCTCCTGGATCAATTAAAATTGTGAAATTGTTGCTGAAATTGTTAAATTGTGGGCTGAAATTGTTAAATTGTGGCTGAAATTGTTAAATTGTTGCTGAAATTTTAAAATTCTTGGAAATTTGTGTTTTCGGCGGCGCTTTGATGTTTTTTGTTTACATTAGGAGTTTTTTTGTTTACATTAACTTTGTGTGAACGGGTGATTTTTTTTTGGGTTACATTAATTGTGATAACGGGTGATTTTTTTTTTTTTGAGGTTTCATATGAGTGTATATGCCGACGGCAATACATGATTATTATTTTTTTCAAATGCCGACGGCAAAACATGTTTATTAATTTTTCCTAATGCCGAAGGCAAAACATGAATATAATTTTTTCAAATGCCGACGGGAAAAAGATTTTTCCTAATGACGACGGGAAAACGTGAAAGTTATTTTTTCTAATGCTAATGTTCATGTTGATAGACTGTGAGAATTTGGACGTGATTTGAGTAGGTGGCGTTGTTGCCGTACTATGTAACCATAGGAAATTGTGGATGTGTCTGTCTGTGAGAATTTAGGTGAGGGTTTGATTGGCAGGGGGCGGGGTGTAGTTGAGGTAGATCGATTGTGTGTGTGTGGGTATGTGTTTATGTGTGTGTGTGTGTGTGTGTGTGTGTGGGTATGTGTTTATGTGTGTGTGTGTGTGTGTGTGTGTGTGTGTGTGTGTGTGTGTGTGTATGATTGTAGGAATTTCAATGTGTGTATTTCTGTAGGAGCTTAAGGCTGATTGTGATTTATGATGGGTGAGGTGTTCTAGTAATATACAACCGGAGGAATCTGTGTGTTTGTATGTCTGTAGGAGTTTAAGGCTGACCATGATTTGGGTGGGCAGGGTTGTTGACGTAATATGTTTCCATGGGGATTTGTGGATGTGTCTGTCTATAGTAGTTTAAGGCTGATCGTGATTTGAGGATCTTGTTGAGGTAAATTGGTTATGTGTATGTATGTATGTATTTTTGTAAGAATTTAAGATGATTGTGATTTATTAGGGGCGAGGTGTTCTTGTAATATGTAGCCGTGAGAATCTGTGTGTATAGACGTCTGTAGAAGTTTAAGACTATCTGTAATTTTAGGTAGGTGAGAGTGTTGTGTTCTTGAAATTTATGCACAAGTAATTGTATATGTATGTATGTATGACAATGGGAATTTATGTATGTATATCTGAGGGAGAATTTAAGACTCGTCATGATTTGCAAAAGGGGGGGGGGGGGGGGTGTTGCTGAAATTTTCTTGGATATTTCTTATATGAATTCTGCTCTGTGTGTGTATTTGAGGTGGTATTTATATGTAGGTGGAAATAAATTGTTTTCAGTATCGACATTTGGTACTATAAAATAATATCATATGTCTGGACTTCCCTAATCCTAGTATGCTTTTATACTTACTATTGCTTTATATTTTCTCATGCTTAAATTTGTCTCGCGTTGAAGTCGGTCTGTGTGAAATTTGTTTATATTACAGATTTTGTTTATTTAACTACATTCGTCTTCTTTGACTGAAAGAGTTTTCTACACACAGAGAAAAGCCAACTTGAAATCAGTAAGAACCATGCTGAATTAATAAGAACCATTAGCGAAGGTTTAGTCATATTGAAATTTCTTATTTCAATAGGGACAAAATATTAATTTAGAGTATCCATTTAACTCATTAACTCATTAGTTTGTAGATATCTCCATAGACATTTTCTATTATACTAAAAATTATTGAATTAATGTCAAGCATGCTTATTTTTAAGCTGCAAATTTTTTCTAGTGTATAGATCATTTATATTTGCATTGTGCTTTAACTAAACGACGCTTCATATACATATGTACATATTTTCATTAGGTAGATCTGATAAATACTTCAACATTCATAAAAAATTTGATATGTATACATACATATCTACAAATTGATTTTATGTATGTATGTATGTATGTACATACAAATAAGTGTTTATTTCAATCTTTGAATACATTTTTTTTGTCATTGATGTCTTTTGTTCTTCTTGTTGTTGTTGTTGTTGTTGTAAATATCGTCTGTGTATACATAGATGCGATATATTCAGTTTTTTTTTCTGCGGTTACTTAAAAGTTTGTGAGGATTTTCTGTTTTTAAGTAAAACTGAATTCCTGAAGATACATACTCTATAGTAATAGCAACTATAATAGAAATATTTCTTATACTTAATTTAAATTTTTTTAAAGTTGATGCAACGTTAGTAAGTTAACGTTAGAAATTTTTCGGGTACATAATTTTTTCTAACCATAGACTTTTTTCTTCACTTTCTACATTTGTTTTAGAAAACTTACTTTGCTTTTTAAAAATGTATAAACATTTTTAAATGAAACTGATCCAGCACTCCAGCTTATATACTGATAGTTTTTTTTGTTGTTAGTTAACTTACTTATTTTTTATTTTTTATTGATAAACATTTAAAATCAAAAGGGAGATTTATATTGAAATTATTATTTTCATAATTGTTGAAAACAATCGCTGCTATTTGTTTGTTTTTTGCGATGGAATCATTTGAATTACTTTTGCAACTTTACGCGTTTATAAAAATTATGTTATTTTCTATATTTCTTAATTTATAAGACTTTTAGACTTTGTCCTTTAGGGGTTATATATTCTATTATACGATTATGAATAAGAATGCAGTAAGCTGATGTATTTGCTTACTGCTTCAAATTAAAATTTTATTAAATTGAATAAAAGGAGTTTTTTTTCTTAAACTCTGATGCAGTTAGAAGCGCTGGAGATTCTTTCATATAACAGCTTTTTTGAAATTTTTGATACATAGTATAATATAGAATTGGATAACATTTATTTTTAATTTTTATGTTAAGAAGTACGGGTATGAGACTGAATTTAAATGTACTTTTAAATTAGTTAAATCATAATGAACAAACATATTTTCTTCTTTAATAGCGATCAACAGAAAACGAACTCGTTTTCATATAATTTAGGTATACCCTATCGACGGCTCCTCTAGGATACAAGATGACTTTGTATGACGAAATTTCTGTTGCTTTATACTGATAATATGTTTACATTAATAAGATACATATACATATGTTTATTTTATGAACGGTGAGCACCTATGGCTTTTATTTAATGTTCTATATGACTTTTTTTTTCATTTTCTTTAATAATTTTCTCCCCATAATAGCATTCTAAATATTTCAAGGGCTCAAATGCTGTGTAGTCTTCTTCTGCAAACTTAACTAAACGTCTAACTTCTTCCAATGCTTCTTTATAAGAAGATATTTTGTTATGGTCTTCTTCTACGATACGTACCCATCGGGCAGAGTGTACGTATTAGTTGGTCAGTCAGTCTCTATTTTTATTTATTTTTTTTCTTCTAATGTGCCACTCCTTTTTTTAGATTTTACTACTTGGAATAGAGAATTTTTGTCTAATTTTTTGGTGGATATATACATTAGGTATGTAGAAATTAGTTTAGATACAAAGAAATGCATGTTTAATATACAACTATTGTATCAAATCGATCTCAAATAACTCAGTTACCTCTACCAGCAATTCACCGTTGGTGTATTCATAAAGTGTTAGAAACAATGAAATATCTATGTTTTGAGAGAATTTTTCCCCTCAAGTATTTCTACATGAGGTTTGAGGGGTCAATCACTGTCGCATTCATATGTAATGATTATTCACTTAAAAAACGTCATCATCACCATCAATCATCTCCGTATACAATACATTCATGGGTTGGGTTGATCCAGATACAATTGCTGTCTCATCACCTTCTAACAGCTTTATATATTTTGCTAGTATGCATGCCTTAGCATGCTTCTATCGATAGTGACGTAAGAGTCCGAGATGTAGAGTGTTACAATTAAAAATCTTTACTATTAGAATATACCAGTTCGCTCTTTTGAATTTTTACAAAGCAGATACATATGTATGTATTTCATTGACCACAAAATCATAAAATTTCTTTGCTTACAAAATTGTATGACGTGAGGATTTTTTTTTTTTTTTTTTTTTTTTTTTTTTAAATTATACATGCTTCGGCATGCTTTCATTTTTTTTTTTTCTATAAATTTATGTAATACTCATACAGATACAGATATAAAGCAAGATCTGTTTACTGTACATTTTAAAATTTATGCATGCTTCAGCATGATTCTAGTTGAAGCGTATATTCATTCACTAAGTTTGTTTGATACTTATTCATACACATGTACATTCTTAAAGATTGGATATCAAAGTCCAATTTCCGTAGTTTATCTATATTTTCTAAAGATCTGATAGCTAAAGAAATAAATAGAGTGAAGATCTTCTATAATAATCCCATTTTCATATTGTAAAATTTTGCGTGCTAGCGCTTTCGATGGGAAAATATACATACAACTTTATAAAAAGTGATAATATGATGTGCTGCTGAATATTGCACTATGTTATAGTTCATTTTAAACACTGAAGTTTTAGCAATATTTCATTCCGACCAGAATTCCACTACATTTAGTTAATTATCTTTCTTAAGACTCATCATTCCTAATCAATCCTGCAAAAACAACACAAACTAGATTTTTCGTTTTAATTTTATTTTTTTTAAATTCAACATTCATTCTTCAAATTACTTTATACTATATTAAGTAGCTTTTCCTCATTTGTTGAGTTGACTTTAATAGGAGACATTTTAATGGTACGATGAACTTTTCTATTGCATGCATTGAGTAAATCTTTATACATACCAATCCACTTATATGAACCATTAAAGCTAATTCTTTTCACATCATACCTTTCAATGATCTATTAAATCATTCTAATATTGATGCTTTCATATTAAGTAATCTTTAATCTTCTATTTATGTATGAGTTTTCCCAAGTATTTATTAAAAAATTCTTTAGAATCATCTGTTTGTAAGTTTTTTGGTACCCGTACCACTTCAAAAATATTTTCCATTGCCTTGGTTTTTAGAGTGCAGCTTTTATTTTCAGCTGTACTTTGAGAATGTGTCAATTACAGTCTTCAAAAATCAACAATTTCTATTTTCTGTAGAATAGTTCTACATTTCACCTAACTTAGCTCCATAAAACATCATATATTCCTGTCATTACATCTCTACAAGCACAAACAGTTGTTGAAATTTAATATGGACTTCGTTAACTAAATTCCTTTTTAAAGACATTGAATTGTTTCACAGATTTTTTCGAAAGTGTTGTGATCTACATCTTGCACTTTCAGCTATTTATACTAACATGTAGTTAATTTTCTAATCTATATATTTAACCGTAAACTCTTCAATTTGTTTTTAATTATTTACTTTTTAGAATTGCTTTTTCAATTTTATAACTGTCTTCTTTCTCTAATTTTATTTCACGTTGTTGTTCCTCAATTTGCATTTAAATATATTCTTGAATATTAATGCTTTAAGCTATATTATTAATTTGTCTTGTATTTTATCTTCATTCAGTTTAATGTAACTATCAACAATAGTTTGTATCTAATTCATTTATGCCTTCCAATACTGATAAGTCAGTATAAATGTCTTCAGAATTGGAAGTCTATGAGTAAAATCATCGTCATCATCATTCTCAGTATTAGCATCATTAAATATGATGGTATTATCAAATATTGTTCCTTCTACTAGTTTCTTTTGGGGTACTTGTCTATATCTTGAGTGAAGGTTTCTCAGGCTTTAAACTTGTATATTTTCAACTTCTGTCTTGATTTTACTTTCTTCTTTCATAAGAATTCTTTTAATATTTTTAGAACTATTTATGAATTCTTCTGCTATAGGTTTAAATGTATCTTTTAGTTGTTCACTTGTATCTATTTCACCAGTTTTTATACTACGAAGCTTTTTCTTCAACACATTTCTTGTCAACACCAACTGTTTTAAAATTTTCTCATCCAGGGCAAATAACAGGTATCAGCAATCATATCAGCTTTTCAGGAGCTGGTCTGGTTTTCAGATCAGCTTTTCAGGACCTGGTCTGGTTTTCAGATCAGCTTATCAGGACCTGGTCTGGTTTTCAGATCAGCTTTTCAGGACCTGGTCTGGTTTTCAGATCAGCTTTTCAGGACCTGGTCTGGTTTTCAGATCAGCTTTTCAGGACCTGGTCTGGTTTTCAGATCAGCTTTTCAGGACCTGGTCTGGTTTTCAGATCAGCTTTTCAGGACCTGGTCTGGTTTTCAGATCAGCTTATCAGGACCTGGTCTGGTTTTCAGATCAGCTTATCAGGAGCTGGTCTGGTTTTCAGATCAGCTTATCAGGAGCTGGTCTGCTTATCAGATCAGCTTATCAGGAGCTGGTCTGGTTTTCAGATCAGCTTATCAGGAGCTGATCTGATTTTTAGATCAGCTTATCAGGTAACAGATCAGGCTATCAGGAGCTATTCAGATTTTCATTTCAAGATATCTGAGTTAGATTTAGTTATCAGTGTACAAGTAGCTAGCCATTTATAACATTTATATACATGAAGTTTAAAGTCAGATGAAATATGAAAAAGTAAAGTTTTATCTAGTAAAATTATTTTCTATAACGATCATCGTTTAATTCACTATCTTTGCTTATAATCAAAAATCCATATTTATCCTTTCAACATGCTTTTTATTTTTCTCACCTAACTTAAACATTAAATATACATTATGATGATCTCTTATTAAATGTTTGGTGATTCTGGTGTAAGTTTTACATAAGTAGAATGAATCAACATTCTTATCTCTCCCCATACAAAAATATGCTTCCCACACGCATCATCGTTAAATATCATATTGGAATTACTTTGGACTGAAATAACAGATTCACTATCGGTAAATTTTGTAATATATTATTGTTTTAATTGATGAAATTAATTTCTTTATATCTAGGTTGATATAAAGATTTTGAGTATAAATAAATGTTCTCAAAATTTAAGTCCATTAGGACTTTCTAGCAAGCCAATCATAGCGTTTTTTTTTTTCGTAATTTGACAGGTCAACTATTGTTGCACGAATAGAATTTGATATAAAGGAACTATGATTTATTTTTGAACTATCGTTCGATGAATCATCAATATTTCGTACCAAGGTATTTTAGGTTGTTTTACTAACCGCATTTATGTAGCTAAATACATTTTATAAATATTATCTCTTATTATAAAAAAATAAACTAATACAGCTATACCATATCAGAAAATATTTTCTGAAATCGTATAGCTGCATTAGTTTATTTTTTCTATAATTAGAGATAATGATCCACACTCATAATCAAAACAGCATAAAAATATCCTTTGTTTTGACTATGAGTATGGATCAATATTTATGAAATGCGTTTAGTTACAAAAAATGTGGTTAGTAAAACAAAGTATATTTTAACAGCCTTATTTATAACACTTATTAGGGCTTTATAAAGACTTTTTAAGAAAAAATTTTTATAAAAAATTTGTTTTAAAAAGCCTTTCCAAAGCCTTAATAAGTATTATAAATAAGGCTGTAAGAGTTTAAAATCAGTATTTTTTATGATAATACTGATTTGAAACTCTTAAAATATTCTTTGTTTTGACTATGAGTAGGGGCCATTATCTCTTATTATAGGACAAATAAAATAATATAGCTATACGATTTCAGAAAATATTTTCTGATATCGTATAGCTACATTTTTAATTTTTCTATAATAAGAGATAATATTTATGAAATACATTTCATAAATATTGGCGCATACTCATAGTAAAAACAACCTAAAATACCTTGGTACGAAATATTGATGATTCATCGAACGATAGTTCAAAAATAAATCATAGTTCCTTTATATCAAATTCTATTCGTGCAACAATAGTTGACCTGTCAAATTACGAAAAAAAAAAACGCTATGATTGGCTTGCTAGAAAGTCCTAATGGACTTAAATTTTGAGAACATTTATTTATACTCAAAATCTTTATATCACCCCAGATATAAATATCTGAAGAAATTAATTACATCAATTAAAATAATAATATATTACAAAATTTACCGATAGTGAATCTGTTATTTCAGTCCAAAGTAATTCCAATATGATATTTAACGATGATGCGTGTGGGAAGCATATTTTTGTATGGGGAGAGATAAGAATGTTGATTCATTCTACTTATGTAAAACTTACACCAGAATCACCAAACATTTAATAAGAGATCATCATAATGTATATTTAATGTTTAAGTTAGGTGAGAAAAATAAAAAGCATGTTGAAAGGATAAATATGGATTTTTGATTATAAGCAAAGATAGTGAATTAAACGATGATCGTTATAGAAAATAATTTTACTAGATAAAACTTTACTTTTTCATATTTCATCTGACTTTAAACTTCATGTATATAAATGTTATAAATGGCTAGCTACTTGTACACTGATAACTAAATCTAACTCAGATATCTTGAAATGAAAATCTGAATAGCTCCTGATAGCCTGATCTGTTACCTGATAAGCTGATCTAAAAATCAGATCAGCTCCTGATAAGCTGATCTGAAAACGAGACCAGCTCCTGATAAGCTGATCTGATAAGCAGACCAGCTCCTGATAAGCTGATCTGAAAACCAGACCAGCTCCTGATAAGCTGATCTGAAAACCAGACCAGGTCCTGATAAGCTGATCTGAAAACCAGACCAGGTCCTGAAAAGCTGATCTGAAAACCAGACCAGGTCCTGAAAAGCTGATCTGAAAACCAGACCAGGTCCTGAAAAGCTGATCTGAAAACCAGACCAGGTCCTGAAAAGCTGATCTGAAAACCAGACCAGGTCCTGAAAAGCTGATCTGAAAACCAGACCAGGTCCTGATAAGCTGATCTGAAAACCAGACCAGGTCCTGAAAAGCTGATCTGAAAACCAGACCAGCTCCTGAAAAGCTGATATGATTGCTGATACCTGTTATTTGCCCTGGATGAGAAAATTTTAAAACAGTTGGTGTTGACAAGAAATGTGTTGAAGAAAAAGCTTCGTAGTATAAAAACTGGTGAAATAGATACAAGTGAACAACTAAAAGATACATTTAAACCTATAGCAGAAGAATTCATAAATAGTTCTAAAAATATTAAAAGAATTCTTATGAAAGAAGAAAGTAAAATCAAGACAGAAGTTGAAAATATACAAGTTTAAAGCCTGAGAAACCTTCACTCAAGATATAGACAAGTACCCCAAAAGAAACTAGTAGAAGGAACAATATTTGATAATACCATCATATTTAATGATGCTAATACTGAGAATGATGATGACGATGATTTTACTCATAGACTTCCAATTCTGAAGACATTTATACTGACTTATCAGTATTGGAAGGCATAAATGAATTAGATACAAACTATTGTTGATAGTTACATTAAACTGAATGAAGATAAAATACAAGACAAATTAATAATATAGCTTAAAGCATTAATATTCAAGAATATATTTAAATGCAAATTGAGGAACAACAACGTGAAATAAAATTAGAGAAAGAAGACAGTTATAAAATTGAAAAAGCAATTCTAAAAAGTAAATAATTAAAAACAAATTGAAGAGTTTACGGTTAAATATATAGATTAGAAAATTAACTACATGTTAGTATAAATAGCTGAAAGTGCAAGATGTAGATCACAACACTTTCGAAAAAATCTGTGAAACAATTCAATGTCTTTAAAAAGGAATTTAGTTAACGAAGTCCATATTAAATTTCAACAACTGTTTGTGCTTGTAGAGATGTAATGACAGGAATATATGATGTTTTATGGAGCTAAGTTAGGTGAAATGTAGAACTATTCTACAGAAAATAGAAATTGTTGATTTTTGAAGACTGTAATTGACACATTCTCAAAGTACAGCTGAAAATAAAAGCTGCACTCTAAAAACCAAGGCAATGGAAAATATTTTTGAAGTGGTACGGGTACCAAAAAACTTACAAACAGATGATTCTAAAGAATTTTTTAATAAATACTTGGGAAAACTCATACATAAATAGAAGATTAAAGATTACTTAATATGAAAGCATCAATATTAGAATGATTTAATAGATCATTGAAAGGTATGATGTGAAAAGAATTAGCTTTAATGGTTCATATAAGTGGATTGGCATGTATAAAGATTTACTCAATGCATGCAATAGAAAAGTTCATCGTACCATTAAAATGTCTCCTATTAAAGTCAACTCAACAAATGAGGAAAAGCTACTTAATATAGTATAAAGTAATTTGAAGAATGAATGTTGAATTTAAAAAAAATAAAATTAAAACGAAAAATCTAGTTTGTGTTGTTTTTGCAGGATTGATTAGGAATGATGAGTCTTAAGAAAGATAATTAACTAAATGTAGTGGAATTCTGGTCGGAATGAAATATTGCTAAAACTTCAGTGTTTAAAATGAACTATAACATAGTGCAATATTCAGCAGCACATCATATTATCACTTTTTATAAAGTTGTATGTATATTTTCCCATCGAAAGCGCTAGCACGCAAAATTTTACAATATGAAAATGGGATTATTATAGAAGATCTTCACTCTATTTATTTCTTTATCTATCAGATCTTTAGAAAATATAGATAAACTACGGAAATTGGACTTTGATATCCAATCTTTAAGAATGTACATGTGTATGAATAAGTATCAAACAAACTTAGTGAATGAATATACGCTTCAACTAGAATCATGCTGAAGCATGCATAAATTTTAAAATGTACAGTAAACAGATCTTGCTTTATATCTGTATCTGTATGAGTATTACATAAATTTATAGAAAAAAAAAAATGAAAGCATGCCGAAGCATGTATAATTTAAAAAAAAAAAAAAAAAAAAAAAAAAAAAATCCTCACGTCATACAATTTTGTAAGCAAAGAAATTTTATGATTTTGTGGTCAATGAAATACATACATATGTATCTGCTTTGTAAAAATTCAAAAGAGCGAACTGGTATATTCTAATAGTAAAGATTTTTAATTGTAACACTCTACATCTCGGACTCTTACGTCACTATCGATAGAAGCATGCTAAGGCATGCATACTAGCAAAATATATAAAGCTGTTAGAAGGTGATGAGACAGCAATTGTATCTGGATCAACCCAACCCATGAATGTATTGTATACGGAGATGATTGATGGTGATGATGACGTTTTTTAAGTGAATAATCATTACATATGAATGCGACAGTGATTGACCCCTCAAACCTCATGTAGAAATACTTGAGGGGAAAAATTCTCTCAAAACATAGATATTTCATTGTTTCTAACACTTTATGAATACACCAACGGTGAATTGCTGGTAGAGGTAACTGAGTTATTTGAGATCGATTTGATACAATAGTTGTATATTAAACATGCATTTCTTTGTATCTAAACTAATTTCTACATACCTAATGTATATATCCACCAAAAAATTAGACAAAAATTCTCTATTCCAAGTAGTAAAATCTAAAAAAAGGAGTGGCACATTAGAAGAAAAAAAATAAATAAAAATAGAGACTGACTGACCAACTAATACGTACACTCTGCCCGATGGGTACGTATCGTAGAAGAAGACCATAACAAAATATCTTCTTATAAAGAAGCATTGGAAGAAGTTAGACGTTTAGTTAAGTTTGCAGAAGAAGACTACACAGCATTTGAGCCCTTGAAATATTTAGAATGCTATTATGGGGAGAAAATTATTAAAGAAAATGAAAAAAAAAGTCATATAGAACATTAAATAAAAGCCATAGGTGCTCACCGTTCATAAAATAAACATATGTATATGTATCTTATTAATGTAAACATATTATCAGTATAAAGCAACAGAAATTTCGTCATACAAAGTCATCTTGTATCCTAGAGGAGCCGTCGATAGGGTATACCTAAATTATATGAAAACGAGTTCGTTTTCTGTTGATCGCTATTAAAGAAGAAAATATGTTTGTTCATTATGATTTAACTAATTTAAAAGTACATTTAAATTCAGTCTCATACCCGTACTTCTTAACATAAAAATTAAAAATAAATGTTATCCAATTCTATATTATACTATGTATCAAAAATTTCAAAAAAGCTGTTATATGAAAGAATCTCCAGCGCTTCTAACTGCATCAGAGTTTAAGAAAAAAAACTCCTTTTATTCAATTTAATAAAATTTTAATTTGAAGCAGTAAGCAAATACATCAGCTTACTGCATTCTTATTCATAATCGTATAATAGAATATATAACCCCTAAAGGACAAAGTCTAAAAGTCTTATAAATTAAGAAATATAGAAAATAACATAATTTTTATAAACGCGTAAAGTTGCAAAAGTAATTCAAATGATTCCATCGCAAAAAACAAACAAAAAGCAGCGATTGTTTTCAACAATTATGAAAATAATAATTTCAATATAAATCTCCCTTTTGATTTTAAATGTTTATCAATAAAAAATAAAAAATAAGTAAGTTAACTAACAACAAAAAAAACTATCAGTATATAAGCTGGAGTGCTGGATCAGTTTCATTTAAAAATGTTTATACATTTTTAAAAAGCAAAGTAAGTTTTCTAAAACAAATGTAGAAAGTGAAGAAAAAAGTCTATGGTTAGAAAAAATTATGTACCCGAAAAATTTCTAACGTTAACTTACTAACGTTGCATCAACTTTAAAAAAATTTAAATTAAGTATAAGAAATATTTCTATTATAGTTGCTATTACTATAGAGTATGTATCTTCAGGAATTCAGTTTTACTTAAAAACAGAAAATCCTCACAAACTTTTAAGTAAACGCAGAAAAAAAAACTGAATATATCGCATCTATGTATACACAGACGATATTTACAACAACAACAACAACAACAAGAAGAACAAAAGACATCAATGACAAAAAAAATGTATTCAAAGATTGAAATAAACACTTATTTGTATGTACATACATACATACATACATAAAATCAATTTGTAGATATGTATGTATACATATCAAATTTTTTATGAATGTTGAAGTATTTATCAGATCTACCTAATGAAAATATGTACATATGTATATGAAGCGTCGTTTAGTTAAAGCACAATGCAAATATAAATGATCTATACACTAGAAAAAATTTGCAGCTTAAAAATAAGCATGCTTGACATTAATTCAATAATTTTTAGTATAATAGAAAATGTCTATGGAGATATCTACAAACTAATGAGTTAATGAGTTAAATGGATACTCTAAATTAATATTTTGTCCCTATTGAAATAAGAAATTTCAATATGACTAAACCTTCGCTAATGGTTCTTATTAATTCAGCATGGTTCTTACTGATTTCAAGTTGGCTTTTCTCTGTGTGTAGAAAACTCTTTCAGTCAAAGAAGACGAATGTAGTTAAATAAACAAAATCTGTAATATAAACAAATTTCACACAGACCGACTTCAACGCGAGACAAATTTAAGCATGAGAAAATATAAAGCAATAGTAAGTATAAAAGCATACTAGGATTAGGGAAGTCCAGACATATGATATTATTTTATAGTACCAAATGTCGATACTGAAAACAATTTATTTCCACCTACATATAAATACCACCTCAAATACACACACAGAGCAGAATTCATATAAGAAATATCCAAGAAAATTTCAGCAACACCCCCCCCCCCCTTTTGCAAATCATGACGAGTCTTAAATTCTCCCTCAGATATACATACATAAATTCCCATTGTCATACATACATACATATACAATTACTTGTGCATAAATTTCAAGAACACAACACTCTCACCTACCTAAAATTACAGATAGTCTTAAACTTCTACAGACGTCTATACACACAGATTCTCACGGCTACATATTACAAGAACACCTCGCCCCTAATAAATCACAATCATCTTAAATTCTTACAAAAATACATACATACATACACATAACCAATTTACCTCAACAAGATCCTCAAATCACGATCAGCCTTAAACTACTATAGACAGACACATCCACAAATCCCCATAGAAACATATTACGTCAACAACCCTGCCCACCCAAATCATGGTCAGCCTTAAACTCCTACAGACATACAAACACACAGATTCCTCCGGTTGTATATTACTAGAACACCTCACCCATCATAAATCACAATCAGCCTTAAGCTCCTACAGAAATACACACATTGAAATTCCTACAATCATACACACACACACACACACACACACACACACACACACACACACACATAAACACATACCCACACACACACACACACACACACACACACATAAACACATACCCACACACACACAATCGATCTACCTCAACTACACCCCGCCCCCTGCCAATCAAACCCTCACCTAAATTCTCACAGACAGACACATCCACAATTTCCTATGGTTACATAGTACGGCAACAACGCCACCTACTCAAATCACGTCCAAATTCTCACAGTCTATCAACATGAACATTAGCATTAGAAAAAATAACTTTCACGTTTTCCCGTCGTCATTAGGAAAAATCTTTTTCCCGTCGGCATTTGAAAAAATTATATTCATGTTTTGCCTTCGGCATTAGGAAAAATTAATAAACATGTTTTGCCGTCGGCATTTGAAAAAAATAATAATCATGTATTGCCGTCGGCATATACACTCATATGAAACCTCAAAAAAAAAAAATCACCCGTTATCACAATTAATGTAACCCAAAAAAAAATCACCCGTTCACACAAAGTTAATGTAAACAAAAAAACTCCTAATGTAAACAAAAAACATCAAAGCGCCGCCGAAAACACAAATTTCCAAGAATTTTAAAATTTCAGCAACAATTTAACAATTTCAGCCACAATTTAACAATTTCAGCCCACAATTTAACAATTTCAGCAACAATTTCACAATTTTAATTGATCCAGGAGCGATAGTTCCCTACTACTGATATCAGCTTCAACTTCAAATGATTTCATCACAAAAAAAAAAAAAAACTAGTGATTGTTTTCAACAATTATGAAAATAATAATTTCAATATAAAGCTCCCTTTTGATTTTAAATGTTTATCAATAAAAATAAAAAAAAAGAAGTAAGTTGACTACCAAAGAAAAAAAAAAACTATCAGTATATAAGCTGGAGTGCCGGATCAGTTTCATTTAAAAATGTTTATACATTTTCATAAAGCAAAGTAAGATTTCGAAAACAAATGTAGAAAGTGAAGAAAAAAGTCTATAGTTAGAAAAAATTATGTACCCCAAAAATTTCTAACGTTAACTTACTAACGTTGCATCAACTTTAAAAAATGTAAATTGAGTATAAGGAATATTTCTATTATAGTTGTTATTACTATAGAGTATGTATCTTCAGGAATTCAGTTTTACTTAAAAACAGAAAATCCTCACAAACTTTTAAGTAAACGCAGATAAAAATTAAAACGTTTTTATTTTCAAATAAAAAAAAAACTGAATATATCGCATCTATACACAGACGAATATTTACAACAACAACACCAACAACAAGAAGAACAAAAGACATCAATGACAAAAAAAAATGTATTCAAAGATTGAAATAAACAAAATCTGTAATATAAACAAATTTCATATAGGCAGACTTTAACGCGAGACAAATTTAAGTATGAGAAAATATAAAACAAGCGTAAGTATAAAAACATAATAATATTAGGGAAGTCCAGACATATGATAGAATTTTATAGTACCAAATGTCGATACTGAAAACAATTTATTTCTATCTACATATAAATATTAGCGCAAATACACACACACACATAGCAGAATTCATATAAGAAATATCCAAGAAAATTTCAACAACACCCCACCTTTTGCAAATCATGACGAGCCTTAAATTCTCCCTCAGATATACATACACAAATTCCCATGATCATACATACATACATATACAATACATAAGATTAATCTCAACAACACAACACTCTCACCTACCTGAAATTACAGATAGTCTTAAACTTCTACAGACGTCTATATACATAGATTCTCACGGCTACATATTACAAGAACACCTCGCCCCTAATAAATCACAATCATCTTAAATTCTTACAAAAATACATACATACATACATACACATAACCAATTTAACTCAACAACATCCTCACCTACCTCAAATCACGATCAGCCTTAAACTACTATAGACAGACACATCCACAAATCCCCATGGATACATATTACGTCAACAACCCTGCCCACCCAAATCATGGTCAGCCTTAAACTCCTACAGACATACAAACACACAGATTCCCCCGGTTACATATTACTAGAACACCTCACCCTTCATAAATCACAATCAGCCCTAAGCTCCTACAGAAATACACACATTGAAATTCCTACAAACATACACACACACACACACACACATACACACAGACACACACACACACGCACACATACACACGCAATCGATCTACCTCAACTACACCCCGCCCCTTCCAATCAAACCCTCACCTAAATTCTCACAGACAGACAGATACATCCGCAAATTCCTATGGTTACATATTACGGCAACAACGCCACCCACTCAAATCACGGTCAGCCTTAAATTCCTACAGTCTAGCAACACCTACATTAGCATTAGAAAAAATAACTTTCACGTTTTCCCATCGTCATTAGGAAAAATCATTTTCCCGTCGGCATTTGAAAAAATTATATTAATTTTTTGCCGTCGGCATTTGAAAAAAATAATAATCATGTATTGCAGTAGGCATTAGGAAAAATTATCATGTATTGCAGTAGGCATTAGGAAAAATTATCATGTTTTGCCTTCGGTATTACGAAAAATTATCATGTTTTGCCTTCGGAATTACGAAAAATCATTAGATGATTTTCCGTCAGCATTAGGAAAAACCATTTTCATGATTTTCCCCGTCGTCACATACACACATAAAAACCGCCAAACTATGAACCGCCTTAATACATTCACACAAAATATTCCACACACAAACTTCCCACGGTCAGGCAGGCAGACAGACAGACCGACATACAGACATACACTTAATGTAAACAAAAACTCCTAATGTAAACAAAAAACTCCTAATGTAAACAAAAAACTCCTTATGTAAACAAAAAAACACAAATTTCCAAGAATTTAACAATTTCAGCAACAATTTAACAATTTCAGCCACAATTTAACAATTTCAGCCCACAATTTAACAATTTCAGCAACAATTTCACAATTTTAATTGGTCCAGAAGTGGGAGTTCCCTACTACTTTCACTCATTTGTTTATTAATAAATTTATGTATTTATTATTTATTTGTTTATTAATTTATTAATTAGTTTATTCCTTTATTTCTTTATTAATTTACTTGTCTATTAATTTATTTATTCTTTATATATTTGTTTATGAATTTATCTATTAATTTTAGTATTTTATTCACACAAAAGTATGTAAAAATTTAATGCTTTAAAGCTTTTATCTTTTTATTTATACCTAAGTTATCTTTAAATAAAAATTAAATATAAGATTAATAATCTTTTTTCTTTTTATATCTGTATATTTTTATTTATAAATAGAGTTAAATTTGTATTGGTACTAAGATTTTTAAGAAAAAATGATAAATAAAATATTGAAAAAATTAGAATATATATAAATGGTTTTTATTTCAACTTAAATTTACTTAATAGAAATTTTAACTACAAATGTCCACATTTTTATATTTTGTTTCTTTATGGGCTTTACTTCGCTAGATCAAAAAATTTTTCTTTTTGCTTATTTACAAATTCTTGTTTTTTCTTTTCATATCACATAAACATGAACAGTCTTGTTATCTTTGAAAGGTTCTACACAAGAGGAATTGAGTTTCACAATATTATGAAATTCCATTATATTTCATTAGGTATTTTCTTATCGACACCAACTGCTTTAACACCATCTCATTTACGTTTGCTAACAGCAAATAGTACAATAGGTGTCAGCTATTAGATCAGCTTATCAGCTATTAGATCAGCTTATTAGCACCTGGTCTGTTTTTCAGATCAGCTTTTCAGGAGCTGGTCTGGTTTTCAGATCAGCTTTTCAGGACCTGGTCTGGTTTTCAGATCAGCTTATCAGGATCTGGTCTGGTTTTCAGATCAGCTTTTCAGGACCTGGTCTGGTTTTCAGATCAGCTTTTCAGGACCTGGTCTGGTTTTCAGATCAGCTTATCAGGACCTGGTCTGGTTTTCAGATCAGCTTTTCAGGACCTGGTCTGGTTTTCAGATCAGGCTATCAGGACCTGGTCTGGTTTTCAGATCAGCTTTTCAGGACCTGGTCTGGTTTTCAGATCAGCTTTTCAGGACCTGGTCTGGTTTTCAGATCAGCTTATCAGGACCTGGTCTGGTTTTCAGATCAGGCTATCAGGACCTGGTCTGGTTTTCAGATCAGCTTATCAGGAGCTGGTCTGCTTTTCAGGTCAGCTTATTAGGAGCTGGTCTGATTTTCAGGTCAGCTTATTAGGAGCTGGTCTGGTTTTCAGGTCAGATGGAATAACTAAAGTCTATCTTTTATTAGCAGTATTTTTTTTTTCTATAACGAAAATCGTTTAATTCAATATATTTGCTTATAATCAAAAATCCATATTTATCCTTCCAACACTCTACAAATTTTTTAAAACTTGTCAAAATTCATATTACTGCCAACATGAACCTTGTAAACATGCTTCATATTTTTCTCATCTTACTTAAACATTATAATTACATTTGCATTGTCTCTTATTAAATGCTTATAGCCATATTCATTAAAATTTTAAACAGCATTTCAAATGTTGTTTGAGCAAAATTCGCTAAAATTGTATTCATAATAGAATATTAGCTTAAAAAACGTTTTTTAACTTGCGTAAATCAACAAATCTTATAAATTAAATGCACCCATATCAAAAATAATTTTGAGTTGACGTCGTTGTAGTTTTGCTTCATGTTTATTTGTATTTTTAACTTTGCCTGTATGTATGTATGCATGTATTAAGAATTATGCTATAAATTTTGCACAAGTAGAATGAGTCATCATTCTTCTGTCGCCCATACAAAAATATACACGTACGCGTACATATGTATGTATATTATTCTGCTTTCCACATGCAACATCAGCAAATATCATAATTGAAATGTATTAAGCTTCATTACCAGAAAAAAAAATAAATGTATAATAACCCATTCTTTTAATTATGAAATTATGTAATTTCTTTAACTATTCATATTTGTAGTAGTATATAGATAATTTTAGTATAAATATATGTTTTTAAACCTCAGATAGTAGTAGGGGAATGTTCATTTCGGTGTGGATTAAAATTTTAAAGTTTCATTACGCATAACTCCGACAAAGGACACCCAGAAATTATTACACAACCCCAATCACTGACAGACTCAAATTTCCGCGGTCAGGCAGACAGACAGACATAGACTTAATGTAAACAAAAACTCGTAATATAAACAAAAAATAAAAGACGGACTTATTGAACCACCCTCGAAAAATATTTAAAGGACTTATTGAACCACCCTCGTAGGTATCAAATTTCAAGAATTTTAAAATTTTCAAATTTTAATTACCCAAATTTAACAATTTCAGCAACAATTTAACAATTTTAATTGCCACAGGATGAACAGTTCCCTACTACTATCTGAGGTTTAAAAACATATATTTATACTAAAATTATCTATATACTACTACAAATATGAATAGTTAAAGAAATTACATAATTTCATAATTAAAAGAATGGGTTATTATACAGTTATTTTTTTTCTGGTAATGAAGCTTAATACATTTCAATTATGATATTTGCTGATGTTGCATGTGGAAAGCAGAATAATATACATACATATGTACGTGTACGTGTATATTTTTGTATGGGGCGACAGAAGAATGATAACTCATTCTACTTGTGCCAAACATAAGCATAATTCTTAATACATGCATACATACATACATACAGACACAGTTAAAAATATAAATAAACAAGAAGCATAACTAGAACGACGTCAGCTCAAAATTATTTTAAGTATGGGTGCATTTAATTTATAAGATTTGTTGATTTACGCAAGTTAAAAAACGTTTTTAAGCTAATATTCTATTATGAATACAATTTTAGCGAATTTTGCTCAAACAACATTTGAAATGCTGCTTAAAATTTTTATGAATATGGCTATAAGCATTTAATAAGAGACAATGCAAATGTAATTATAATGTTTAAGTAAGATGAGAAAAATATGAAGCATGTTTACAAGGTTCATGTTGGCAGTAATATGAATTTTGATAAGTTTTAAAAAATTTGTAGAGTATTGGAAGGATTAATATAGATTTTGGTTATAAGCAAAGATATTAAATTAAACGATTTTCGTAATAGAAAAAAAATTTAATGCTCATAAACGATTGACTTTAGTTATTTCATCTGATCTGAAACTTTATTAATATAAATTAAATAAATGGCCAGCTACTTGTATTCTGATAACCTGATCTGAAAACCAGACCAGCTACCTGAAAACCAGACCAGCTCCTGCTAAGCTGATCTGAAAACCAGAGCAGGTTCTGAAAAGCTGATCTGAAAAACAGACCAGGTCCTGAAAACCTGATCTGAAAACCAGACCAGGTCCTGAAAAGCTGATCTGAAAACCAGACCAGGTCCTGAAAAGCTGATCTGAAAACCAGACCAGGTCCTGAAAAGCTGATATGAAAACCAGACCAGGTCCTGAAAAGCTGATCTGAAAACCAGACCAGGTCCTGAAAACCTGATCTGAAAACCAGACCAGGTCCTGAAAAGCTGATCTGAAAACCAGACCAGGTCCTGAAAAGCTGATCTGAAAACCAGACCAGGTCCTGAAAAGCTGATCTGAAAACCAGACCAGGTCCTGAAAAGCTGATCTGAAAACCAGACCAGGTCCTGAAAAGCTGATCTGAAAACCAGACCAGGTCCTGATAAGCTGATCTGAAAACCAGACCAGGTCCTGATAAGCTGATCTGAAAACCAGACCAGGTCCTGATAAGCTGATCTGAAAACTAGACCAGGTCCTGAAAAGGTGATCTGATTGCTGATACCTGTTATTTGCCCTTAGCAAACATGGATGAGAAAATTTTAAAACAGTTGGTGTTGACATGAAATGTGTTGATGAAAAAGCTTCGTAGTATAAAAACTGGTGAAATAGATACAAGTGAACAACTAAAAGATACATTTAAGCCTATAACAGAAAAATTCATAAATAGTTCTAAAAATATTAAAAGAATTCTTATGAAAGAAGAAAGTAAAATCAAGACAAAAGTTGAAAATATACAAGTTTAAAGCCTGAGAAACCTTCACTCAAGATATAGACAACTACCCCAAAGAAACTAGTAGAAGGAACAATATTTGATAATACCATCATATTTAATGATGCTAATACTGAGAATGATGATGACGATGATTTTACTCATAGACTTACAATTCTGAAGACATTTATACTGACTTATCAGTATTGGAAGGCCTAAATGAATTAGATACAAACTATTATTGATAGCTACCTCAAACTGAATGAAGATAAAATACAAGCCAAATTAATAATATAGCTTAAAGCATTAATATTCAAGAATATATTTAAATGCAAATTGAGGAACTACAACGTGAAATAAAATTAGAGAAAGAAGACAGTTATAAAATTGAAAAAGCAATTCTAAAAATTAAATAATTAAAAACAAATTGAAGAGTTTACGGTTAAATATATAGATTAGAAAATTAACTACATGTTAGTATAAATAGCTGAAAGTGCAAGATGTAGATCACAACACTTTCGAAAAAATCTGTGAAACAACTCAATGTCTTTAAAAAGGAATTTAGTAAACGAACTCCATATTAAATCTCAACAACTGTTTGTGCTTGTAGAGATGTAATGACAGGAATATATGATGTTTTATGGAGCTAAGTTAGGTGAAATGTAGAACTATTCTACAGCAAATAGACATTGTTGATTTTTGAAGACTGTAATTAACACATTCTCAAAGTACAGATGAAAACAAAAGCTGCACTCTAAAAACCAAATCAATGGAAAATATTTTTGAAGTGGTACGGGTACCAAAAAACTTACAAACAGATGATTCTAAAGAATTTTTTAATAAATACTTGGGAAAACTCATACATAAATAGAAGATTAAACATTACTTAATATGAAAGCATCAATATTAGAATGATTTAATAGATCATTGAAAGGAATGATGTGAAAACAATTAGCTTTAATGGTTCATATAAGTGGATTGGTATATATAAAGATTTAATTAGTGCATAAAATAGAAAAATACATCTCACCATTAAAATGTTTACGATTAAACATTCCACAAATGAGAAAAACCTACTTAATATAGTATTAAGTAATTTGAAGAATGAATGTTGAATTTAATAAAAATAAAAATAAAATTAAAACGAAAAGTCTAGTTTGTGTTGTTGTTTGTAGGATTGATTAGGAATGATGGGTCTTAAGAAAGATAATTAACTAAATGTAGTGGAATTCTCTAAACTTGTTGGTCTGAATGAAATATTGCTAAAACTTCAGTGCAATATTCAGCAGCACATCATGTTATCACTTTTTATAAAGTTGTATGTATGTATATTTTCCCATCGAAAGCGCTAGCACGCAAAATTTTCCAATATGAAAATGGGATTATTATAGAAGATCTTTACTCTACTTATTTCTTTAGCTATCAGATCTTTAGAAAATATAGATAAAATACGGAAATTGGACTATGATATCCAATCTTTAAGAATGCATATGTGTATGAATAAGTACCAAACAAACTTAGTGAATGAATATACGCTTCAACTAGAATCATGCTGAAGCATGCATAGATTTTAAAATATACAGTAAACAGATCTTACTTTATATCTGTATCTGTATGAGTATTACATAAATTTATAGAAAAAAAAATTAAAGCATGCCGAAGCATGTATTTATAATTAAAAAAAAAAAAAAAAAAATCCTCCCGTCATACAATTTTGTAAGCAAAGAAATTTTATGATTTTGTGGTCAATGAAATACATACATATGTATCTACCTTGTAAAAATTCAAAAGAGCGAACTGGTAAATTCTAATAGTAAAGATTTTTATTGTAACACTCTACATCTCGTACTCTTACGTCACTATCGATAGAAGCATACTAAGGCATGCATACTAGCAAAATATATAAAGCTGTTAGAAGGTGATGAGACAGCAATTGTGTCTGGATCAACCCAACTCATGAATGTATTGTATACGGAGATGATTGATGGTGATGATGACCTTTTTTTAAGTGAATAATCATTACATATGAATGCGATAGGAGTTAACCAGCAAACCTCATGTAGAAATACCTACTTGAGGCAAAAAAAAATTCTCCCAAACATAGATATTTCATTGTTTCTAACACTTTATGAAAACACCGACGGTGAATTGCTGGTAGAGGTAACTGAGTTATTTGAGATCGATTTGCTACAATAGTTGTTTATTAAACATACATTTCTTTGTAAGTAAACTAATTTCTACATACCTAATGTATATACCCAGCAAAAAATTAGACAAAAATACTCTATTCCAAGTAGTAAAATCTGAAAAAAGGAGTGGCACATTAGAAGAAAAAAATAAATAAATATATAGACTGACTGACCAACTAATACGTACACTCTGTCCGATGGACACACAAAGCACACTTAAACATTTCAGAAATATATACACAACACGCTGAACTTTAATAAAATGAGAAAAAAAAATCATATAGAACGTCAAATGAAAGCCATAGGTAATAGCCCTTCATAAAATAAACATATACATATGTACCTTATTAATGTAAACATATTATCAGTATAAAACAACATAAATTTCGTCAAACAAAGTCATCTTGTATCCTAGAGGAACCGTCGAAAAGGATATACCTAAAGTCTCTGAAAACCACTTCGTTTTCTGATGATCGCTTTTCAACAAGAAAATAAGTTTGTTCATTGTGACTAATTTAAAAGTACATTTAAATTCGGTCTTATATCCGATCTTAACTGCATCAGAATTTAAGAAAAAAGCTCCTTTTATTCTATTGAATAAAATTTTAATTTAAAACAGTAAGCAAAGATATCAGCTTCAACTTAAAATGATTTCATCACACAAAAAAAAAAACTAGTGATTGTTTTCAACAATTATGAAAATAATAATTTCAATATAAAGCTCCCTTTTGATTTTAAATGTTTATCAATAAAAATAAAAAAAGAAGTAAGTTGACTACCAAAGAAAAAAAAAACTATCAGTATATAAGCTGGAGTGCCGGATCAGTTTCATTTAAAAATGTTTATACATTTTCATAAGGCAAAGCAAGATTTCGAAAACAAATTTAGAAAGTGAAGAAAAAAGTCTATAGTTAGAAAAAATTATGTACCCCAAAAATTTCTAACGTTAACTTACTAATGTTGCATCAACTTTAAAAAAATTTAAATTAAGTATAAGAAATATTTCTATTATAGTTGCTATTACTATAGAGTATGTATCTTCAGGAATTCAGTTTTACTTAAAAACAGAAAATCCTCACAAACTTTTAAGTAAACGCAGATAAAAATTAAAACGTTTTTATTATCAAATAAAAAAAACTGAATATATCGCATCTATACACAGACCAATATTTAAAACAACAACACCAACAACAAGAAGAACAAAAGACATCAATGACAAAAGAAAAATGTATTCAAAGATTGAATGAAATAAACAAAATCTGTAATATAAACAAATTTCATATAGGCAGACTTTAACGCGAGACAAATTTAAGTATGAGAAAATATAAAACAAGCGTAAGTATAAAAACGTAACAAGATTAGGGAAGTCCAGACATATGATAGTATTTTATAGTACCAAATGTCGATACTGAAAACAATTTATTTCTATCTACATATAAATATTAGCGCAAATACACACACACATAGCAGAATTCATATAAGAAATATCCAAGAAAATTTCAACAACACCCCACCTTTTGCAAATCATGACGAGCCTTAAATTCTCCCTCAGATTTACATACACAAATTCCCATGATCATACATACATACATATACAATAAATAAGATTAATCTCAACAACACAACACTCTCACCTACCTGAAATTACAGATAGTCTTAAACTTCTACAGACGTCTATACACATAGATTCTCACGGCTACATATTACAAGAACACCTCGCCCCTAATAAATCACAATCATCTTAAATTCTTACAAAAATACATACATACATACATACATACACATAACCAATTTACCTCAACAACATCCTCACCTACCTCAAATTACGATCAGCCTTAAACTACTATAGACAGACACATCCACAAATCCCCATGGATACATATTACGTCAACAACCCTGCCCACCCAAATCATGGTCAGCCTTAAACTCCTACAGACATACAAACACACAGATTCCCCCGGTTACATATTACTAGAACACCTCACCCCTCATAAATCACAATCAGCCCTAAGCTCCTACAGAAATACACACATTGAAATTCCTACAAACATACACACACACACACACACACGCACACACCCATACATACATACAAAAACCCACATATACATGCACACACAACCAAAGAATTAGACTCACATACACACACATACACATCCCACACGTACATACATCCATGCACTGTAAGCACAACGTTTCTCTACAATAACAACAAAAGCTGTGCACACAAGTATACAAACATACACATGGCCAAAGAATCAAACTCACACACACACACCATATCAGCATGAAAAGCCCCAAAATCCCCCCATTTGTAACAGGGTTGCCATCGATTTTATTTTTTCCCGGTTTTGAATTCCCAAAACATGTCTCAGACCGCCATTACTAATCTACTCACACGCATGGTGTTTCTGTACATTTGTACTGCTTTTACTTACAGGATCATTGACTTTTTCTAAAATGGACTCAAAGTCTGCGTATATTACAAATGGCACATTTAACTGTTTGTAGTGCTTCGTAAACTTGATAATAGATCCATCTTCTGGCATTCTGATGACTTTTTTGCCGCAAACGTTTTTGTGATGATTATACACATAATCATCATGTGTATAATATAGGCAGGTGTTGCATATCAGAATCTTACTTCTGTGTGACGTCATGTTGGAACGAAGAAGTCTGAAGAAAATATAGAAAATAAAATATTATGTAAATTAATATAACAATAATAAGTAACTGTTTAAATAGATATGAAAACATATTTCGCTTAAATGCACAAATGAAACTTACTTTGATATATCATTGATGAGTACATAGTGGAAGTTTTCATTGGACTGGAGCAATAAGAGATTAATATGAACATGTTTTTCTCCTTTTGTTATGTAGTATGGTCCTATAAGCGATGTTCCATTGTGACCAAATACATTGATGCTCACATAATTTTGACTTTCAAATTTTTGTATCTGCTTCAATGGGAGTGGAAACTCTAGGTCTTTAAAATTTAATACAACTTCCCCTCTATTAATATTCTCATCAGAAATGTTTGCAATATTGAAATTTCTACAGTTTTTCCGTTGTTTAGGACTCAGACCACTGTTTACATTCAAAGCCGCAATAAGACACCATTTAAAGCAATAAACATCACAGTTCTCGACATTTATGCATGCACGTTTCATTGCAATATTTTTTGGAAGAGGGATAAAGCTCGATCCTCTTATTATGGACGCCTTGTTTATATTAACTTCAAGGGAATTTATTGAAATCAAGGTCCATCCGCTATCCCTCTCTTGAAATTCTTCCATTTTGGCTCTTAGCTCCTCGGTTTGTTTCTTGTACATATCCTCTATGTCATCAGATAAAGTAACCATCATCATTTTCGAAATATGAACAAGTTGGGAAACATTAATCTCATCGTTCACCATCTTCATATAATCACACGTGAGCTCCATATTAAATTTAAATGTAGTATGTACCCTACTACGTTCATTGATTTGTTGTACTATGGAGCTCTTGGCAGATTTCAGAAACTCCTCCGGAAACAAGACACCCACATTTTTGTTTAAGACAATATATGTCTCGATCCTCCCATTGAAGTTGCTTGCTCTTTTTGTGAGAAAATCTCCAATCCGTTGTTGTTGACAACTGTTTTTATGTTTTGTGGTTCTGACATGAGCCATATAACCATTTGATGGGATCATCTCATCACAATCCTCACACTATTTGTTTTGAAGATTTAGCTTACTAGTTCCAACCATAGCCTTCGATTGGTTAGCATATGAGTGCGTTTCAATATGCTGACTTAATTTTGTTTGAGTCAGAAAGACTTTATTGCAGATGGTACAACTTGTAGTATTCATTTTATTTAATTATTTATTCGTTTATTAATTAATTTAATTATTATATTTATAAACAATTTATTTAATTATTTTATTAATAAACAATTTATTTCAGTTATAAACAATTTATTTAATTATTTTTTATGCACTATAAACTTGTTTAGCAAACAATAATTAGTTTTAGCACTTTTATAGTTTTTGGATTTCAAACACCTTAGAAAGTTTGGTTGGGAAAATAGGTTGTCACTTGTTGAGATATCAGAGCAGACTGATGACAATCTACATTATTTCTTCTTCTTATATACTTTATATGAGAATCGCGTAGTAGTTATCAAATCTAATTTATCTGATGGTATTATGACATATGGTGAAATTCATATACACACACACTGCACACACACACACACACACACACACACAAACTACATACATACATACATACACACACACACACACACACACACATACATATATATATACACATTCCCCCCAATTCATATGAGAATCGTGTAGTAGTCGTCAAATCTAATTTCTCTGTTGGTATTACGAGATATGATGAAATTCCTAGCAACACCCATACCAAAATCGCTAACATCAGTTTGCAATACAAAGGTACGATAAAAATCGGGGACACGTGAATATAGGTGCTTCTATAAGTTTTTGCTGTATTTCTCCGAAAGCTATTTCCTATAATTGTTACATTAAAGTAAAATATATTGAAATAAAAATATCACTACCCCTATCAAAAACTCTACTTATCAACCTGATTGGATTCTAAACATTTAATATCTGAACTGCACTTGTACACATAAAACCTATGCCAACACAACATTTTATATCAATAAGAATACCAACGTCAATAGCTTAGAAAACCTATACACATTCATTTATAAATATGTATGAAAAAGTGTTGATGTAACTCACACAAGCAATGATATTTTTCAAAGCAAAAATAGAAACGATCGCATACATTAATACAACAACATATACATCCATTACCAAATACATTCCGCATTCACTTCCATTCACAATAGGGTTGCCAATCTCTGCAGCTATTAGATTATTTCCCCACAGATCGCAAACATAAATGCATACATATATACACAATAACCCTACATAAGCATACCAACGATAGCTCAAAACAGCTGCAGAAAGTCTATCAAATAAAAATCACTATATGCACACAAATACACAGATCCCTTGTAAATACCCTGCAGTCATAATGGGAGCAAGTGTCTTTGTGTCAACACTAAAATTCTAGTAACAATTTTGGTATAATAAGTTTTCTTCTATCCGTCAGTATAAAAGAAGAAGAGGAAACAGATATGGTGTATTTGTGGTGGACTTGTCAATAACTTGTCCAATATACATACATTTGTATGTACGTCACACAAGCGACAAGTCAAAAGCGACTCAGTACATTTTCACCATCGACATTTCCTACTGGGTATAATGATTGTCTGCCACTACAACAAAAGTATCGGACACCATCAGTAGTAGGGAAATGAGGCATGAGATGAAAAAATCATCTTTTTGGGATGATTTTTTTGGGATGAAAAAATTTGGGATGAGTTTTTTGGGATGATTTTTAGTTTGGATGATTTAGGGATGAAAATTTGAGATGAAAAAATTTGGTATGATTTTTTTTGTGTGAAATGCAAGTGCATAAGAAAATGTTTAATGTTGTTGTTGAACAGATTTTTTCTTTTTGGGATGATTTTTTTTTCGATGATTTTTAGTTTTGATGATTTAGGGATGAAAATTTGAGATGAAAAAATTTGGGATGATTTTTTTTTGTGTGAAATGCAAGTGCATAAGAAAATGTTTAATGTTGTTGAACAGATTTTTCTTTTTGGGATGATTTGTTTTTCGATGATTTTTAGTTTGGATGATTTAGGGATGAAAATTTGAGATGAAAAAATTTGGGATGATTTTTTTTTTGTGTGAAATGCAAGTGCATAAGAAAATGTTTAATGTTGTTGAACAGATTTTTTTTGTTTTTATTTTCATTGCACACTTGATGCGATGAAATATGTTAGGGATGACTTTTGGTTTAGCGAGCCTTTATGTTTGTCTGTCCGTTTATCTCTTTAATAATAATAATTATGTCTATTTCTGTCTCTTAAACCAACTTGAAATAGTCGATAGAAACCTTTTTTTGTTTTTTACAATTATAAGCACGGTCTTTAGTTTGAGACATCGGTTGCTTATCATTTTACAATTGCTGTTATCAGTACGTTTATAAATTTGCTTTTTTTTATTGCTGGTGTCTGGTAAGAAGAAAAGGAAAAAGAGGATTCTTTTGTAATATTTTGGGATGTAAATGTGAAAATTTAAGGAAAATTTTTATTTTAACAAGCCCTTTATTTGTTGTTTTTAAATGCTATAAATTTGCTTTTTTTTTATTGCTGGTGTCTGGTAAGAAGAAAAGGAAAAGAGGATTCTTTTGTAATATTTTGGGATGTAAATGTGAAAATTTAAGGAAAATTTTTATTTTAACAAGCCCTTTATTTGTTGTTTTTAAATGCTATAAATTTGCTTTTTTATTGCTGGTGTCTGGTAAGAAGAAAGGGAAAAGAGGATTCTTTTGTAATATTTTGGGATGTAAATGTGAAAATTTAAGGAAAATTTTTATTTTAACAAGCCCTGTATAGTAATTGAATGTTTTTGTGACTCTTAAATGAATTTAATATTATTTCTGTACATAACTATACATAAACATATTTTGCATAGGTATATTTAAATGAATATGTCAATGTATATGAAGATGCATGTTTGTGAATATTTGCATATAATGTAATTATTTTAAATAAATTATTTAAACCATAAGATGCAGCATTTTTCATTATTATGTAGAAATTAAGTAAGAGTAATTATGAAAATGTATGAATAAAAATATTAAGAGATCAAAAATTTATTTTGAGAAAATAAAACTCTCCTGATTAAAAAATTTTAGTGTGTCCCAAATAAATTGATATAAAAACGCAGTTTCTAAAATATTCCTATTCATTAACTCATTGCAATCCTTCAGTAGTAAATTATGACTTCGAAAAACATTACAAACATTGAGGTTGTTGAGGCTTTTAATAAATTGAAGGCAAAATCATATATATCTGTGAAGGAATTACAACCATCAAGGCCATATAAAGTGATAATGATGTTTCGTCATAAGACCAAATATGGAAATATAGTGATTGCAGAACTCGAGGATGGAATGCTATATCTTCCCAAACGCTACAATAGCTTAGAGGATAAAGTAATTGAAGGGGCTGGGGATGAAAAATTTTCTTTAACAAAAAAACTAGAAAATTATTCATACGCATTAGAATTGGCGGAGCTACATCCTGACGACAACGAAAAAACTATTGAAGACAATGAAGGCTTCTACATTCCAAACTAACAACCCTTGTTCACTTGGGAAGGAGGCAAAATTCCAAAACTGTATTAAAATATTATGATTATGTATATATGAAATTAATTTAATTATAATCATAATAATAAATAAATTTAAAGATGTCAATCAAATAAGAAGACAAGGGTTTTTAATTAAATTTTTATAATTTTATTTTAATATTTTATTTTTATTTTAATATTTTATTATTATTTTAATATTTTATATATTTAAAAAAATCGTCGTCATCGATTTTAAAATCATATATAATTTTTTCAAATGCTAATTCGGAGGACGATGATGATGCTAATAATGCTGATGTTGATGATGCTAATGATGATGATGTTGATGTTGGTGCAGTCGACGATGATGTTGATGATGAGGATGACGATGATGATGTTGATGCGGATGGCGATGATGTTGATGTTGTTGTGGATGAAGGTGATGATATAAGTTTGCATGTTTTCGCTTTATAAAAAGCGAAATTATGTTTTCTTAAAATATGTCGTTTTTCATTGGCAACATTGGAAAATGTTACGAATTTTCCTTTGAGCGTTAAACATAGTTCACAATTGTAGTTTGCTGAATCCATTTCAATAATAAGCAACATCCTTTAAAATTTTGCTTTTTTATACTTGTATACTTGCATCTACTTCAATATTAAAGATAGTTTTAGGTACTCCAACACTAATACAAGTAATCTAAAATTTAATGTTTGAGTGAGATAATTGTAGTCCTGACATATGTAAGGGATACTTGGTTTTTCTATACCCCCTGCTTGTTTTTCTTGAGATTTTGAAATTTTATAGCCTAGGTCAAATACTCAAATCAGGTTTCTAGCATATAATTTATTATTTCAGGTCAATTTCAATGCATCTCTTTCATGCTTTATAATTAGATATGATAGTTTGAAACTAATGTTTACATCTTATCTTTTCCAACTACATATGTATCTATCCTATTACGTATTATACAAGTGAAATTATATATTAATCTCATATGAGAGAGAAGTAAACATACACTTGAGTGATAATATTAAATTAGTCTATCTCTTTCATAATATATATTCGAAAATTATTTTAAATTTAAAAATTATTTTATAAGTAACAACATATTATTTTCTAACAGTCGTAAAACTACTGTGTAACAAGCAGTTAATATTGTTAAAAAATTAAAAAAAGCTGAAAGAAATATGAAGTGTAAATATTGTCCACGCATTTTTAATGAAATGAAAATGGCTGAAATCCACGAAAGCCATCATTGTTCGGAATGTCACAAGTGGTTTGGAAACCAAGCCCATTTAAAAATGCATGAGAGGACTCATGCATCAACATCATCTGCCATAATAATAAATTCAAGGAACCGTGAAGCGAATGTTGGGATGAAACTTGAAAATTCAGCATTCAAAAATAGACTACAAACCTTCTCATATAAAAATGAGAGGGAGGAAATTTTATTTCCCGAAGAATTTTTTGAAGGAGTGGAAAGAAAATCTTTGCAAATATTAACAGATGCCCAAATAAGGCATATAACATTTAAATATAACATGGAGTTGGAATGCGACTATATAAAAATAGTGGATAATGACATACATTCCTGTATGATTTCGCACCGCTCCAAAATGCGATTTGTTACAGTAAGTGATGATCTCTTAGAACTATTTAAAGATCAAACTCAAGAGATATGTAAAAAAATGTCAGAATATCAAGAAAGGGACAGCGGATGGAGCCTTATCGCAATTAAAAAATTATATATAAACATAAATCGAGCGGATTTTCTTAAGGGCTCAGGCTACATCCCACTTCCACGGTGGATTGAAAACAAAAAGTCTTGTTTCAACATCCAAAACAATGACGAGTATTGTTTTAAATGGTGCATCATAGCAGCACTCTGCCCAACTGCACTAAACGATGATGCGATAAATATTAGTGCCAATATAATAAGCATTAATAACAGGACTCTAAATTTTGAGAATTTAGAGTTTCCGATGAAAACCAAATTCATCAAAGCTTTTGAAGATCAAAATGATGGCATTAGCGTTAATGTGTTTGGAATAGAAGGCAAATCTATCGTGGGACCTTACTATTTATCTACAATGGAGAAAATTCATCATGTGAACCTTTTGCTGCTATCGAAAGATGGATATTCCCATTATGTCCTAATAACAGATATCTCTAGGTAATTATACGAATACACATACATTTATATTATAAATATTTTAACTAATTCACATATAATAATTATATATTTCAGGCTAATAAGAAGTAGCATAACCGGGCACAAAAGAAAAGTTTTGCTATGCAATGCATGTCTGCAGTATTCGCATAATGAAAGGATGATGGAGGAGCACAAGCTAAGCTGCAAAAAAGGTTTTGCCAGTATGCCGAGGAAGGACGAATCTATTTTAAAATTCGAAAACTACTACAAACAGTTGGACGTACCCTTTGTTGTTTATGCAGATTTTGAGGCATATCTCGAAAAGATAGAAAGAACAGCAGGAACAACAACAACAACAGGATGTGGTAATATAGAAAAGCACGTTGCTTGTGCTTTTAGCTACTATATAAAATGTAGCTATAATGACAATTTAGATAGTTTTAATATTTATTTTGGTGACGATGCACCTAGAGTTTTTTTAGAAAATTTAATTAACGACCTGACAAACATTTATATAAACTACTTGTCAAAAATAGTATCAATGACGCCACTGACAAATGACGAAAAACTTTTACATGCTCTCTCCACAAATTGTCATATTTGTGGAAAAATGTTAAGAAATGACAAAGTGCGTGACCATTGCCATTTTACAGGCAAGTATAGAGGATCAGCGCATAACTCATGCAATCTTCTTTATAGAACTGCTAAATTTATGCCTGTTTTCTTTCACAAGTTTTCCTCTTATGACTGTCATTTGTTTATGAAAGAACTTTCTAACTTTGATGGTGATATGAAAGTAATTCCTCTTAATAAAGAATTATACATTTCACTTTCAAAGTTCATTCCAATCGGACAAAAAGAGAATTTTGAAATTCGTTTCTTAGACTCTTTCCGATTTATGGCATCCAGCCTAGAAACGCTGGCAAACAATTTAAGTGATGATCAATTTCACATCCTCAATAAATTGTTTGCTCAAAAAGAAGAATTCAATTTAATAAGAAGAAAAGGAGTATTCCCTTACTCTTATATGGATTCAATGGAGCGTTTTAATGAAGTTCATCTTCCCACTCAAGAAAAGTTTTATAATTATTTAAGTAATTCCCCATGCTCTTTGGATGACTACGAACATGCTAAAAATGTTTGGAAAACCTTTAACTGTAAAAATATGTTAGATTACACCTTATTATATTTAAAAACTGACGTTCTACTGCTAACTGACATATTCCAAAATTTTAGACAAATTTGTAAAAATATTTACAAGCTTGATCCATGTCAATATCATTCTGCCCCTGCTCTATCATGGGATGCCATGCTTAAGACCACAAAAATAGAACTAGAACTATTTACTGATATTAATATGTACAATTTTGTGCAAGATGCTATCAGAGGGGGTCTAGTACAATGTGCAAAAAGGTACACTAAGGCGAATAATAAATATATGGAGGATTACGATTGTAGTAAGCCTTCAGAATATTTGGTGTACTTAGACGCTAACAATTTGTATGGTTGGGCAATGTCAGAGTACTTACCATACGGAAAATTTGAGTGGGTTAATGAGGAAAATCTCCGTATTTTAGATGTGAATAATATACCAGATACATCAACTGTTGGATATATTTTGGAAGTAGATTTAGAGTATCCCCAACATATACATGATACACATAATGATCTACCTTTTTGCCCAGAAAATAAAACAGTCGGTGATTCTAAATACAGAAAACTTATAGCTGACCTCACATCTAAATCAAAATATCAAATTCACTATAGAGTGCTTAAGCAATGTCTCAGAAATGGATTGATATTAAAGAAAGTACATAGGGCATTAAAATTAAAGCAATCTCCTTGGCTTAAACCCTACATTGATATAAACACTCACCACAGAACAATAGCCAAAAATTCGTTTGAAAAAGATTTCTTCAAATTACTAAACAATGCGGTTTATGGAAAAACTATTGCAAATATTCATAAACGCGAAGATGTCAAAATTGTCACAGAGTGGGAGACTACAAGAAAAAACCATTTAGGTGCAAGAGCATTGATTTCAAAACCAAACTTTTCGAGTATAACACAGTTCTCGGATAATATGTTTGCGGTTCAGCTCAAAATAATGAAGTTCAAGTACAACAAACCCATTTCTTTAGGGTTTGCTGTATTAGAATTGTCTAAGTGGAAGATGTTTGACTTCCACTATCAATATATGCAACCTAAGTTTGGAACAAAATTATCTTTAAATTATATGGATACGGATTCTTTCATTTATTCCATAAAAACAGATGATTTTTATAATGATATCCGTCAAGATGTTGCTTCAAGATTTGATACATCTGAATATGAAGCAGACAACATTTATAATTTACCATTATCAAACAAAAAGGTCATTGGGATGATGAAAGACAAAAACAAAGGAAAAATTATGAAAGAGTTTGTGGGACTTCGATCAAAAATGTATTCATTTGAAACTGTAGGGATGGATCAAGTAAAGAAATCAAAAGGAGTAAAAAAATCATGTATTAGGAATTACTCTCTTTCAGATTATAAGAAAGCTTTATTTGAAAAACAAATTATTTCCGATTCTATGAATACATTTAGATCTAAGTACCATCAGTTGTATACTCAAAAGTTACATAAAGTTGTCTTGAGTTATGCTGATGATAAAAGAATTATCGATAAAAATCAGATAAATACACTTGCTAGAGGGCATTATAGACAGAAGACATTTGAAGAATTTTATTCAGATAAAGATGATGACATTTTTATGAATATCTCTGATTCATATCTAGATTTTATTAACAGTTCATCTGATGATGAATTTCTTATGAATTTAGATATTTAATTTGTAATTATTATTTTCAAGCTATGTATTTACTTATGAATATATAAACAGCTCTTTGTAAATAAAACAAATTTGTATATATTTTTAAGAAAATCTACGCATGTTCATGTATATTTATAAATAAAACTTATGTATGTTAGTATTGAAATTAAAACAATGTTTTAGATTTATTTTAAATAATATTTATTAAATAAAAATTCTATACATAAATGACCACAATTAAATGTATTAAATTTTGCTTTTGTTGATAATTATATTCAATAGGTGTTTTTAAGTAATTAATTATTTCTTGTGGCGGTTGTAAATTTCCAAAACTATCAAAATATTCTTTGTACTTATAATTTTTGTAATAGACTACCCAATGTGTTCCAGGACCACTGGAATTGTCTAAATTAACAATACCACATTCCTGACTAAATGGCTTTTTAGGCAAACGATCGCACATAAAAACTCCTCTGAAATATTTAAGTTTCTTACAATATTCCATTATATCTAGTTCAGTTAATGGTCTGTTGGGTAGATCATTTAAAAGTTTTTTGATGCTGGTTTGTAATAAAGTCCGTATCCTGTTTTGTATGGTTTTAGGTATAAACCTTTTCCCATAGCTATTGATTCCATATGTTGATTATGTCGCATAGCTTCTGCTAGTTGTTTCCTTCCATTTTTTATATTATTCACAGCTTTAGCAATAGCAGATCCACCTGTAGCTAGGCCTCGAAGCGCTGACAAGGCTGTTAAAATTGGAACCAGTGGTAGAAATCCTCCGATTTTTGGCACAGGAATAACTCTTGGTATAGTAACTTCAATTCCCTTTTCCCCTTTAAACTTTGGATGTATGAATTTTTGCGCAATCTTAACAGCAGATATTACATTATCTGGTTTTTCCTTTTTTAAAATTTTTAACGCATTTTTAATAGAAGTTGAAAATAATTTCTTGTTATATATTTTCCTTTTTTTTAACTTTTTCTTAGTTTTTTTTGGCTTAGATATTTTAACATCCTTCATACCTAAACCCAATTTCACTTTTGTTTTCATTGCGTTTGTTACAAGCCAAGCGTGTGATCTTTCTTTGAAACTGCTATCCTTTGATTTTACTCGTTGCCAGGCTTTTTCAGCTAATTCCTGATCTGCTTGATGTCTTTTGTTAATATCGTTTGTTTTTGAATATATAATGTCGTGCTCTCTACAAGCCGTATCCAATAAATTTATTCCTTTGTCCCCTCTCGCTAATCGTTTTTCAAGTTTTGTACCAGGTCCACAAAACTGATATCCAGGCAAATGTAACTCAATAGGTAATTTATTTATTAAGTTGTTTACGAAGCCACTTCCAACCTTATACTGACTATGTATACCTGTTTTACAATATTTAATAACCATATTAATTAATATTAATATTTTTTTTTCCGAATGAATAGTATGACAAGATTGACGTTGAAAATTAAAATGATTGAATTTCGTTATATAAGATTAAATTTATATAAAAGTAATCAGTAGATAACAATATGCGAGTAATTAAACAACATAAGCAAATTATTATAAGAAATGTTGACGAATCACAAGAAAAGAAAACTAAAACTGTACATAGTACATTATTACCCAATTCTATACGGGCACTTATTGTAGGACCTTCTAACTGCGGTAAAACTAACGTCATGATTAGTCTAATAGAAAGTCCAAATGATCTAAGCTTTAGAAACTTATACATATATTCAAAGTCGTTGTATCAACCAAAATATTGTTACCTCAAAAAATTAATTGATCCAATAAAAGAAATTAATCTTTTCACATATTGTGAAAATGAGAAGGTTTTGAGTCCAGCAGAAGCAAATTCAAATTCTATTATAATATTTGATGATGTTATTTGTGGTAAACAAGATAATATAAGGGATTACTTTTGCATGGGAAGACATAAGCATATCGATTGCTTTTATTTATGTCAAACATATACAAAAATTCCTAAACATTTAATACGTGATAATGCGAATATGATTGTAATATTTAAGCAAGATGAAATGAATCTACGCCATATATATAATGATCATGTTATTGGAGATATGACATTCAATAAATTTACGGATATATGTAGTGAGTGCTGGAAAGATAAATATGGATTCGTTGTTATTAGTAAGGATGATGCAGTAAATAAGGGACGATATAGAAAAGGTTTTGATAAATTCATACAACTGTAGGTGGTTTTGTCTAGAAGCTGATACACAGCAGATAAAAGCAGATAAAAAGCAGATAAAAAGCAGATACAAAGCAGATACAAAGCAGATAAAAGCAGGTACAAAGCAGATAAAAGCAGATACAAAGCAGATAACAGCAGATACAAAGCAGATAAAAGCAGATAAAAAGCAGATAAAAGCAGATACAAAGCAGATAAAAGCAGATAAAAAGCAGATAAAAAGCAGATACAAAGCAGATAAAAGCAGATAAAAAGCTGATACAAAGTAGATATAGAGCAGATAAAAAGCAGATACAGAGCAGATACAAAGCAGATAAAAAGCAGATACAAAGCAGATACAAAGCAGATAAAAGCAGATAAAAAGCTGATACAAAGTAGATATAGAGCAGATAAAAAGCAGATACAGAGCAGACACAAAGCAGACACAAAGAAGTTAACAACCAGATACAAATTAGTTCAAAATGAATAATAATAATAAATTATTAAAAGATATTGTTAAAACAAGAACAATATTAAAAGAAAAACTAAAAAATATAAAATTAAACGAAGTAGACAGACTCAATTTATTGGAAGATACATTTAAGCCTGTAACGAAACCCCTGAATAAGATAATTAAAAAAATTGATGATTATCAATCCGGTGATTTATTGAAAGATACATATACACCTACAGCAAAACCTTTAAAAAAGATAATTAAAGAAACACCTGATTACAAATCAGATGCTTATCAATCAAATAATGATATATCAGATTTAGAACTTCCACCACTACCATCCGATGATAGTTCTGATAACTTTGATGATGCTGAGGGTTATGATGATAATATGATTAACAACATACCAACAAAAAAAAGAAAACTAGATTTGCAAATAGTTAGCGAGGATATTGACGACGATAAGAACAACTACAAGGTAACCGAAAATGATAATAATAAGTCCTCACTAGTCAAAAATATAGAACTGCTCTTGCTTAATAAAACAATAGATATGGTTTATGGGTTCAACATAGATGAAAGCGGAAACTGGCGATATGCAAATAATGAACTAAATTTTAATGCAGATAATTCTATTCGAATAGGAAATACAAATTGGAAAATGA
The DNA here is from genome assembly GCA_949987645.1 of Tachina grossa. NCBI lineage: Eukaryota > Metazoa > Arthropoda > Insecta > Diptera > Tachinidae > Tachina > Tachina grossa. The sequence continues at coordinate 84,796,257 of OX465274.1, forward strand.
CTCCAGGATTATTCGAATTAGTTTTACATTCAAAACCCATACATTACACTAAAAATTATTTGAAAACTTACAAAGAACTTTTAACGAGTACAAATGCATACAAACGACAATATCAGCCACATGGTCAAATTAAAGGTACACGTGCATATAAATATGTTAAAATAATAAAACATTTATTTGCTACGAAACCAAATGTTTTAAAAAAAGGTAATGGATTATTATTAAAAACTGCAGATAATCGTAAATCTAATTATATATATTGGGATGATCCAAATGAGCTAGTTGACAGATTACGTTTACTTCTTTCATCGGAAAGTGCTGGTCATAATAATCATAAAAACGAAATAATTTCCATTGTTGAAGAATTAAGAGAAGCTGACATAATATATTAAAAATGAGTTATATAAATAAGTTTGGAGAAAGTTCCATTAAGACTAATATAAATAATTTAAAGTTAAGTACGTACAAGTATAATTTCCAAATGGATGCCATTGCAAAAGATATCCAGAAAATACATGCTATCATCAAAACCATTAAGGATCAAAGTGAGGAACTTAAAAACGATTATAATTCACAATTAAACGTTATCAAACGAGATGTAAAAGTATTACGAGAGTTGATTATAAAAGGAATCGATGACGATGTTAAAGCTATTGAAAAAGTAGTGATTGACCAAGTTCATTTTGCAAATAAGGGCTTCTTAAAGAATATCGGGGAAAGATTTGATAATATTGAAGAATTTATATTTAAGTCAATTAATAAAAATGCTGCTGCAGATGTTGTTAGAAAACGAAAACTCGAGCTTCCTAAAATCAAGGGATAAAAATTATATATAAGCATATGAAATTCCTGTTTAGATATTAATAAGGAACAACTATTATAAAGGAAATGAATTCAGACAAGAGAGAAATAGTTAATGAACTACATAAACAAGCGCGAAAAAATTTTAAAAGAAGACGAGTTATAATGAAAGGAATTGATGATTTATGGCAAGCAGATTTGGTCGAAATGGGAAATTATGCAGAACATAATAACAAATATCGATATCTTCTAACAGTAATAGATACCTTTTCAAAGAAAGCTTGGGCTGTAGCATTAAAAAATAAAACTGCATCAAACGTAGCGAATGCTATGAAAAGTATTTTCACTAACAACAATAGAAAACCAAGAAATTTACAAACAGATGACGGTAAAGAATTTTTCAACAATTAATTTCATCAACTAATGCAATCGAATCATATTAATCACTATTCAACGTATAGTGCTCTAAAAGCATCCATATTAGAACGATTTAACAGAACCTTAAAAGGTATGATGTGGAAAGAGTTTAGTTACCAAGGAAGATACAAATGGATAAACAAATATCAAGAACTTGTTGATAAATACAATAATACATTTCATAGAACAATACAGATGACCCCAAATGAAGTAAATTCGTCAAATGAAAATTTATTGTTGAATACAGTCTACAACAATTTAAAAGTCTTTCAAAAACCCAAGTTTAAAGTAAATGATAATGTTCGAATAAGTAAATATAAGCATACATTTGAAAAAGGTTACACACCAAATTGGACAACAGAAATATTTAAAATCAAAACTATAAAAAATACCAACCCCAATACTTATATATTACAAGACTATCAAAATCATGAAATTAAAGGTGGTTTTTACGAACATGAGCTAATGAAAACTAAATTTCCAGAAACATATTTAGTTGAAAAAATTTTAAAAGGAAGAAATAATATGGTTTACGTTAAATGGTTGGGATTCTCGTCAGAACATAACTCTTGGATTAATATCGACAATACATCACCATAAAAATCATTACAAAATTTATTAATAATTTATTCACTCATCAACCGTTAAAATGTCAATTGCATTAACCTTGAACGGAGACTCTTCATATCTTGTTGCAAACTATTTTCCACCAATCGAACTAAATGAAAACTATGTTTGCGGCTTAATAAGTTTCGATACGTATCACTCAATCCCAAATGTTGATGTCGAAAACAATTTATTTCATATTGGGAATCATGAAATAGAGGTTCCAGTTGGCTCATATGAATTATCAGATATAGCTGAAGTATTAACAAATAAATATCACAATATAAATGCAAAAGGATCGCTTGATGTACGAGCAAATTACAATACTCTGCAAACATGCATAAAAAGTACTACAGACTCAATTTATTTTAATAAGAAGAAATCAATCGGATCCTTATTAGGTTTTAGTACAAAAGTATTAGAGCCTGGCGTGGAACATTACTCTGATAAAACAATAGATATAACCAAAATTAATACAATAATCGTTGAATGTAACATTGTAGGTGGATCATATATAAATAACATGTCTGCACATATTTTGCATCAGTTTTCACTTAACGTCAGTCCAGGATACAAAATAACTGAGGCTCCAACTAATGTAATATATTTACCTGTAAGTTCAAGAATAATAAATAGTCTTATTTTGAAAGTTGTTGATCAAGACGGAAACTTAATAAATTTTCGTGGTGAAAAATTAACAATACGATTGCATTTAAAGCCCACCAGAGAATGATTATATATAATAAAACTGACTTGCAAAAGCATTCACCATTCATTCTAACCTTATCAACGAAAGACGAAACCAGAAAGTCATCGAATTGCAAGAAATCAAAGAAACAAAATAAACGACAAATTAAAGAAATAATACAACAGAAACAAAATATTCTTCGTGAGGATAATAAGGAGCTTTTAAGCAATTTGGGCTTTCAGTTAAAAATAAAACAGTAAAGACAAAAAACAATGAGCAGCATTATTAACATCTTACAAAAACCGCTATATGATAACTCTATTATCAAGAAAGAGTACCACAGCTACACATCATATTTACAATCATTTAAAAATAATGATGAAATTCGTATATCAATTCAAAATCAAGATTTGTATGTTTTACCAAGTGAAAGTCTTATATACATAGAAGGACTTGCTACAAAAGAGGACTCATCAGTTTCTACATCCATGCGACTCTTAAACAATTGTATGGCACATTTATTTGATGAAATTCGTTATGAAATTAATGGTATAGAAATTGATCGCACACGTCATTTGGGCATTGCAACAGAATTAAAAAACTATGTCTCCCTGAATAAATCTGAAAGTGACAGTCTACTAAATGCAGGATGGTCTCCTTTTAACATTGATGATCTTACACTTGAAAAGGGTTACTTCAATTTTTGTGTACCACTAAAATATTTACTCGGATTTGCTGAAGATTTTAATAAAATTATAGTTAATTCTAAACATGAGCTGATACTTTCACGATCTAAAGATGATGGACAAGTTCTTAAATCTCAAACGATAACTGAAAAAATTAAGTTATCAATTTTAAATATTACTAGGAAAGTACCACACGTTCAACTTGCTGATGCGTATAAATTGCAGATGTTTAAAACAATAAACAATCGTCATCCATTAAGTATATGTTTTAGAAGTTGGGATATGTATTACTATCCTTTACTTCCAGAAAGTACAACAGTTTTATGGAATGTTAAGCTAGCTACCGAAAACGAAAGACCGCGTTTTTTATCATTGGGTCTTCGAAATGATGATAACAAGTTTCAACATTGCGATTTAAGTGATATTAAAGTGCATCTTAACTCTGTTACATATACTTATGATGATTTAAATCTAAAATTCGACAGAAATCGTTTTGCAATTCTACACGATATGTACTTAAAATTTCAACAAAGTTATTATTTACGTGGTTCTCAACCATTATTAACCCCGGAAAATTTCAAAACTATGGCGCCAATAATAGTTTTAGATGTTAGTCATCAAAATGAATTAGTTAAAACTGGACCTATTGATATTCGTATTGAATTAAAAACCTTGAAAAATATTCCGCCTAATACAGCTGCATATTGTTTGATTATACATGACAAGATGTTTGAATATATTCCTCTTACAAACGAAATAAGAAAAATAATGTAAATTTACTATTTAGTTAAAATATATATATATATGCATATATTATTGAATAAAAATTACAAAAGTAAATATAAAAATTCTTTTCATTATGTATACAAGAAAGATGACAGCAAGTAAGTAATTGTATGTCTACTTATGTAATGAATAGGTCTTATATCATTGATTAAAAAGTATAAATAGGAAACTTCAGAATGCTGATAATTATTCACAAATAGTTCGTGCAAGTACTTAGTCATAATCGATTGTAACAATGGTGCTAAAAGATATATATGATTTCTTGAAAAGATGCTCACATATTGTTTCGGATGAAGATAAAAACAAACTGATTAATATTCAATCCCAACTAGAGTGCGCCAATAAATTGAAGACAAAGAAAAATAAATTTGGAGAACATTATGAAGATTGTGTTTGGTCGGACGATAATACAACATGTGGGCCGGACACTTGCTTCTGCTTGCAATATCGAAGGAAAAATATGGAAGCGGAAGAAGTAGCAAAGCAACTGATAACAACATATTATAATATTTATAATGTTACTAAATGTAAAAATTGTAATTTCAATAAAATATAAAGTATAAAGAACAAAGGCTAAATAAAATTAAAACTCAATTTAATTTTTTGTTTATCATTATATTTTTATTTATGTATTTACAAAGTTAAGGAGCATTTTATGTTCATATATATATATATATATATATATGTATATATATATATAAAGTTTAGCATTATGAAAATCATGTCATGTTGCCAACAGCTTCACATTGGGCTGCTATTTCATCCAAGATTTTGTCGTTACCATCATGCAGCATCTCAATTAAGGTTACTGTATTGTTGAGTAGTTCATCATCTGTACTCTCATACATAAAAAGAAGTCGCTTCAGATCTAATCTCGGTAGGATTATTATTTCTTTTATTTCTACTTGTGCTCTTCCTGAGCGAGTATTTTTATTTCTGTTCATTAATGACATTTTACTTAATTCACTTAATTTGTCTAATCTCTTCAAAGGTAGAAGTTAAAATAAACATAAGTTTCTTTATTTTTAACAGTAAGGTTTCCGCTTTTCTTTCGCTAGTTTATTGTCAGCTGATTTTCTTGCTGAAAACCATCTGATCATCACCTTATTGACAATTTAATTGTAAGTAAATATTAAAAAGCAATATTATATCTCTCTTACTCTAATATTGTATATATATATATATATATATATATAAATATCAATAAAATGAGACAACTAGAATAATAGTGCAAACTAGTGATTGCAACATTATTGTTAGTTGACTTCCAGCTGATCGTCAACTGATTTTCAGCTGATCAACAGCTGATTATCAACTGACTTCCCAGCTGATCATCAACAGATTTTCCAGCTCATTAGCAGCTGATCATCGCCATCTGATTGATCAGCGTCTTGATAATTGGAATACTTTACCCAAAAGCAATATATCTATTTAATATTTATTTATACAAAAATGATACAACTTCAATTACAATAATATTTGTTTTTTTATTTTATAATTTTATTTAATTATCGATAAGCTTATAATCTTCTTGTTAATAAATAATATTTTTTTATTAAATTTTCAATTTGTACTCCATTTTGATTTTTATTATTCAAATAATCTTGAATTAGTTGGAGATGATCCATAAAAATCAGCCCTTCAAAGTCCTTTAGAAATTTATGAATCGGATTTGTGGACATTCTGCTTATTTTCCAAGGTAAGGGCAAAAGGCAACTAATAAATTTTGTTAAACTTTTCGTGCCTTATATACAGTTTCCACAATAAATTTACGCATATTGTTCTTTAAAATTTTTGAAATAGTATTTTATTCAAAGAAATTTGACAACATCGCGTTTTACAAAATAAGAATTTTTTATTTCAGCCATAATCATAATATTTTAATATAGGTTTGGAATTTTGCCTCCTTCCCAAGTAAAAAAGGGTTGTGAGTTTGGAATGTAGAAGCCTTCATTGTCTTCAATAGTTTTTTCGTTGTCGTCAGGATGTAGCTCCGCCAATTCTAATGCGTATGAATAATTTTCTAGTTTTTTTGTTAAAGAAAATTTTTCATCCCCAGCCCCTTCAATTACTTTATCCTCTAAGCTATTGTAGCGTTTGGGAAGATATAGCATTCCATCCTCGAGTTCTGCAATCACTATATTTCCATATTTGGTCTTATGACGAAACATCATTATCACTTTATATGGCCTTGATGGTTGTAATTCCTTCACAGATATATATGATTTTGCTTTCAATTTATTAAAAGCCTCAACAACCTTAATGTTTGTAATGTTTTTCGAAGTCATAATTTACTACTGAAGGATTGCAATGAGTTAATGAATAGGAATATTTTAGAAACTGCGTTTTTATATCAATTTATTTGGGACACACTAAAAATTTTTTAATCAGGAGAGTTTTATTTTCTCAAAATAAATTTTTGATCTCTTAATATTTTTATTCATACATTTTCATAATTACTCTTACTTAATTTCTACATAATAATGAAAAATGCTTCATCTTATGGTTTAAATAATTTATTTAATATAATTACATTATATGCAAATATTCACAAACATGCATCTTCATATACATTGACATATTCATTTAAACATACCTATGCAAAATATGTTTATGTATAGTTATGTACAGAAATAATATTAAATTCATTTAAGAGTCACAAAAACATTCAATTACTATACAGGGCTTGTTAAAATAAAAATTTTCCTTAAATTTTCACATTTACATCCCAAAATATTACAAAAGAATCCTCTTTTCCCTTTTCTTCTTACCAGACACCAGCAATAAAAAAAAGCAAATTTATAAACGTACTGATAACAGCAATTGTAAAATGATAAGCAACCGATGTATCAAACTAAAGACCGTGCTTATAATTGTAAAAAACAAAAAAAAAAGGTTTCTATCGACTATTTCAAGTTGGTTTAAGAGACAGAAATAGACATAATTATTATTATTAAAGAGATAAACGGACAGACAAACATAAAGGCTCGCTAAACCAAAAGTCATCCCTAACATATTTCATCACATCAAGTGTGCAATGAAAATAAAAGCAAAAAAAAAAATCTGTTCAACAACATTAAACATTTTCTTATGCACTTGCATTTCACACAAAAAAAAAATCATCCCAAATTTTTTCATCTCAAATTTTCATCCCTAAATCATCCAAACTAAAAATCATCGAAAAACAAATCATCCCAAAAAGAAAAATCTGTTCAACAACATTAAAAATTTTCTTATGCACTTGCATTTCACACAAAAAAAAAATCATCCCAAATTTTTTCATCTCAAATTTTCATCCCTAAATCATCAAAACTAAAAATCATCGAAAAAAAAATCATCCCAAAAAGAAAAAATCTGTTCAACAACAACATTAAACATTTTCTTATGCACTTGCATTTCACACAAAAAAAATCATCCCAAATTTTTTCATCTCAAATTTTCATCCCTAAATCATCCAAACTAAAAATCATCCCAAAAAAATCATCCCAAATTTTTTCATCCCAAAAAAATCATCCCAAAAAGATGATTTTTTCATCTCATTCCTCATTTCCCTACTACTACCATCAAACAAAATAAATACAAAAACACATACACAAACACACACACACACACACTCCCATACACACATACAAACACCCCCATACACATGCATAGACATAACCAAGGAATCAGACTCACACACAAACACACACACGCACACACACACACAATAGCAGCATGAAAATCCCCAAAATCCCCCCATTTATAACAGGGTTGCCATCATTTTTATTTTTTCCCGGTTTTTAATTCCCAAAACAGGACTATCGTCCCCATTACTAATCTACTTTTAATTTAATTTTTATTTTTATTAAATTCAACATTCATTCTTCAAATTACTTTATACTGTATTAAGCAGCTTTTTCTCATTTGTTGAGATAACTTTAATCGTAAACATTTTAATGTTGAGATAAATTTTTCTATTTTATGCACTAAGTAATTCTTTATATATGTATACCAATCCTTTTATATGAACCATTAAAGCTAATTCTTTTCACATCATTCCTTTTAATGCTCAATTAAATCATTGTACTATTGATGCTTTCATATTAAGTAATGTTTAATCTTCTATTTATGTATGAGTTTTCCAAAGTATTTATTAAAAAATTCCTTAGAATCATCTGTTTGTAAGTTTTTTGTTTTTTTTGGTACCCGTACCACTTCAAAAATATTTTCCATTCCTTGGTTTTTTGAGTGCAGCTTTTATTTTCAGCTGTACTACAATTTGAGAATGTGTCAATTACAGTCTTCAAAAATCAACAATTTCTATTCTCTGTAGAATAGTTCTCCATTTCACCTAACTTAGCTCCATAAAACTTCATATATTCCTGTCATTGCATCTCGACAAGCACAAACAATTTTCGAGTTTTATAATAAAGTTCGTTTACTAAATTTCTTTTTAAAGACATTGAGTTGTTTTACAGATTTTTTCGATAGTGTGGTGATCTACATGTTGCACTTTTAGCTATTTATACTAACATGTAGTTAATTTTCTAATCTATATATTTAATCGTACAACTCTTCAATTTATTTTTAATTATTTAATTTTTAGAATTCCTTTTCAATTTTATAACTCTCTTCATTCTCTAATTTTATTTCACGTTGTAGTCCACCAATATGCATTTGAATATATTCTTGAATTATATCAATGCCTTAAGCTATATTATTAATTTGTTCTTTAGTTTGTCGATTTCAGTTTCCAGAAAAATTAACTTATATCATCGTTCTCTGACGGAGAACGATGATGATTCTGTATGCATACATTAGTAGTAATTAAAATCTTTTTATAGATTTCGAGTTCAAATTTATCATAATTTTTTGGTATTTTATCAAACATTAGAGAAAATAGTCCTAGTGTTAGAGCCCATATTTGACCACCAACTTGTATTTTATCTTCATTCAGTTTGAGGTTACTATCACCATTAATTTGTATCTAATTCATTTTCTCCTTCCAATACTGATAAGTCTTCGGAATTGGAAGTCCTTGAGTACAAATAATCGTCATCATCATTCTCAGTATTAGCATCATTAAATAAGATGGTATTATCAAATATTGTTCCTTCTGCTAGTTTCTTTGGTGTACTTGTCTCTATCTTGACTGATGGTTTCTCATGCTTTAAACTTGTATATTTTCAACTTCTGTCTTGATTTTACTTTTTTCTTTCATAAGAATTCTTTTTATATTTTTAGAACTATTTATGAATTCTTCTGTTATAGGTTTAAATGCATCTCTTAGTTGTTCATTTGTATCTATTTCACTAGTTTTTATACTACGAAGCTTTTTCTTAATCACATTTGTTCTCAACACCAAATGCTTTAAAACTTTCTCATCCATGTTTGCTAACAGCAAATTCAGGTATCGGCTACTAGATCAGCTTATCAGGAGCTGGTCTGGTTATCAGATCAGCTTATCAGGAGCTGGTCTGGTTATCAGATCAGCTTATCAGGACCTGATCTGGTTATCAGATCAGCATATCAGGAGCTGGTCTGGTTATCAGATCAGCTTATCAGGACCTGATCTGGTTTTCAGATCAGCTTATCAGGAGCTGGTCTGGTTATCAGATCAGCTTATCAGGACCTGATCTGGTTATCAGATCAGCTTATCAGGAGCTGGTCTGGTTATCAGATCAGCTTATCAGGAGCTGGTCTGGTTATCAGATCAGCTTATCAGGACCTGATCTGTTTATCAGATCAGCTTATCAGGAGCTGGTCTGGTTATCAGATCAGCTTATCAGGACCTGATCTGGTTATCAGATCAGCTTATCAGGAGCTGGTCTGGTTTTCAGATCAGCTTATCAGGTAACAGATCAGGCTATCAGGAGCTGTTCAGATTTTCATTTCAAGATATCTGAGTCAGATTTAGTTATCAGTGTGCAAGTAGCTAGCCATTTAGAACATTTATATACATGAAGTTTAAAGTCAAATGAAATTCGAAAAAGTAAAGTTTTATGTAGTAAAATTATTTTCTATAACGATCATCGTTTAATTCACTATCTTTGCTTATAATCAAAAATCCATATTTATCCTTTCAACATGCTTTATTTTTTTCTCACCTTACTTAAACATTAAAATTACATTATGATGATCTCTTATTAAATGTTTGGTGATTCTGGTGTAAGTTTTACATAAGTAGAATGAATCAACATTCTTATCTCTCCCCATAAAAAAGTATTCTTCCCATACGCATCATCGTTAAATATCATATTGAAATTACTTTGGACTGAAATAACAGATTCACTATCGGTAAATTTTGTAATATATTATTGTTTTAATTGATGAAATTAATTTCTTTATATCTAGGTTGATATAAAGATTTTGAGTATAAATAAATGTTCTCAAATTTAAGTCCATTAGAACTTTTTAGCAAGCCAATCATAGCGTTTTTTTTCGCAATTTGACAGGTCAACTATTGTTGCACGAATAGAATTTGATATAAAGGAACTATGATTTATTTTTGAACTATCGTTCGATGATTCATCAATATTTCGTACCAAGAATTATTTATGTTGTTTTGACTAAGGGTATGAGTCAATATTTATAAAATCCATCTCATAAATATCAGCTCATACTCATAGTCAAAACAAAGTATGCTTTAAGTGTTTAAAACCGGTATTACCATAAAAATGGTGGTTTTAAACACTTAAAATATACTTTGTTTTACTAACCGCATTTTATAACTAAATGGATTTTATAAATATTGACGCATACTATGAGTAATGAGTCATTATCTCTTATTATAAAAAAATAAAATAGTATAATTATATGATATCAGAAATCATGTTTTCTAATATCATATAACCATACTATTTGATTCTTTCTATAATAATAGATAATATTTATGAAATGAATTTATTTACAAAATGCGATTAGTAAAACAACATAAATATAGGATGGTATGAAATTTTGATGATTCATCAATATTTCGTACCAAGGTATTTTTAGGTTGTTTTTACTATGAGTATGCGCCAATATTTATGAAATGTATTTCATAAATATTATCTCTTATTGTAGAAAAATTAAAAATGTAGCTATACGATATCAGAAAATATTTTCTGAAATCGTATAGCTATATTATTTTATTTGTCCTATAATAAGAGATAATGGGCCCTACTCATAGTCAAAACAAAGAATATTTTAAGAGTTTCAAATCAGTATTATCATATAAAATACTGATTTTAAACTCTTACAGCCTTATTTATAAAACTTATTAAGGCTTTGTAAAGGCTTTTTAAAACAAATTTTTTAAAAAAAAATTTTCTTAAAAAGTCTTTATAAAGCCCTAATAAGTGTTATAAATAAGGCTGTTAAAATATACTTTGTTTGACTAACCACATTTTTGTAACTAAACGCATTTCATAAATATTGATGCATACTCATAGTCAAAACAAAGGATATTTTTATGCTGTTTTGATCATTTTCTCTTATTATAGAAAAAATAAACTAATGCAGCTATACGATTTCAGAAAATATTTTCTGATATGGTATAGCTGTATTAGTTTATTTTTTTATAATAAGAGATAATATTTATAAAATGTATTTAGCTACATAAATGCGGTTAGTAAAATAACCTAAAAAACTTGGTACGAAATATTGATGAATCATCGAACGATGATTTTTTTCATTTTATTAAAGTTCAGCGTATTGTATATATGTATGTATATTTCTGAAATGTTTAAGTGTGTTATGTGTGCCCATCGGGCAGAGTGTACGTATTAGTTGGTCAGTCAGTCTCTATTTTTATTTATTTTATTTTTTTTTCTTCTAATGTGCCACTCCTTTTTTTAGATTTTAATAATTTTAATGTTTGTAATGTTTTTCGAAGTCATAATTTACTACTGAAGGATTGCAATGAGTTAATGAATAGGAATATTTTAGAAACTGCGTTTTTATATCAATTTATTTGGGACACACTAAAAATTTTTTAATCAGGAGAGTTTTATTTTCTCAAAATAAATTTTTGATCTCTTAATATTTTTATTCATACATTTTCATAATTACTCTTACTTAATTTCTACATAATAATGAAAAATGCTTCATCTTATGGTTTAAATAATTTATTTAATATAATTACATTATATGGAAATATTCACAAACATGCATCTTCATATACATTGACATATTCATTTAAACATACCTATGCAAAATATGTTTATGTATAGTTATGTACAGAAATAATATTAAATTCATTTAAGAGTCACAAAAACATTCAATTACTATACAGGGCTTGTTAAAATAAAAATTTTCCTTAAATTTTCACATTTACATCCCAAAATATTACAAAAGAATCCTCTTTTCCCTTTTCTTCTTACCAGACACCAGCAATAAAAAAAAGCAAATTTATAAACGTACTGATAACAGCAATTGTAAAATGATAAGCAACCGATGTCTCAAACTAAAGACCGTGCTTATAATTGTAAAAAACAAAAAAAAGGTTTCTATCGACTATTTCAAGTTGGTTTAAGAGACAGAAATAGACATAATTATTATTATTAAAGAGATAAACGGACAGACAAACATAAAGGCTCGCTAAACCAAAAGTCATCCCTAACATATTTCATCACATCAAGTGTGCAATGAAAATAAAAGCAAAAAAAAATCTGTTCAACAACATTAAACATTTTCTTATGCACTTGCATTTCACACAAAAAAAAATCATCCCAAATTTTTTCATCTCAAATTTTCATCCCTAAATCATCCAAACTAAAAATCATCGAAAAACAAATCATCCCAAAAAGAAAAATCTGTTCAACAACATTAAAAATTTTCTTATGCACTTGCATTTCACACAAAAAAAAAATCATCCCAAATTTTTTCATCTCAAATTTTCATCCCTAAATCATCAAAACTAAAAATCATCGAAAAAAAAGTCATCCCAAAAAGAAAAAATCTGTTCAACAACAACATTAAACATTTTCTTATGCACTTGCATTTCACACAAAAAAAATCATCCCAAATTTTTTCATCTCAAATTTTCATCCCTAAATCATCCAAACTAAAAATCATCCCAAAAAAATCATCCCAAATTTTTTCATCCCAAAAAAATCATCCCAAAAAGATGATTTTTTCATCTCATTCCTCATTTCCCTACTACTACCATCAAACATACAAGTAAATACAAAAACACATACACAAACACACACACACACACACTCCCATACACACATACAAACACCCCCATACACATGCATAGACATAACCAAGGAATCAGACTCACACACAAACACACACACGCACACACACACACAATAGCAGCATGAAAATCCCCAAAATCCCCCCATTTATAACAGGGTTGCCATCATTTTTATTTTTTCCCGGTTTTTAATTCCCAAAACAGGACTATCGTCCCCATTACTAATCTACTTTTAATTTAATTTTTATTTTTATTAAATTCAACATTCATTCTTCAAATTACTTTATACTGTATTAAGCAGCTTTTTCTCATTTGTTGAGATAACTTTAATCGTAAACATTTTAATGTTGAGATAAATTTTTCTATTTTAACTAAGTAATTCTTTATATATGTATACCAATCCTTTTATATGAACCATTAAAGCTAATTCTTTTCACATCATTCCTTTTAATGCTCAATTAAATCATTGTACTATTGATGCTTTCATATTAAGTAATGTTTAATCTTCTATTTATGTATGAGTTTTCCAAAGTATTTATTAAAAAATTCCTTAGAATCATCTGTTTGTAAGTTTTTTGTTTTTTTTGGTACCCGTACCACTTCAAAAATATTTTCCATTCCTTGGTTTTTTGAGTGCAGCTTTTATTTTCAGCTGTACTACAATTTGAGAATGTGTCAATTACAGTCTTCAAAAATCAACAATTTCTATTTTCTGTAGAATAGTTCTCCATTTCACCTAACTTAGCTCCATAAAACTTCATATATTCCTGTCATTGCATCTCTACAAGCACAAACAATTTTCGAGTTTTATAATGGAGTTCGTTTACTAAATTTCTTTTTAAAGACATTGAGTTGTTTTACAGATTTTTTCGATAGTGTGGTGATCTACATGTTGCACTTTCAGCTATTTATACTAACATGTAGTTAATTTTCTAATCTATATATTTAATCGTACAACTCTTCAATTTATTTTTAATTATTTAATTTTTAGAATTCCTTTTCAATTTTATAACTCTCTTCATTCTCTAATTTTATTTCACGTTGTAGTCCACCAATATGCATTTGAATATATTCTTGAATTATATCAATGCCTTAAGCTATATTATTAATTTGTTCTTTAGTTTGTCGATTTCAGTTTCCAGAAAAATTAACTTATATCATCGTTCTCTGATGGAGAACGATGATGATTCTGTATGCATACATTAGTAGTAATTAAAATCTTTTTATAGATTTCGAGTTCAAATTTATCATAATTTTTTGGTATTTTATCAAACATTAGAGAAAATAGTCCTAGTGTTAGAGCCCATATTTGACCACCAACTTGTATTTTATCTTAATTCAGTTTGAGGTTACTATCACCATTAATTTGTATCTAATTCATTTTCTCCTTCCAATACTGATAAGTTTTCGGAATTGGAAGTCTTTGAGTACAAATCATCGTCATCATCATTCTCAGTATTAGCATCATTAAATAAGATGGTATTATCAAATATTGTTCCTTCTGCTAGTTTCTTTGGTGTACTTGTCTCTATCTTGACTGATGGTTTCTCATGCTTTAAACTTGTATATTTTCAACTTCTGTCTTGATTTTACTTTTTTCTTTCATAAGAATTCTTTTTATATTTTTAGAACTATTTATGAATTCTTCTGTTATAGGTTTAAATGCATCTCTTAGTTGTTCATTTGTATCTATTTCACTAGTTTTTATACTACGAAGCTTTTTCTTAATCACATTTGTTCTCAACACCAAATGCTTTAAAACTTTCTCATCCATGTTTGCTAACAGCAAATTCAGGTATCGGCTACTAGATCAGCTTATCAGGAGCTGGTCTGGTTATCAGATCAGCTTATCAGGAGCTGGTCTGGTTATCAGATCAGCTTATCAGGACCTGATCTGGTTATCAGATCAGCATATCAGGAGCTGGTCTGGTTATCAGATCAGCTTATCAGGACCTGATCTGGTTTTCAGATCAGCTTATCAGGAGCTGGTCTGGTTATCAGATCAGCTTATCAGGACCTGATCTGGTTATCAGATCAGCTTATCAGGAGCTGGTCTGGTTATCAGATCAGCTTATCAGGAGCTGGTCTGGTTATCAGATCAGCTTATCAGGACCTGATCTGTTTATCAGATCAGCTTATCAGGAGCTGGTCTGGTTATCAGATCAGCTTATCAGGACCTGATCTGGTTATCAGATCAGCTTATCAGGAGCTGGTCTGGTTTTCAGATCAGCTTATCAGGTAACAGATCAGGCTATCAGGAGCTGTTCAGATTTTCATTTCAAGATATCTGAGTCAGATTTAGTTATCAGTGTGCAAGTAGCTAGCCATTTAGAACATTTATATACATGAAGTTTAAAGTCAAATGAAATTCGAAAAAGTAAAGTTTTATGTAGTAAAATTATTTTCTATAACGATCATCGTTTAATTCACTATCTTTGCTTATAATCAAAAATCCATATTTATCCTTTCAACATGCTTTATATTTTTCTCACCTTACTTAAACATTAAAATTACATTATGATGATCTCTTATTAAATGTTTGGTGATTCTGGTGTAAGTTTTACATAAGTAGAATGAATCAACATTCTTATCTCTCCCCATAAAAAAGTATTCTTCCCATACGCATCATCGTTAAATATCATATTGGAATTACTTTGGACTGAAATAACAGATTCACTATCGGTAAATTTTGTAATATATTATTGTTTTAATTGATGAAATTAATTTCTTTATATCTAGGTTGATATAAAGATTTTGAGTATAAATAAATGTTCTCAAATTTAAGTCCATTAGAACTTTTT
Source organism: Tachina grossa (assembly GCA_949987645.1). Taxonomy (NCBI): domain Eukaryota; kingdom Metazoa; phylum Arthropoda; class Insecta; order Diptera; family Tachinidae; genus Tachina; species Tachina grossa. Next base: position 84,812,208 of record OX465274.1, read on the forward strand.
AGCAAGCCAATCATAGCGTTTTTTTTTCGCAATTTGACAGGTCAACTATTGTTGCACGAATAGAATTTGATATAAAGGAACTATGATTTATTTTTGAACTATCGTTCGATGATTCATCAATATTTCGTACCAAGAATTATTTATGTTGTTTTGACTAAGGGTATGAGTCAATATTTATAAAATCCATTTCATAAATATCAGCTCATACTCATAGTCAAAACAAAGTATGCTTTAAGTGTTTAAAACCGGTATTACCATAAAAATGGTGGTTTTAAACACTTAAAATATACTTTGTTTTACTAACCGCATTTTATAACTAAATGGATTTTATAAATATTGACGCATACTATGAGTAATGAGTCATTATCTCTTATTATAAAAAAATAAAATAGTATAATTATATGATATCAGAAATCATGTTTTCTAATATCATATAACCATACTATTTGATTCTTTCTATAATAATAGATAATATTTATGAAATGAATTTATTTACAAAATGCGATTAGTAAAACAACATAAATATAGGATGGTATGAAATTTTGATGATTCATCAATATTTCGTACCAAGGTATTTTTAGGTTGTTTTTACTATGAGTATGCGCCAATATTTATGAAATGTATTTCATAAATATTATCTCTTATTATAGAAAAATTAAAAATGTAGCTATACGATATCAGAAAATATTTTCTGAAATCGTATAGCTATATTATTTTATTTGTCCTATAATAAGAGATAATGGGCCCTACTCATAGTCAAAACAAAGAATATTTTAAGAGTTTCAAATCAGTATTATCATATAAAATACTGATTTTAAACTCTTACAGCCTTATTTATAAAACTTATTAAGGCTTTGTAAAGGCTTTTTAAAACAAATTTTTTAAAAAAAATTTTCTTAAAAAGTCTTTATAAAGCCCTAATAAGTGTTATAAATAAGGCTGTTAAAATATACTTTGTTTGACTAACCACATTTTTGTAACTAAACGCATTTCATAAATATTGATGCATACTCATAGTCAAAACAAAGGATATTTTTATGCTGTTTTGATCATTTTCTCTTATTATAGAAAAAATAAACTAATGCAGCTATACGATTTCAGAAAATATTTTCTGATATGGTATAGCTGTATTAGTTTATTTTTTTATAATAAGAGATAATATTTATAAAATGTATTTAGCTACATAAATGCGGTTAGTAAAATAACCTAAAAAACCTTGGTACGAAATATTGATGAATCATCGAACGATGATTTTTTTTCATTTTATTAAAGTTCAGCGTATTGTATATATGTATGTATATTTCTGAAATGTTTAAGTGTGTTATGTGTGCCCATCGGGCAGAGTGTACGTATTAGTTGGTCAGTCAGTCTCTATTTTTATTTATTTTATTTTTTTTTCTTCTAATGTGCCACTCCTTTTTTTTAGATTTTAATACTTGAAATAGAGAATTTTTGTCTAATTTTTTGCTGGGTATATATATTAGGTATGTAGAAATTAGTTTAGATACAAAGAAATGCATGTTTAATAAACAACTATTGTATCAAATCGATCTCAAATAACTCAGTTACCTCTACCACCAATTCACCGTTGGTGTTTTCATAAAGTGTTAGAAACAATGAAATATCTATGTTTTGAGAGAGTTGTTCCCCTCAAGTATTTCTACATGCGGTTTGAGGGGTCAATCACTGTCGCATTCAAATGTAATGATTATTCACTTAAAAAAGGTCATCATCACCATCATTTATCTCCGTATACAATACATTCATGAGTTGGGTTGATCCAGATACAATTGCTGTCTCATCACCTTCTAACAGCTTTATATATTTTGGTAGTATGCGTGCCTTAGCATGCTTCTATCGATAGTGACGTAAGAGTCCGAGATGTAGAGTGTTACAATTAAAAATCTTTACTATTAGAATTTACCAGTTCGCTCTTTTGAATTTTTACAAAGTAGATACATATGTATGTATTTCATTGACCACAAAATCATAAAATTTCTTTGCTTACAAAATTGTATGACGTGAGGATTTTTTTTTTTTTGAAATTATACTTGCTTCGGCATGCTTTCAAATTTTTTCTATAAATTTATGTAATACTCATACAGATACAGATATAAAGTAAGATCTGTTTACTGTATATTTTAAAATTTATGCATGCTTCAGCATGATTCTAGTTGAAGCGTATATTCATTCACTAAGTTTGTTTGATACTTATTCATACACATGTACATTCTTAAAGATTGGATATCAAAGTCCAATTTCCGTAGTTTATCTATATATTCTAAAGATCTGATAGCTAAAGAAATAAATAGAGTGAAGATCTTCTATAATAATCCCATTTTCATATTGTAAAATTTTGCGTGCTAGCGCTTTCGATGGGAAAATATACATACAACTTTATAAAAAGTGATAATATGATGTGCTGCTGAATATTGCACTATGTTATAGTTCATTTTAAACACTGAAGTTTTAGCAATATTTCATTCAGACCAACAAGTTTAGAGAATTCCACTACATTTAGTTAATTATCTTTCTTAAGACTCATCATTCCTAGTCAATCCTACAAAAAACAACACAAACTAGATTTTTCGTTTTAATTTTATTTTTTTTTATTAAATTCAACATTCATTCTTCAAATTACTTTATACTATATTAAGTAGCTTTTTCTCATTTGTGGAATGTTTAATCGTAAACATTTTAATGGTGAGATGAATTTTTTTATTTTATGCACTAAGTAAATCTTTATATATACCAATCCACTTATAGGAACCATTAAAGCTAATTCTTTCCACATCATTCCTTTCAATGATCTATTAAATCATTCTAATATTGATGCTTTCATATTAAGTAATGTTTAATCTTCTATTTATGTATGAGTTTTCCCAAGTATTTATTAAAAAATTCTTTAGAATCATCTGTTTGTAAGTTTTTTGGTACCCGTACCACTTCAAAAATATTTTCCATTCCCTTGGTTTTTAGAGTGCAGCTTTTATTTTCAGCTGTACTAAACTTTGAGAATGTGTCAATTACAGTCTTCAAAAATCAACAATTTCTATTTTCTGTAGAATAGTTCTACATTTCACCTAACTTAGCTCCATAAAACATCATATATTCCTGTCATTACATCTCTACAAGCACAAACAGTTGTTGAGATTTAATATGAAGTTCGTTTACTAAATTCCTTTTTAAAGACATTGAGTTGTTTCACAGATTTTTTCGAAAGTGTTGTGATCTACATCTTGCACTTTCAGCTATTTATACTGACATGTAGTTAATTTTCTAATCTATATATTTAACCGTAAACTCTTCAATTTGTTTTTAATTATTTAATTTTTAGAATTGCTTTTTCAATTTTATATCTGTCTTTTTTCTCTAATTTTATTTCACGTTGTAGTTCCTCAATTTCCATTTAAATATATTCTTGAATATTAATGCTTTAAGCTATATTACTAATTTGTCTTGTATTTTATCTTCATTCAGTTTAGGTAACTATCAACAATAGTTTGTATCTAATTGATTTATGCCTACCAATACTGATAAGTTAGTATAAATGTCTTCAGAACTGGAAGTCTATGAGTAAAATCATCGTCATCATCATTCTCAGTATTAGCATCATTAAATATGATGGTATTATCAAATATTGTTCCTTCTACTAGTTTCTTTGGGGTACTTGTCTCTATCTTGAGTGAAGGTTTCTCAGGCTTTAAACTTGTATATTTTCAACTTTTGTCTTGATTTTACTTTCTTCTTTCATAAGAATTCTTTTAATATTTTTAGAACTATTTATGAATTCTTCTGTTATAGGTTTAAATGTATCTTTTAGTTGTTCACTTGTATCTATTTCACCAGTTTTTACACTACGAAGCTTTTTCTTCATCACATTTCTTGTCAACACCAAATGCTTTAAAACTTTCTCATCCATGTTTGCTAAGGGCAAATAACAGGTATCAGCAATCAGATCAGCTTTTCAGGACCTGGTCTGGTTTTCAGATCAGCTTTTCAGGACCTGGTCAGGTTTTCAGATCAGCTTATCAGGACCTGGTCTGGTTTTCAAATCAGCTTTTCATGACCTGGTCTGGTTTTCAGATCAGCTTATCAGGACCTGGTTTGGTTTTCAGATCAGCTTTTCAGGACCTGGTCTGGTTTTCAGATTAACTTATCAGGAGCTGGTCTGGTTTTCAGATCAGCTTATCAGGAGCTGGTCTGATTTTCAGATCAGCTTTTCAGGAGCTGGTCTTGTTTTCAGATCAGCTTATCAGGAGCTGGTCTGGTTTTCAGATCAGCTTATCAGGATCTGGTCTGGTTTTCAGATCAGCTTATCAGGAGCTGGTCTGGTTTTCAGATCAGCTTATCAGGAGCTGGTCTGGTTTTCAGATCAGCTTATCAGGAGCTGGTCTTGTTTTTAGATCAGCTTATCAGGTAACAGATCAGACTATCAGGAGCTGTTCAGATTTTCATATCAAAATATCTGATTCAGATTGAATTATCAGCATTCAAGAAGCTGGCCATTCATAACATTTAGATGCATGAAGTTTAAGGTCAGATGAAATACGAAAAAGTAAATTTTATGTAGTGAAATTATTTTCTGTAACGATCATCGTTTAATTCACTATCTTTGCTTATAATCAAAAATCCATATTTATCCTTTCAACATGCTTTTTATTTTTCTCACCTAACTTAAACATTAAATATACATTATGATGATCTCTTATTAAATGTTTGGTGATTCTGGTGTAAGTTTTACATAAGTAGAATGAATCAACATTCTTATCTCTCCCCATACAAAAATATGCTTCCCATACGCATCATCGTTAAATATCATATTGGAATTACTTTGGACTGAAATAACAGATTCACTATCGGTAAATTTTGTAATATCTTATTGTTTTAATTGATGAAATTAATTTATTCAGGTATTCATATTTGGATGGGTAAAAAGATTTTGAGTATAAATAAATGTTCTCAAATTTAAGTCCATTAGGACTTTCTAGCAAGCCAATCATAGCGTCTTTTTTTTCGCAATTTGACAGGTCAGCTATTGTTGCACGAATAGAATTTCGTATAAGGGAACTATGATTTATTTTTGAACTATCGTTCGATAAATCATCAAAATTTATGGAGAGACACGCAGAGGTTACTTTGCAAAGTCTTAATTCAGCTGTGTGAAAGACAGAGGCATGAATACTCTCTCTTTCTGTCTCTCTCCCAGTCTCTCTCCATAAATTTTGATGATTTATCGAACGATAGTTCAAAAATAAATCATAGTTCCCTTATACGAAATTCTATTCGTGCAACAATAGCTGACCTGTCAAATTACGAAAAAAAAGACGCTATGATTGGCTTGCTAGAAAGTCCTAATGGACTTAAATTTGAGAACATTTATTTATACTCAAAATGTTTATATCAACCTAGATATAAAGAAATTAATTTCATCAATTAAAACAATAATATATTACAAAATTTACCGATAGTGAATCTGTTATTTCAGTCCAAAGTAATTCCAATATGATATTTAACGATGATGCGTATGGGAAAAATACTTTTTTATGGGGAGAGATAAGAATGTTGATTCATTCTACTTATGTAAAACTTGTACACTGATAACTAAATCTGACTCAGATATCTTGAAATGAAAATCTGAACAGCTCCTGATAGCCTGATCTGTTACCTGATAAGCTGATCTGAAAACCAGACCAGCTCCTGATAAGCTGATCTGAAAATCAGATTAGGTCCTGATAAGCTGATCTGATAAACAGATCAGGTCCTGATAAGCTGATCTGATAACCAGACCAGCTCCTGATAAGCTGATCTGATAACCAGACCAGCTCCTGATAAGCTGATCTGATAACCAGACCAGCTCCTGATAAGCTGATCTGATAACCAGATCAGGTCCTGATAAGCTGATCTGATAATCAGACCAGCTCCTGATAAGCTGATCTGAAAACCAGATCAGCTCCTGATAAGCTGATCTAGTAGCCGATACCTGAATTTGCTGTTAGCAAACATGGAGGAGAAAGTTTTAAAGCATTTGGCGTTGAGAACAAATGTGATTAAGAAAAAGCTTTGTAGTATAAAAACTAGTGAAATAGATACAAATGAACAACTAAGAGATGCATTTAAACCTCTAACAGAAGAATTCATAAATAGTTCTAAAAATATTAAAATAATTCTTATGAAAGAAAAAAGTAAAATCAAGACAGAAGTTGAAAATATACAAGTTTAAAGCATGAGAAACCATCAGTCAAGATAGAGACAAGTACACCAAAGAAACTAGCAGAAGGAACAATATTTGATAATACCATCTTATTTAATGATGCTAATACTGAGAATGATGATGACGATGATTTGTACTCAAAGACTTTCAATTCCTAAGACTTATCAGTATTGGAAGGAGAAAATGAATTAGATACAAATTAATGGTGATAGTAACCTCAAACTGAATGAAGATAAAATACAAGTTGGTGGTCAAATATGGGCTCTAACACTTGGACTATTTTCTCTAATGTTTGATAAAATACCAAAAAATTATGATAAATTTGAACTCGAAATCTATAAAAAGATTTTAATTACTACTAATGTATGCATACAGAATCATCATCGTTCTCCGTCAGAGAAGCTAATTTTTCTGGAAACTGAAATCGACAAACTAAAGAACAAATTAATAATATAGCTTAAGGCATTGATATAATTCAAGAATATATTCAAATGCATATTGGTGGACTACAACGTGAAATAAAATTAGAGAAGGAAGAGAGTTATAAAATTGAAAAGGAATTCTAAAAATTAAATAATTAAAAATAAATTGAAGAGTTGTACGATTAAATATATAGATTAGAAAATTAACTACATGTTAGTATAAATAGCTGAAAGTGCAACATGTAGATCACCACACTATCGAAAAAATCTGTAAAACAACTCAATGTCTTTAAAAAGAAATTTAGTAAACGAACTCCATTTTAAAACTCGAAAATTGTTTGTGCTTGTAGAGATGCAATGACAGGAATATATGAAGTTTTATGGAGCTAAGTTAGGTGAAATGGAGAACTATTCTACAGAAAATAGAAATTGTTGATTTTTGAAGACTGTAATTGATACATTCTCAAATTGTAGTACAGCTGAAAATAAAAGCTGCACTCAAAAAACCAAGGAATGTAAAATATTTTTGAAGTGGTACGGGTACCAAAAAAAACAAAAAACTTACAAACAGATGATTCTAAGGAATTTTTTAATAAATACTTTGGAAAACTCATACATAAATAGAAGATTAAACATTACTTAATATGAAAGCATCAATAGTACAATGATTTAATTGAGCATTAAAAGGAATGATGTGAAAAGAATTAGCTTTAATGGTTCATATAAAAGGATTGGTATACATATATAAAGAATTACTTAGTGCATAAAATAGAAAAATTTATCTCAACATTAAAATGTTTACGATTAAAGTTAACTCAACAAATAAGAAAAAGCTGCTTAATACAGTATAAAGTAATTTGAAGAATGAATGTTGAATTTAATAAAAATAAAAATTAAATTAAAACGAAAAATCTAGTTTTTTGTAGGATTGATTAGGAATGATGGGTCTTAAGAAAGGTAATTAACTAAATGTAGTGGAATTAGATAATTAGCTAAATGTAGTGGAATTCTCTAAACTTGTTGGTCTGAATTAAATTTGCTAAAACTTCAATGTTTAAAATAAACTATAACATAGTGCAATATTCAGCAGCACATCATATTATCACTTTTTATAAAGTTGTATGTACATTTTCCCATCGAAAGCGTTAGAACGCAAAATTTTATAATATGAAAATGGGATTATTATAGAAGATCTTCGCTCTATTTATTTCTTTAGCTATCAGATCTTTAGAAAATATAGATAAACTACGGAATTTGGACTTTGATATCCAATCTTTAAGAATGTACATGTGTATGAATAAGTATCAAGCAAACTTAGTGAATGAATATACGCTTCAACTAGAATCATGCTGAAGCATGCATACTGCAAACAGATCATACTTTATGTCTGTATCTGTATGAGTATTAAATACATTTACAGAAAAAAAAATGAAAGCATGCCGAAGCATGAATAATTTCAAAAAAAAAAAAATCCTCACGTCATACAATTTTGTAAGCAAAGAAATTTTATGATTTTGTGGTCACTTAAATACAAACATACATATGTCTCTACTTTGCAAAAATTCAAAAGAGCGAACTGGTAAATTCTAATAGTAAAGATTTTTAATTGTAACACTACTACATCTCGGACTCTTACGTCACTATCGATAGAAGCATGCTAAGGCATGCATACTAGCAAAATATATAAAGCTGTTAGAAGGTGATGAGACAGCAATTGTATCTGGATCAACCCAACTCATGAATATATTGTATACGGGAGTGATTGATGGTGATGATGACCTTTTTTAAGTGGATAATCATTACATATGAATGCGATAGGAGTCAACCAGCAAACCTCATGTAGAAATACCTACTTGAGGCAAACAAATTCTCTCAAACATAGATATTTCATTGTTTCTAAAACTTTATGAAAACACCGACGGTGAATTGCTGAGATCGATTTGCTACAATAGTTGTTTATTAAACATACATTTCTTTGTAAGTAAACTAATTTCTACATACCTAATGTATATGCCAACAAAAAAATTAGACAAAAATACTCTATTCCAAGTAGTAAAATCTGAAAAAAGGAGTGGCACATTAGAAGAAAAAAATAAATAAAAATATAGACTGACTGACCAACTAATACGTACACTCTGTCCGATGGGAACACAAAACACACTTAAACATTTCAGAAATATATACACAATACGCTGAACTTTAATAAAATTAAAAAAAAAATCATATATGACAACAAATAAAAGTGAAAGGTGCTCACCCTTCATAAAACAAACATATATGTACCTTATTAATATAAAAATATTATCAGTATAAAGCAACAGAAATTTCGTCAAACAAAGTCATCTTGTATCCTAGAGGAACCGTCGAAAGGGTATACCTAAAGTCTCTGAAAACCACTTCGTTTTCTGATGATCGCTTTTTAACAAGAAAATGAGTTTGTTTATTATGACTAATTTAAAAGTACATTTAAATTCAGTCTCATATCCGATCTTAACTGCATCAGAATTTAAGAAAAAAGCTCCTTTTATTCTATTGAATAAAATTTTAATTCAAAACAGTAAGCAAAGATATCAGCTTCAACTTCAAATGATTTCATCACAAAAAAAAAAAACTAGTGATTGTTTTCAACAATTATGAAAATAATAATTTCAATATAAAGCTCCCTGTTGATTTTAAATGTTTATCAATAAAAATAAAAAAAGAAGTAAGTTGACTACCAAAGAAAAAAAAACTATCAGTATATAAGCTGGAGTGCCGGATCAGTTTCATTTAAAAATGTTTATACATTTTTATAAAGCAAAGCAAGATTTCGAAAACAAATGTAGAAAGTGAAGAAAAAAGTCTATAGTTAGAAAAAATTATGTACCCCAAAAATTTTTAATGTTAACTTACTAACGTTGCATCAACTTTAAAAAATGTAAGTTGAGTATAAGGAATATTTCTATTATAGTTGCTATTACTATAGAGTATGTATCTTCAGGAATTCAGTTTTACTTAAAAACAGAAAATCCTCACAAACTTTTAAGTAAACGCAGATAAAAATTAAAACGTTTTTATTTTCAAATAAAAAAAAAACTGAATATATCGCATCTATACAAGGACGAATATTTGCAACAACAACACCAACAACAAGAAGAACAAAAGACATCAATGACAAAAAAAAATGTATTCAAAGATTGAAATAAACAAAATCTGTAATATAAACAAATTTCATATAGGCAGACTTTAACGCGAGACAAATTTAAGTATGAGAAAATATAAAACAAGCGTAAGTATAAAAACATAATAATATTAGGGAAGTCCAGACATATGATAGAATTTTATAGTACCAAATGTCGATACTGAAAACAATTTATTTCTATCTACATATAAATATTAGCGCAAATACACACACACACATAGCAGAATTCATATAAGAAATATCCAAGAAAATTTCAACAACACCCCACCTTTTGCAAATCATGACGAGCCTTAAATTCTCCCTCAGATATACATACACAAATTCCCATGATCATACATACATACATATACAATACATAAGATTAATCTCAACAACACAACACTCTCACCTACCTGAAATTACAGATAGTCTTAAACTTCTACAGACGTCTATATACATAGATTCACACGGCTACATATTACAAGAACACCTCGCCCCTAATAAATCACAATCATCTTAAATTCTTACAAAAATACATACATACATACATACAAATAACCAATTTACCTCAACAACATCCTCACCTACCTTAAATCACGATCAGCCTTAAACTACTATAGACAGACACATCCACAAATCCCCATGGATATATATTACGTCAACAACCCTGCCCACCCAAATCATGGTCAGCCTTAAACTCCTACAGAGATACAAACACACAGATTCCCCCGGTTACATATTACTAGAACACCTCACCCCTCATAAATCACAATCAGCCCTAAGCTCCTACAGAAATACACACATTGAAATTCCTACAAACATACACACACACACACATACATACACATGCAATCGATCTACCTCAACTACACCCCACCCCTTCCAATCAAACCCTCACCTAAATTCTCACAGACAGACAGACACATCCGCAAATTCCTATGGTTACATATTACGGCAACAACGCCACCCACTCAAATCACGGTCAGCCTTAAATTCCCACAGTCTTGCAACACCTAGATTAGCATTAGAAAAAATAACTTTCACGTTTTCCCGTCGTCATTAGGAAAAATCATTTTCCCGTCTGCATTTGAAAAAATTATATTCATTTTTTGCCGTCGGCATTTAAAAAAAATAATAATCATGTATTGCGGTAGGCATTAGGAAAAATTATCATGTATTGCAGTAGGCATTAGGAAAAATTATCATGTTTTGCCTTCGGTATTACGAAAAATTATCATGTTTTGCCTTCGGAATTACGAAAAATCATTTTCCCGTCGGCATTTGAAAAAATTATATTCATGTTTTGCCGTCGGCATTAGGAAAAATTAATAAGCATGTTTTGCCGTCGTCATTTGAAAAAAATAATAATCATGTTTTTCCGTAGGCATTAGGAAAAATTATCATGCATTGCCGTCGGCATTAGGAAAAATTATCATGTTTTGCCTTCGGCATTAGGAAAAATCATTAGATGATTTTCCGTCAGCATTAGGAAAAACCATTTTCATGATTTTCCCCGTCGTCATATACACACATAAAAACCGCCAAACTATGAACCGCCTTAATACATGCACACGCAATATTCCACACACAAATTTCCACGGTCAGGCAGGCAGACAGACAGACAGACCGACAGACAGACATACACTTAATGTAAACAAAAACTCCTAATGTAAACAAAAAACTCCTAATGTAAACAAAAAACTCCTTATGTAAACAAAAAAACACAAATTTCCAAGAATTTAACAATTTTCAAATTTTAATTACCCAAATTTAACAATTTCAGCAACAATTTAACAATTTTAATTGTCCCCGAATTGGCAGTTCCCTACTACTAAAGTCGTGTTAATTCAATCTTTACATCCCTTTCGTGTATTCCTTGTATCTCATTGATTTGAAGTTTTGTTTTGTTTAAAGCGGAGCAGGTTGGTATATAATATTCATGATAGAAATGAAGGATTTGTTTTCTTAGAATGTTGTTCCAACACAAAATTGATGTAAAAAATACTCGAATTTGAGTTAGTGATCTCCAAGTGTCAGAATCGATTTTTATTTTAAAGCTTCCTTGTATGATAACTAAAAAACAAACACCTCTTTTATATTGAAACTTATATTCAACATCTCTCTCACTTTCATTGTCAATTATATTTATAGAATTTAAAAAATCCTGACGATTAAGCATATCATGAATATACTCCTTATAGCACATGAGATGTAACCACTCTTCTCGATTCATCCAATGTATTGTTTATTTTTATAATTCAACCATATCATTGGCTTAAAACCAAAAGCTGTAGAAAATCCACATGCAATCTTCAATTTCCAATTGAGCAAGTATTCAAACTCAAAAACCAAAACATATATTTGAGGTTTTCGTTCTTGATTGTTGTGAAATATATTCTTTAAAGTACGTTTATCCATGCTCAATGAAAATAATATTTAAACTAATAGCTATTTTGGTCTATTAATCTGTATATATACATAAATATGTAATTACATTGAAGTAAATTATAAATCATACACATACAAATACATTTTATATTTATTCATATTTTTTTTTTAGATACATTTTTGTAAGTCTCAATAATTTTAAACATAATTTTTTTTCTTATGTGGAACATTGTACACCGACAAGTGTCTGGCCCTTCCTCGCACCCTTTGCTGTACAAGGGGCAGCTGGCGAAATGCCCACCATCTTCGGAGTCTTCCTGCTCTACAACTCCATACTCTTCATTTTCAGTTAGCACAGATATAAAAAAATGTATTGTTTCCTTATGCTCATAGAGCAATAAGTCTCCAAAGGAATGAAGGAATTAAAACAACGTCTCGCGTATTTGGCTCATTTTTAATTTAATTTTATTTCTTTAAAGAATTTTGTTGAATGCTATTTTTACACTAATATTCTTGAAAGGTTTACGTACCTATTTATAGTAAAATATACTTGTAAAATCAAAATTTTACAAACAATTTTGAGTTCTTTTGAAATTTGTTGTTTCACTTACACTTTAGAACATGAATATAACTATCTCTCTGATCTTTGTTTTGAAATTTTATGTTTCAGTTACGTTTTAGAACGTCAATATAACTATCTCTTTCACTACAATTCTATCAGTGACAAAACAGACAAACATTTACATAAAAAATAATTACAATATGAGAAAAAGAAATAGCTACGTTACTGATCTTTGTTTTTTAGATTTTGTTTTTTTGTTTTTGCCTACTTAAAGATTGGTAGAAATTTTTAATACATCAGTTTACAAAAGCAGATTGAGCTGTCAAAAAGAGAAGAAGAAAAAAACACATAAAAAATACATATAAAAAAATTAAATTTAATTAATTAATATTCTGATAATGAATCCACCAAATTTGATAACAAAGTTCAACAATTTAAATAAAAAAAACATTAATCCATATAAAAGAGCTCTAGGAATCAACTAAATATAGAGTTAAAAATGCTAAACGGGTGCAATCCTAATGGCAGAGTTAATGTCTTGAGGTTTTTCCTTCTTCAGTACTTTTGTTGCATTTTGAATTGATGTACTGAACAGCTTTTTTCCATTTTGTTCACTTTTTTTTGCAACCTTCTTCAATCCCATACCAAGTTTTCTTTTGGCTTTCATTGCGTTAGTAACCCTATACGCAAACGATTTTTCTGCAAGACTGCTATCTTTTGAAAGAAGTCGTTCCCAAGCTTTATTTTCAAGAATTTTATCAGCTTGATGTCTACTATTTAAATCATTTGTTTTGGAATAAGCAATGTCGTGATTTTTACATGCAGCGTCTAATAAATTTATTCCTTTGTCACCGCGATCTAAACGTTTTTGTAATTTTGTTCCGGGTCCACAAAACTGATATCAGGAAGGTGTAGTTCAACAGGTAGAGAGTTTATTACTCTATTCACTAAACCTTTTCCAACGGCTGTTTTTTTTATAACTAAACGTTTTGCTATAATGTATAAGCATCTCATTTCATTTTTTTTCTTCTATAATAAAAGTAACATTTATGAAATGCAATTAGTTATAAGAATGCAATTAGTAAAACAACATAAAAATATTGTGATTCGCAATATTGATGCTTCAACAAACATCAGATCTAAAATAAAACATAGCTCTCTCTTACCAAATTCTATTCGTGCTCTAATAGTTGGACCATCAAATTGTGGAAAGACTAATGTTATGATTAGCTTGCTAGAAAGCCCTAATGGACTCAAGTTTGAAAACATCTATTTATACTCAAAATCCCTTTATCAACCAAAATATGAATAGTTAAAGCGATTAATTTCGCCAATTAAAGGGATGGGATATTACACATTTACAGATAATGAGAAAGGTATTCCTCCTGACGAAGCGAAGACTAATTCAATTATGATCTTTGATGATGTTTTATGCGAGAAGCAAAATAATATACGAGCATATTTTTGCATGGGACGTCATAAGGATGTTGATTCATTTTATTTATGTCAAACTTATACCAGAATTCCCAAGCACTTAATAAGAGACAATGCAAATGTGATTATAATATTTAAACAAGATGAGACAAACATGAAGCACGTTTATAGCGATCATGTTGCCAGCGATATGAGTTATGAAAAGTTTTATGAAATTTGTCGAGAGTGTTGGAAGGATAAGTATGGATTTTTGATGATAAGCAAAGATAATGACTTGAAAAATGGTCGCTATAGAAAGCAATTCGACTATTTTATAACAATATAAATTACTCTACATAAAAGTAAAACATTAGTACTTAATTTGGCTTTGGACATAGTACATCTACTTACTTCCTAAAAATATTTTATGCCGGATCTGATAGCTGATCTGTTATCTGATCTGAAAGCTGATACGTGATCTGATACCCCCCATACCTGATCTGAAAGCTGCTCAAATATCTGATCTAATACCTGATCTGTTAGCTGATCTAATATCTGATACCTGATCTGTTGCCTAATAGTTGAAAATGGATGAAAAAATTTTAAAAGAGCTAATAAAGACAAGAAATGTTTTAAAGAAAAAATTTCGTAGTATAAAAGTTGATGAAGCAGATACACATGAGCAATTCAAAGATACATTTAAACCCATAATAGATCCTTTAACAGAATTGGTGAACAGTTCTAAACATAATAAAAGAAGTATTAAAGCAGAAAAAGATGAATTTAAAACGAAAGTTTATAAAAAATCAAATTTTCCATTCAACGAACAATCAGTTAAGTTAGAGACAAGTACTCCAAAGAAGCTTGCTGAAGAAACAGTATGCAATAAAAATATCTCACTTAGTGATCGAAACGCAAATAAGATTGATAAGGTTGATACTGATGATGATGACGATGATGACAACGATGATTTTTACTCTCAATCGGAAACTCTAGACAATTCAGATAATAATAATAAGAGTTATACTGACCTAGCACTCTTGGAAAGCAGAAACGAATTAGATACTCTCTGCGGTCCACATAAAGATTTAAATAATGAATGGAAGTTTGGCAATAGTAGTATTAAACTGAATGAAGATAAAATAGTGATTTTAAATCAAATATGGGCTTTTACACCAGGTTTATTTTCTTTACTGTTTCACAAAATACCAAAACATTACGATAAACATGAATTAGATATATGTATATAAAAAAATTTTAGTAAGCACAAATGCATATAAAAGAGAATATAGACATGATGCACAAATCAAAGGAACGAGAGCATATATATAAGCATATTATCAGTAAATTGTTTAAGAAAGAAAGTGGAAAGAAATCATCAACTTCATCATCACTACATAAAATAAGTCCTTACAAGGGCGAGGGTTTGATGCAACTAAACACATACAAACCTAACTATATATACTGAGACGATCCCAATGAGTTAGTAGATCGCCTTAGGATATTGCTGGCATCACAAGCTGCAGGTCATACTAATCACAATAACGAAATTGTCGCAATTATCGAAGAACTATATGAAGCAAACATTATAGAATAATATTTATCTACATAAATCATGTCCATCGATAAGTTCGGGCACTATCTTAATAATACAACTGGTACTGTTTTTGTGAAAAATGTTCCTAAGCTGCTGGGCTTCGTTATGGATAAAACTAATAACATTGACGTTCAAAACAAAAGAATAAAAAATGTGGCAAAAGCTTTGGAGGAAAACGACGTTGTCAATAAATTGCTTCTGCAAAGTCAAATTCAAGAGGTTCGAGAGAAATCAACATGAGCTTAAGTTAAAAACTCAATGAAATTCAGGAAAAAATTTTAAGTATGAAACTATTTTTCCAAAAAGAAATTAAAAAGATAAATGAGTTAATTTATGGGTATGTAAGAAATATGATGGTCGACAGTACTTAAATGAACTCACTCTGAACTCAACGTATCCCTTAAAATTCAAAATACGTTAAATAATGACTTCAAAAAGAAATTTAGTAAATGAACTTCATAAGCAAGCACGAAAAAATTTTCCACGTCGAAGAGTTGTTATGAAAGGAATAGATGATCTTTGGCAAGCTGATTTAGTTGAAATGGGGAACTATTCTACAGACAATAGAGATTATCGATTTTTGCTGACCGTAATTGATACATTTTCAAAATTTGCTTGGCCAGTACCCTTGACGGTAAAAAGTTTTTTAATAAACACTTTGGAAAATTGATGAATAAATACAAAATTAATCACTACTCAACATATTGCAGAATGAAAGCATCAATAGTAGAACGATTTAATAGAACATTAAAAGTAATGATGTGGAAAGAGTTTAGCTTTAATGGGTCTTATAACTGGATCGACATTTACAAAGACTTGATTAATACATATAATAGAAAAATATCTGTTGCAAAACGCATTCAAAATCGGCGTATACAACAAAAGGGACGTCAATTTTTCTATGGTGGCTCTTGAACCGCAGTATGGAGTCTTCTGCCTTTGGCATTGTGGTAACTATTTTACCACATTCCATTTTATGTTTCCCCATAATATTTTCAAGATGGGTGTATTGCAGACAGCTGTTGCAAAATAAGAGTCGTTCACAATGTGTCGTTGTTTGCCTTTTTAGTAGTCTGTAAGACATCAAACACGCGTATTGTATTATTTAATTTTAAATACTTTCCAATATATTACTTACTTTGAAATATCTTTTATAAAAATATAGTGATGCCCATCCATGTTTTCCAATAGCAATAAGTTAACATGCTTGGTCTTCTCATTTTGGGTTATATAAAATGGTCCAATTAGTTCATCACTGTCGTCGTCATATCCAACCACATTCACACTAACATCATTCCGCCTCTCAAATTCGTTAATATATTTTAGTGACATCGGAAATGTCAAATTTGAAAAATCAATTATAGTTCCATTTTGTAGCGAAATTATATCAGCACTAATGTCTTCAATGTTACATATATGAGGAGCATCGAGTCGGAACATTGATAGACGAGGTACTCATTGCCGCAATTAAGGCCCACTTAAAACAGTAATTATCACTGTTTTCAATGTTAATGCAAGCACCACGACTAGCAGGCTTCTGCTGGGTGCTACTCCAATGAGCTCCTTTTACTAAAGAAGATTTATTAATATTTAGTTCAGCTCGAACTATGCGAACAAGAGTCCATCCGGAATCTCTTTCCTGGAACTCAGAAATTTTATTTTGAATTTCTGTGAACTGCTTACAGAAAAATTCGTTCACGTCATCTGCTCTAGTCAACAAGCTCATTTTTGCTGTGTGTACTATTATAATTATTTCTAATTCTTCACCAACAATTTTTAGATATTCTGCAACTATACTTATATTAAATTTCAATATAGTATGTTGCCTTAAATGGTGTTCAAGCCTCTCTATAAAAGTCGATTCATTTTCGCCAACAAAATCTTCAAAGAGAAGTTGATCCTTTTTTATTTTGTATTCCATAAGAAATAATGTTGTTTTTAAATGCTTTTCTGATTTCATAATATTTCGTACACTCGCCATCAATGTTGATATTATTTGTTGAGCTACTTCCAAAATCATGTGAACCTTGCTGCTGCTGTTGTTGTTGTTGTTGTTGTTGAGGGTGATGTTGTAGTGTTTGGTGTTGGTCAGTATTTGGATACCAATGTATTGGAGTAAGAGGTTGCTGCAAATTTGGGTACCATTGCATGGAAGTAGCACTTTGCTGCCAATACATTTGTAGTTGTGGTTATTGTTGTTCTTGATGAGGATATTGCTGATGAGCATATTGCTGATGAGCATATTGCTGATGAGGATATTGCTGATAAGTATATTGTTGATGACGATATTGATGTTGTTGTTGAAGACATTGTAGTTCTTGTTGTTGTTGTTCTTGATGAGGATATTGTTGATGAGGATATTTATATTGTTGTTTTTGAGGATAATGTAGTTGTTGTTCTTGATGAGGATATTGTTGATAAGGATATTGATATTGTTGATCATATTGCAGTTGTTAAGGATAAGTGAAGCCTATATTATTCCGTGGTAGTGGTCGTTCTTGATTTGAATCTCGACTTATGACCACTTGGTTCGCTACGCCATGATTTTGGATGTGATCCAAAAAGCATTCTTTATATTTATATACCTTTTTACACACATTGCACTCATAAACTAAAGAATTCATTTTATTTAGTTTATACAATATTATTATATATATATATATATATATATATATATATATATATATATATATATATATATACATATATATATATATATATATATATATTTTTTTTAAATATTATTCTATTTAATATTTTTGATTCAAAAATCACTTTGATTATTTATGTATTAAAAGCGAAATTATTGAGGATTTGACACTTGTAGATACAATGCTATACTTGCTGCTAGAATAGAAAACTTCTCAATTTATACCAATTACGATTAAGTCATATGCAAAATGTAAAATTCAATAGACAGAGACAAATGTCAGCAAGCAGCGAAAATAACAACCAATCTTTGACAATCCTCAATATCACAAACTTCAATTTCTTTACAAAATAAGTGAAAAGAATGATAAATACAACACGCATAAATTGTATATTTTATTTATTTCTTCAAACTCTTTACACATAAAAAAATTAAAATAAAGCAACAACAAAAACAAAACATTGATATCTCAACAGCATACATAATTACTTTCTAAAATACCCTTCCATGTCCCCAGCTAAACATCGAATATTACAAACAAAAAAAGTAATGCCGAGTGCACACTGATATTTTGTGACATTGCAACAGTGTGCCCTAGTGGTAACGTTTATCATATCCGATTTGCATTCCATATAAAACAACATAATGTTAAAGGCGTTGCACACATTTTAAAAAATGATTAGAACACAAGAAAATGCCAGATTTGTACTTGGCATTGCATATATACATATACGACTACTTACCCATCTGCCAACGCTCAAGGTATTGTAAAAACATACACAAATACACACGTATGAGCATAACGTTGGCTCCCATGATCACGCATCTCTAATTCCCTTTGACAATCCTAAATATCTTACACTTCAATGTTTGCAACCTTCAAATAAGTTCATTGCTTATAAATTACATATTTCGTTTACCTCTTCAAACTCTTTAAATATAGGAAATAGGAAAATCAAACTAAATAAAACCAACAACAAAAACATTCATAGATTTCCCACAAGCATACATAATTTCTTTCTAAAATAATCTTCCATGACCACCAGCTAAAAAAGAATATTGCAAAAAGACCAAAGCAACATTTTTCTCTATGCACACACGCACTTACACTCTAAAATCATAAACCTGCTGCAACCGCTTAACAAACCAAAAAAAAAACATTCAATTCAATTCAAAATTAAAATTAAAACAAAAACCTACATAAAATCCTTCGTACCTACATAATTAACTATGTACATCGACGAACGGATATCAAACCATGCTTATCTCACAAACCATATATTTTATTCATGTCTTCGAACTCTTTAAACATAGGAAAAAAATAAAAAAAAATCAAACTAAATAAAACCAACAACAAAAAACATTCATAGATTCCCACACAATTTCTTTCTCAAGTACCCTTCCGCAACCGCTTAACAAATGAAAAAATATACTACATACAAACAAAAGAATATTACAAAAAAAAATAAACTATGCACACACGCACACGCAATATAAAATCATAAACCTGCTGCAACCGATTAAAAAACGAAAAACATACTACGTACAAACAAGCCCCGCGTGCCTACATAATTAACTATGCACATCGACGAACGGATATCAAACCATAAAATTAAAACAAAAACACATCGACGGGCCGACATCAAACTACCCTTTTCTATGTACAAACCGTCCATAACCCTCGTCACTTCACACCATTGACAGTAATTACCTTAATATGTAAATTTTAGCCTATAAATTACAAAATTTCTATTTTAATTACCAAAATTTGACAATTTTAATTGTTCAGGCTCATACATTCTACTAAATACTACTAACTTTCATATGAATAAGCTGCAAACTGATGTTTTTAAAATATATGAATTGTACCCAAAAAAAAATTTTTAAGTCGAAATTTAATTACAAAAATTCTAAAATTTCATAGAATTTGTTTATACAAAATGACATATATAAAATTTTGGACTTTTCCCTTTCAAAACTGGCTTTGATATTTAAAATCGGACTTCTTATATTTAAAACTTTTTTTCTAAAAAATCTTACAATTTTTTTAAATTTTGACTTTGAGCGACTATATTTACCAAAGTTTTTGAGATATTTATACACACTTAAATTTAAAAAATAGGGCAGGCAAGTAGGCTTGAACTGTGTAAAAGACTTTCTATCTGGAGCTATGACTACTAAATTTTAAATTTTTTATTGAAATAATTGGTTGAGAAATGCAAAAAATATAGTCGCGAATTGTGCAAAATCTAGAGCCAATTTGAATAAACTGCTTTCAGATTCAAAAACAACACCCCCGAATCATCTTAAATCCACTGCACTATCATTATTTTTTTGTAGAACAGTGTTATCATTACGTCCTATGTGCACAATATTATTTTTAATAAATATATCTTTTTCTTTTATAATTTCAAGCTTGTTAAATTTCAATTTATTCATATTTTTGAAGTCATTAATGCATTCCCATGTTTGAAGTTGATCAAACTTCTGAGAATCATATTTTTCCATATTTCCTTCTTTTTCGCGCGTATTGTTTTCATTTATATTATTGTCATTTGCCTCTTTATTTTCTTTTATATTTGCCTCATTAGTTTTATTTTTCATTGCCCTTGTAGTTACTAATAATTTTCTTTCTTTTTCATCGCTTTATAATAGTATCATTTGTTTTAATATGGCAGAGTCGATTTATATTCTCGAAAGTGCATCAGCAATAGTGTACATTGTTCCTTTCTTATAAATAATTGTAAAATCATAATCATTAGGTCTAGTCTAATTCTTGTCATTTTAGATGAAGGATTCTTATGTGAAAATAGTGAAATTAAAGATCTATGATCTGTTACTACCATAAATTGTCTTCCATATACATAGATACTGTTTAAAATAATTTATTCCCCAGTGCACAGTGGGGACTTTTGCAAAATAAATGGTAATAAATCTGGAACTTCTAAACTACTAATTAGATTTATATAAAACTTTGAACACCAGTAGAGGAGGACTTAGGCGTGATAACTGATGTCTTGGCAGCCGTCTGGCTTAAGCTGGACAGGAGTTACAGTGGGCCTAAGTTGACAACATGGGGCCCAAAAAAAATTCTGAGGCTTGTTACTTTTAGAAAAATTATCAGATTTTTATGGGATAAAGCGTTTTGATCTAAGCTCAACATTTTTAAGAAATAATGTCCTGAGATGTGTTTTCGTATCTCTCATAACTTAAAATATATTTGACTTTTAACAAAAAAATTTTTTTTTGCCTTGACTTTTTTTTAGTATTTCACCTACAACTTTTTAGCCTATTATTGTATTTTAAATAAAAAGACAGCATTAAATTTCCGATAAAATTTTAAATAAAAATAAGTAAAAAACTTATTAATATTTGAAGTCGTGGAATCGGGAAAAGGCATAGAATTCAAAATTTTCCTGAAAAGGCATGTTTTTTTTTTAAAGAAAAAGCATCTTCATTATTTTAAATTTTGTGAAAAACTTTGTTTAACACATGCACTTTTAAACTAAAAAAAATTTATTCAAAATATGTTAAGAGCCAATTATTTTGTATTTTGGGTTTTGGGCATGCACCCTACATTCAGCAGCGTCCGAAAATTGCCAATTTTAAAAATATTTGGTGTGCTTACGCGCTTATAAAAAGTTGTGTCGGTCGATTTTGAAAGTTTTAACTACAGAATTTAGTTGCTAGGATAGTTTGCAACATGTTTTACTTAAATTTTTGAGAGCCTTTTCATAAATGCGAACATGCGCGCAAATTTTTTGAAAAAAGTCAAAATTTTGGAAAAATATTGTCTTGTACCATAAAAAATATATATCAAAATAATTTTCTTTTCTTATGTTGGCCTTTTTGACCTCTATATGAGTCTTTCTACTTCACCTGAAAAAATTATTCCAAAATAATTAACTGATCTCGAGATATTCCGATTGTAGGGTGCAATTCAAAAAATATATAGAATAAGCTTAACTTTTTTCCCTTTATTCACACATCAGCTGTTTAAAACTTTTATGATTTCTGAAATTCAACCTGAATAGAAAACCAGAAATAGATTTGGAATGTTATCCAATAAGTCTATGTATATTTTTCGCAATAAAAAATATTTATGGTAATTATACCATATGTTTTTCCATGTAAGTGTAGTTAATGCTAATAACAGGTAATCATTTAACGAATAACAACACAAATTTTTAATGGATTAAACAAAGGTTTATGCGCATTATTTTACAGCGGCATCGGGAGGTGCTACCTAATTATGCTACTGCTTAAAATAAATAACACTTTACAGTACCAGGTAATTAGACAAAATTAGCAAAGGTGCTTATAAAGTATGCTGTATTGTATAAAAAATTTGAAAACTTTTATTTGTATGTATTGTTTTTTTATTATTATTTACCAATAGATAATCTATTTAATATTACGCGATAACTAAGAAAAACTTGTTAACACTAAATAAAGTATTGATTTTTAAATTACATGTTTTAGCTATTTTAATTACCATCATTTTACAATTTATTTATGTCAATTATTTTTAAGAAAGCAATCCGACATATCGAAGCTTAAGAGGTTAGTAATTTGAACTGCTTCACTGTCGTCTTTCTCTATTTCTTTAGTTATCTTTGGTAACCATTTTAATCGTATTGCTTGGAAACTTGACCATCAACTTGTATTTTATCTTCATTCAGTTTGAGGTTACTATCACCATTAGTTTGTATCTAATTCATTTCTGCCTTCCAATACTGATAAGTCTTCGGAATTGGAAGTCTGTGAGTACAAATCATCATCATCATCATCGTCATCATCATTTTCAGTATTAGTTTCATTAAATAAAATGGTATTATCAAATATTGTGCCTTCTGCTAGTTTCTTTGGTGTAATTTTCTCTAACTTGACTGATTGCTTGTCAGGCTTTAAACTTGTATATTTTCAACTTCTGTCTTGATTTTACTTTCTTCTTTCATAAGAATTCTTTTAATATTTTTAGAACTATTTATGAATTCTTCTGTTATAATTTTAAATGAGTAGTAGGGAACTGGGCATTCTGGATCAATTAAAATTGTTAAATTGTTGGTGAAATTGTTAAATTTGGGTAATTAAAATTTGAAAATTGTTAAATTCTTGGAAATTTGTGAAATTTGATACCTACGAGGGTGGTTCAATAAGTCCGTCTTACTTTTTGTTTACATAAGGAGTTTTTTGTTTACATTAACCCTTGTGGGAACGGGTGATTTTTTTTGGGTTACATTAATTGTGATAACGGGTGATTTTTCTTGAGGTTTCTTATGAGTATATATGCCGACGGGAAAATCATGAAAATGATTTTTTCTAATACCAATGGTGAAATAGTGATTATTAATTTTTCCTAATGTCTACGGCAAAACATGTTTATTAATTTTTCCTAATGCCGACGGCAAAACATGAATATAATTTTTTTCAAATGCCGACGGCAATACATGATTATTTTTTTTCCTAATGCCGACGGCAATACATACTTATTTTTCCTAATGCCTACGGCAATACATAATTATTTTCAAATGCCGACGGCAATACATGATAATTTTTCCTAATGCCGACGGCAAAACATGATTATTATTTTTTTCAAATGCCGACGGCAAAACATGATTATTATTTTCTAATGCTCCCAGTGTTGCCATACTGTAGAAATTTGTTATCGTAATACTATATCAGTAATATCAGAGAAAGAAGGTTTTATGACTACTAGGTCGTATGGTTTCATATGAATCATGGGAATGTGCTTGTGTGATTTCCTCACGCTAATAAATTCCTATAAAATAAAATAATTAAATAAATGAATAAAATAATTACATAAATTATTTTATTTATTTATAAAACGTTCTCATGTATGTGAACACCCCTAATGCTTGTGTGTGGGGGGTCCAGCTTGTTTGTCGCTGGTAAGCTTATATTCTGTTTATTTGTTTAAGAAATATATTTGTATGTAGGTATGTATGTGTGTATGATGCATGCATGCATGTATGTATGTATGTATGTATGTATGTGTGTATGATGTTTGTATGTATGTATGTATGTATGTGCGATCGAAAGAACTTGTGCGTGGAATATTTTGTGGCTGTGTAGAATACATTTATATTTTGCAACGTAATCATTTTCTTTGGCTGCGATTATTTTAAAGCAGCAAGTTTCAACTAACTACAGTCATAAGCAGAGAAACAAAAAGTAAAAATTTGCAAGTTAGCAAAAATGCTAACTTCTCCTCCTCCTTCCCACTTCCTTCTCTTTCCTTTATGTAGTTTGTTTTTGAAATAAGAAAACACTTGTAGATTTTTTATTTTTCTATACATTTATTGTTTAAAGTTTTTTAAAATTTTATAATAATACATACATTAATATTTTAAAGAGTGTAAAAATTCATTTAAAGCAAGATATTTCTTTTGTTAGTAAAATAGCATTTTTTAATGCGCAAACACCAAGTTTATGATAATTACAATAAAAATATTCTGGATACTTAATCTCCATTTGTTTAAAGTTGATACAGCCTATATCCTCAACGTTAAAAATTTTTCGGCATAAGATTTTTTCCAACCATCATCTTTTCTCTTCACCTTTTACATAAATTTTAGAACATCTTGCGTTGGCTTTTAAAAAATTGCAAACGCTTTCAAAAGAAACTGATCCAGCAGTCCAGCTGAGGTGATGATAGTTTTTCGTTAGCCACTTTGCTTCTCTTTGCTTTTTTATTGATAAGCATTTAAAATCAAATGGTGGTTTTATAATGAAATTGTTATATTCATAATTGTTGAAAACAATCGCTACTTCTTTTGCGATGAAATCATTTGAATTACTTTTGAAACCTTGTACGTCTATAAAAATTGTGTTATTTTCCATATTACTCAATTTATAAGACTTTTCGAACTTGTCCTTTGATGGGTATATATTCTATTATGCGATCATGAATAAGAATGCAGTAAGCTGATGTCTTTGCTGCAATATTAGTTGCTGTTTCAAATGCTATTTTTATATCAATCGGTCCATTATTGAGTGATTCATTCTGATGACTGACATCTACTACAATAATAGGAGCTTTTGTCTTAAACTCTGATGCAGATAGAAGCGGTTGAGATTCCCTCATATAGTAACTTTGTTGGAATCTTAGATACATATCATATAGAATTGCATATCGTTCATTTTTGAACTTTATGTTAAGATCATCATATGGATATGAGACTGAATTTAAATGTACTTTTAAATTAGTCAAATCACAATGAACAAACTTATTTTCTTGTTGAAAAGCAATCAATACAAAACGGGGGCGTTCTCTATTTGCAGCCAGTTTAACATTCCAAATATGGCTAGTACCTGTGTTTAATTGTGGATTAACATGACAATCCCAACTGCGAAATGCCATAGGTATAGAAGCACCATTGTTAATAATTTTTATCATATTCAATTTGCTAAAGTCGGATAATTGTACATGTGGGATTCTCCATGAGATGAGTGAAATTGTAAGTTTAGCTTTTTCAGTAGAAACACTCGAGCGTACAAAATCTTCATCATTCTTATTGCGCAAGAGTATCAATTCATGTTTTCCATTTAGTATAACTTTGTTGTAGTCTTCGGCGAATCCTAGAAGCATTTTTAGAGGTACATAAAAATTGAAAAATCCATTTTCAAGAGTGACATCGTCAATTTTGTTCCATCCAGCATTTTGCATCACATTGCTTTCTGTTGGTGACAGAGAAACCAAATTTTTTATAGTGCTTGTGGCTCCTAAATATCTTGTATGGTCAATTTCAATTCCATTGAGCTCATAGCGAATTTCATCAAATAGATATGCCACAAAGTTGTTTTTTAATAAAAAGTTCTCCGAAGAAGAAGAAGAAGATTTGGCCTTATTATCATCGACAACAAATCCCTCTACATAAATGTAGCTCTCACTGGGTAGCACATACAAATCTTGATTTTGTATTGAAATTCTAATTTCATCATTATTGTTGTAAGATTGTAAGTATGGTACATATGTATGATAGTCCTTTTTGATTATATTCTCATCAGACAAGGGTTTATCTAAGACATCTATTATTGAACTCATTTTGTCTTCAATTTAAAATTCAAGGACTTTAGAAAATTTTTATTTGATGTTGTTAGAGCTTTTTGTTGAGCTGGTCGCTTTAATGTTGTTGTTGTTGTTTTCAATGTATTTGTGTTGTATATTAGCATTATTTAGTTGGCCTTAAATGTATTCGTATTGTAATTTCCTCTCCTCGGAAATTAATTAAATCACCGTGTTGATCCAGTACGCGCAGCGCTAGTGAACTTATCTCTCTGGTGTTTACAGGTAAATAGATAAGATTTCTTGGAACCTCATCTATTTTATAGCCTGGAGGCACATTAATCGGAAATTCATGAAGTGTATGCGATTTCGAGTTATTCATATATGTGTTCATAGCGATACTACTTTCAATTCGCAAGAGATTCACTTTAAAAATATTAACTGGAAGATCTGAATAATAATATTTGTTTGGTGTTAGGATTTTGCTATTGAATCCTAAAAGTTTTCCAATTGTATTGTCTTTATTAAAATATACAAGATCCTTGGAACTATTAACTTTAACTTGCATTGTATTATTATTGGCTTCAATAAAAATCTTATTTGCTGGGCAGAGTCGTTTGTATTCCTCTTCTATAAAATCAACTATATTATTTAATTCGTAAGATCCAATCGGTATTTCAATTATATGTTCCCCTATATGAAACATATTGTTGTAGGTGTCTACATTTGGAATACTGTTGTATGAATGAAAATCAGTTAGAGCACACTCATATGCACCATGTAATTCAATAGGAGGAAAGTAACTAGCAGATAGTTCTGATGAGTTAGAGCTCAGAGTAAGTGTTATTGACATTATAACAGTCTGATTACAATTAAATGTTTAGTACACAGTATGGTTTATAAGTATGATTTACATATTTTATTTAAAACTTTTTCTCATTTTAAAATTAACATTAGTTTCTTAATATTAATGCTATTGTTGTTGTTGCAATTGATGTTGTTGTTGTTTCTAATTTAGTTTTTCTTCCAACTATAATATTTCATCTTTACTTATCCAAGAATTGTGTTGATTAGAAAATCCCAGCCATTTAACATATACCTCCTTCCCTTTAATTTTAAGAACCTTTTCAACTAGATATGTATTTGGAAATCTAGTTTTTGAAAGTTCCTCAGTATAGAAGCCACCTTTAATAGGATTGCCAAGATAGTCTTCTAATATGTATGTTGCAGGATTTGTATTTTGAACTCTTGTAATTGTGAAAATTTCTGTAGTCCAATTTGGAGTATAACCTTTTTCAAATGTGTGCTTATATTTGCTTATGCGAACATGATCTCCCACATTAAATTTTGACATTTTATACATTTTCAAATGACTGTGTACTGTATTTAGCAGCTTTTCCTCATTTGTTGAGTTGACTTTAATAGGAGCCATTTTAATGGTACGATGAACTTTTCTATTGTATGCATTGAGTAAATCTTTGTATATATCAATCCACTTATATGAACCATTATAACTAAATTCTTTCCACATCATTCCTTTCAATGTTCTATTAAATCGTTCTACTATTGATGCTTTCATAATGCTATATGTTGAGTAGTGATTAATGTTGTATTTATGCATTAATTTTCCAAAGTGTTTGTTGAAAAATTCTTTTCCATCATCTGTTTGTAAGTTTTTTGGAACTCGTCCTAATTCAAAAATATTTTCCATTGCTTTGCTTGTTTCGAGTGCTGTTTTTGTTTTTAGCGGTACTGCCCATGCAAATTTTGAGAATGTGTCAATTACAGTCAACAAAAATCGATAATTTCTATTTTCTTTAGAATAGTTCCCCATTTCAACTAAATCAGCTTGCCAAAGATCATCTATTCCTTTCATTACAACTCTGCGACGCACAAATTGTTTTCGTGCTTGCTTATGGAGTTCATTTACTAAATTTCTTTTTGAAGACATTAAGTTGTTTTTAAAGATTTTTTGCAGAGTGTTGTGATCTGCTTGACGCACTTTCAGCTATTGATACAAACATATAATTTTCTAATCTATAAATTTTTTCATTAAGCTGTTCAATTTGTTCTTCAAAGGATGTTTTAATATCTAGAATATCTTTTTCAATTTTATAATTTTCTTCTATATATAATTTTATTTCGCGTTGTAGTTCCTCAATTTGCATTTGAATATCTTCTCGTATTATAGTATTATCCCCCTTAAAGTATGTTAATAATTTCTCTTCTAATTTTTCGATTTGAGTTTGCAAAAACAATTTATTGATAACATCGTTTTCCTCCAGAGCTTTTGCAACATTTTTGATCCTTTTGTTTTGGACATCAATGTTGTTGTTCGTATCCACAAAGAACCCCAGCAGTTTAGGTGCATTTTTCAAAGAAATTGTGCTGCTAGTATCGTTTAAATAGTGTCCAAATTTATCAACAGACATACTCTATTTAGTTTATTAAAGTTAGTGTATTATATTCGCTTCACGTAGTTCTTCAATAATTGATACAATTTCGTTATTGTGATTAGTATGACCTGCACCTTGTGATGCGAGCAGTAGTCGAAGTCTATCTACTAACTCATTTGGATTGTCCCAGTATATATAGTTGGGATTATTGATGTTAACTTGCATCATTCCCTCACCTAAATAGCTACCTTTGGGCTTAGACCCTGTTGATTCGGGTAAATTCTTCTGGTTTTTCTCATCAATAAATTTCTTAATAATATATTTATATTTATATCCTCTAGTACCCTTAATTTGACCATCAGGTTTAAAGTCTCTTCTATATGCATTAGTAGTAATTAAAATCTTTTTATAGATTTCAAGTTCAAATTTATCGTAATTTTTTGGTATTTTATGAAACATTAGAGAAAATAGTCCTGGTGTTAGAGCCCATATTTGACCACCAACTTGTATTTTATCTTCATTCAGTTTTAGGCTACTATCACCAAATTTCCATTCATTATTGTAATCTTTATGTGGGCCATAGTTTGTATCTAACTGATTTCTTCCTTCCAAAACTGATAAATCAGTATAAGTATATTCTGTATTGGAAGTCTGTGAGTAAAAATCATCTTCATCATCATCATCATCATTTTCAGTATTAACATCATTAAATAAGATGGTATTATCAAAAATTGTCTCTTCTACTAGTTTTTTTGGTGTACTTGTCTCTATCTTGACTGATGGGTTTTCAGGCTTTAAACTTGTATTATTTTCAACTTCTGTCTTGATGTTACTTTCTTCTTTCATGCGAATTCTTTTAAAATTTTTAGAACTATTTATGAATTCTTTAAGAGGTTCTGTTATAGGTTTGAATGTATCTCTTAATTGTTCACGTGTATCTATTTCACCAGTTTTTATACTACGAAGCTTTTTCTTCAACACATTCCTTGTCATCACCAACTGTTTTAAAATTTTCTCATCCATGTTTGCTAAGGGCAAATAACAGGTATCAGCAATGAGATCAGCTTTTCAGGACCTGGTCTGGTTTTCAGATCAGCTTTTCAGAACCTGGTCTGGTTTTCAGATCAGCTTTTCAGGACCTGGTCTGGTTTTCAGATCAGCTTATCAGGACCTGGTCTGGTTTTCAGATCAGCTTTTCAGGACCTGGTCTGGTTTTTAGATCAGCTTATCAGAACCTGGTCTGGTTTTCAGATCAGCTTTTCAGGACCTGGTCTGGTTTTCAGATCAGCTTTTCAGGACCTGGTCTGGTTTTCAGATCAGCTTATCAGGACCTGGTCTGGTTTTTAGATCAGCTTATCAGGACCTGGTTTGGTTTTCAGATCAGCTTTTCAGGACCTGGTCTGGTTTTCAGATCAGCTTATCAGGACCTGGTCTGGTTTTTAGATCAGCTTATCAGGACCTGGTTTGGTTTTCAGATCAGCTTTTCAGGACCTGGTCTGGTTTTCAGATCAGCTTATCAGGACCTGGTCTGGTTTTCAGGTAGCTGGTATAGTTTGGAGATCAGCTTATCAGGTATCGGATGAGGTTATAGCAAATAGATGTATCAAGTTTAAAGTTAGATTAATAACTAAAGTCAATCTTTTATGAGAAGTAGTTTATATAGTTATGAAAAAGTCAAATTGCTTTCTGTAGCGACCATCATTTAATTCATTATCTTTGCTTATCACTAAAAAGCCATATTTATCCTTCCAACATTCTCTACAAATTTCTTGGAACTTTTCGTAACTCATATCGCTGCCAACATGATCCCTATAAACATGCTTCATATTTGTATCATCTTGCTTAAACATTATAATAACATTTGCATTGTCTCTTATTAAATGCTTGGGAATTCTAGTATAAGTTTGACACAAGTAGAATGAATCAATATCCCTATGTCGCCCCATACAAAAATATGTACGTATATTATTCTGCTTTTCACATGCAACATCATCAAATATCATAATTGAATTAGTTTTAGCTTCGTCAGGTGGAATAACTGATTCATTATCGGTGAATGTATAATATCCCATTCCTTTAATTGGTGAAATTAGTTTCTTCAAGTACTCATATTTGGGTTGATAAAGAGATTTTGAGTATAAATAGATGTTTTCAAACTTGAGTCCATTAGGACTTTCTAGTAAGCCGATCATAACATTAGTCTTTCCACAATTTGATGGTCCCACTATTAGAGCACGAATAGAATTTGGTAAGAGGGGGCTATGCTTTATTTTTGAAGTGATGTTCGATGATTCATCAATATTACGAACTAAAATATTTTTATGTTGTTTCACTAACTGCATTTTTGTAACTAAATACATTTCATAAATGTTACCTTTTATTATAGAAAAAATCAGATAATATGGTTATACGATATCAGAAAACGTTTAGTCATAAAAACACCTTCGTTGGAGGAGGTATAGTAGATAAAATAATAAACTCTCTACCTCTTGAACTTCATCTTCCTGGATATCAGTACTGTGGACCTGGAACAAAACTACAAAAACGTTTAAATCGAGGTGATAAAGGAATTAATTTATTGGACTCTGCTTGTAAAGATCACGATATAGCTTATTCGAAAAATAAGGATTTAAGCACTAGACACAAGGCTGATAAAATACTTGAAAATTCAGCTTGGGATCGAGTTTTATCAAAAGATAGTAGTATTGGTGAAAAATCATTTGCCTATATGGTTACTAACGCAATGAAAGCCAAAACAAAATTTGGTATGGGTGTGGAGAAAAAGAAAAATGTTAAAAAGAACAAGCTAAATGATAAAAAACTGTTTAGAACATCAATTAGAGCTGCAACAAAAATACTAAAGAAGGAAAAACCATTAGATATTAATTCAGCAATTAAAATTGCCCGAAAAACTATCAACAAATCATTAAAAGGAAGAAAATCTCAAATTATAGTACCACGTGTAATACGTGTCCCAAAAATTGGTGGGTTTTTGCCTCTAATACCGATTTTAACTGCTCTGGGTGCAATTGGTAGTCTAACAACTGGAGGTGCTGCTATAGCTAAAGCTGTTAATGCAACAAAGAATGCAAAAAATCAACTTGATGAAGCAACTAGACATAATAAAGCGATGGAATCTATTGCAGTTGGAAAGGGACTTTACTTAAAACCATATAAAAAGGGTTATGGTTTAGTTTTCAAAGAGGAATCAAAAAACTATTAGAGATGCTACCCAACAGACCACTATCTGATGAGGACCTAAACCGTTTCTCTATAAATATTCCATATTTTAGAGGAGTTTTCATGTTGAATACTCTACCAAAACGAACAAAGAAAATAGAATGTGGAATAATCAATTTAGACGTATCAACAGGACCTGGTACACATTGGGTAGCATATTATAAAAACAACAATGAAAAAGAATATTTCGACAGCTTTGGAAACTTACAACCTCCTTCGGAAGTAGTCAAATATCTTGGTACAAATATAAAATACAACTATTATCAACATCAGAATTTCAATACATTTACCTGTGGTCATTTATGTCTTAAATTTCTTTATGAAATAACTGAAAATATTAAATAAAAAAGCACAAACATTTATATTTTACAAACTCTTTAATGTCTTTTTATTTATAATTTAAAATACATAATTAGTACATATCATTGGCAAATAGAAAATTGGGATTAAGCTTTTTCGATTAGAAAATAAGAGAAACTTGTATGTAGTGAAAAATATAAGGACTTATCCGATTATCTTAATTGTTTCTCTTTATGAAAATATCTAATGAAATTTAATGGAATTTCATAATATTGTGAAATTCAATTTGTCTTGTGCAGATCCTCTTAAAGAAATCAAGACTGTGCATGTTTAAGCGATATGGAAGATATCATTTTTTTTTTTTTTTTTTTTTTTTTTTTTTTTTTTTTATCCAACGAAGTAAAGCCAATAAAGAAATATCTTTTTTCAATATTTTATTTCAAATTTTTTCTTAAAAACTCATATACATATGTACAATAGTTTTTCTTAATAAATAGGATTTTATTTACAATCATTTTTCTTAATAAATAGGATTTTATGTACAATAATTTTTCTTAATAAATAGGATTTTATTTAAAATCATTTTAACAACAATAAATAGGATTTTGTTTACAATAATGTTTCTTAATAACTAAGATTTTATATACAATTTAAAAATTAACTACTTAACTAAAAATTAACTAATTTTAGCTATTTTCTTGCATTCTAGCAATTTCATCTAGCAACATATCAAGTTCGTATTCAGGGTTAGTTTCCTTAATACGAAAATGATACCATGCATATGTGTTAATATTATTTGACCTAATTTTTCTCTTATCGTCTCCATAACTTAAGACTACCTTATTTAATTTACTAGTATATATATGGTGAAGCTTAGATTTAAATGTTAACATATTATCGTATACATTAGTCTTATTGAATAAACAGTTTCTATAAGTAGCTAAACTATATTTATCTAATATGGATCTTTTTACCCCCTTTGATTTTTTAACGTCATTTTGATTTTGTACACTGAATGAGTACATTTTTGATCGCAGCCCAACAAATTCTGTCATTATCTTACCGCAGTTTTCATCTTTCATCATGCCTAAAACTTTTTTATTTATTAATGGGAAATTATAAGTATTGTCCGTGGGATAGTCCGATGTATCAAAATGTTCTTCTATGTCATTTTTTATGTCAGCGTAAAAGTCATCCGTCTTTATTGAATATATAAAAGAGTCCGTGTCCATATAGTTCAATGAGAGTTTTGTCTTAAACTTAGGTTGCATGTACCCGTAATGAAAATTATACATTTTCCATTTGGACAATTCAAGTACACAAAATCCTAAGTAAATTGGTTTATTGTAGCAGGTTTTGACTCTAGTCATTTCGATTGCTACCAGATCTTCGGAAAATATAGATAAACTATGAAAATTTGGTTTTGATATCCAATCTTGAGCCCCCAAACGATTACAATTCGTTCGCTCCCAATTATTGACAATTTTAACATCTCTCCTCTTATCCACATTTTCCATTGTTTTACCATAGACTGCATTATTGAGTAGTTTGAAAAAGTTTTTTTCAAAAGCATTTTTAGCAGTGGCTCTATGTCTGGTATTTAGGTCAATATAGCCTTTTAACCATGGAGATTGTTTAAATGCTAGAATACGATGAGTTTTCTTTAAAACTAAGCCATTTTCTAAGCATTGTTTAAGAACTCTAAAGTGTATCACGTATGATTGCTTTGTAGAGAAATCGGTTATCAACTTGTTATACTTCGCTTGCAGTGGTTTTTTATTTTCAGCGCAAAAAGGTAGGTCATTATGCAAGTCATGTAAGTGAGAAGGATAATCTAAAGTGACATCATAAACATAACCGTCTGTTCCATTGTCAGATATGCTGTTTGGATCCAGATTCAGCTCGTCTTGCGATAACCATCTGAACCCCCCATGAGGAAGATATTCCGACATAGCCCAACCGTAAAGGTTATTTGCGTCTAAATAGACAAGAAACTCCGAGGGCTTTTCTTTATCGAAATCTTCCAAATATTTGTTATTCGCTTTCGAATATCTTTGGCTACACTGTACGATTCCCCCACGTATACCTATTTTCATAAAATTGTACATGTCTATGTCCGTAAATAATTCTAGTTCAATTTTTGTGTATTTTAACATTGCATCCCAGGAAAGTCCAGGTGCGGTATAGTATTGACATGGATCCAGCTCATAAATACCTTTACAAACTTTTCTAAAGTTCTCGAAAATATCTGTCAGTAAGAGGACATCTGTTTTTAAGTAAAGTTCCATGTAATCTTTCATTGTTTTGCACCCAAAAGTATTCCATACCTCTACAGCATGTGAGTATTCCTCTAAAGAACACTCTTTATTGTTCAACTTATTAAAGAAATCACTGCGTGAAGGCAGCTGGCACTCGTCTAATTTTTGAAATGAATTTAGGTACTCATAGGGGAAAATGCCTTTCTTCTTAATAAGCTGAAATTCTTTTTCTGTTTGAAATAAGGACCTTATAGTGTTAAAATCATTATCCGACAAATTGCAGGCTAATGATTCTAAACTCTCAGCCATAAAGCGTAATGTATCAAGAAATCTTATTTCAAGATTATGACCATCGCTCATTTCTGTAAATTGCGAGAGTGATATATAAAGCTCCTTATTGAGAGGGAGTACTTTCAGTTGCATAGAAATTTCACCTAGTTCTTTAATAAAAAGATGTGAATCATAATTTGAGTAATTGTGAAAGTAAACTGGTATAAACTTGGGAATTTGGTAATTCAAATTACAGTTATTGTGGGCTGCACCTCTATATTTACCGCTAATGTGACAATGATCTCTAACGCGATCTTTACCTAGAAATTTTTGACAAATATGACAATTCACCGCACTATAAAAATTATAAATATCAGAAGGGGATAAAGTATCCATTTGCCTATTATTTACTAAATGATTATTATAAATATCCTCACAATCTTTAATTAAAAATGAAACAAATTTTTGTGAAGCATCTTTCCCTGTATAAACCCTTAATTTATCTAACTTATTGTTATGGAGACACTTAATGTAGTAACTAAAAGCACAAGGAGTGTGCTTTTTGACAAGACTGGTTTTACTACTCACATTATTACTAATGTCTTCCAGGATGCATTCAAAATCTGCGTACACCACAAAGGGGACATCCATTTTCCTCTGATGACCCTTAAAACTTAGAACTGCATCTGGACCTGACGGCATAGTTGTCACTATTTTGCCGCATTCCGCCTTATGGCTACTCATACCATTTTCGTTATGTGTGTATTGGAGACAGGTGTTGCAGATATGTAGCTTATCATGGTGGTGAGTTATCTGACTTCGTAAAAGTCTGTGAATAATAAAAAATATATAAAAGTTTATAAGTAAAATGTACATAGTATAAAAGATAAAAAACAAGTATAGGTATCATTAAAATTAAAGAGTAGTAGTATAATTTTCTAACTTACTTTGATATGTTCTTTATCAATATGTAGTGATGAACTTCACCATTCTCCAAAAGCAACAAGTTGACATGCTTTACTTTCTCCTCCTTGGTCACATAATAGGGACCGATGATTTGATCTGCTCCCTCATCGTACCCAAACACATTAACACTTATTGCTGGATTATTTACTTCGAACTCCTTAATTTTGTTTAGTGCTAATGGGTAAGTTAAGTTTTTGAAATTTAGTGTTACACCATTTCGCGTAACAATCGTCTCTGCAGAAATGTCCTGAATATTATAAGAACTGCAACGTACTTGATTGTATTTGATAACATCCATGGCAGCAATCATACACCACTTGAAGCAGTATTCATCACTATTTTCAATATTGATGCATGCTTTTCTGCCTTGTAATTTTTGAGGTGTGGATATCCAACTTGATCCTTTGACTAGCGAAGATTTGTTGATGTTGATTTCTGCTCGAACTATGCGTGACAAAGTCCAACCAGAATCTCGCTCTTCAAATTCGGACATTTTTGTTGAAATCTCCTCTATCTGTTTACGGAATAATTCTTCAATGTTATCTGCCTTCGTCAGCAAACTCATTTTGGCTACATGTGTTATAATACACAACTCCAATTCTTCTTCTACAATTTTGATGTACTCCGCCACAATACTCACATGAAATTTAATTATAATATGCTTAGACAAAGACATTTGAAGTCTCTCAAATAAAAATATTCATGTTTTCTTTAATAAATTCTTCCAAGAGAAGTTGGTCTTTTTTATTAAGAATTACATATGTAACGATATGGTTTTTGAAGGCTTTCGATATTTTGTAATATCTCACATTCTCTTCGACTTCTTCTTCTCTCCTAGCATGCGAAGTACTCATTGGAGTTGGTAGAGTTTCTTCTCTTTTTTCTTCTACTTCTCCATCACTTTCCGGTAAACTTATGTCCATAGCATCGTTGCATAAAGTCCCTCCAAGGATATCCACACCTTGTTGATGAGCTTGTTGTTGTAGCTGCTGCTCTTGTTGATGGTAATTAAGAGGTTGCCATTGCATCAAATTGGAATACTGCTCCATTCGATTAACTGGTGTGACGGGACTATAATTGTAACTTGGATACTCATATTGCATTGGTACTCCTGATGCCAAAAACTGATTACTCCATGACATTGGTGTAGGGTAACAGTTAGGCATACCGTATTGTTGATATTGAGGATACTGTAGAGAAGGGTGCTGCTGGTGATGAAATGAATTTATCTGCTGTTGAGGATTTTGAACAAATGTCTGCGGTTGCTCTTGATTTGTACCCCGACTTACGACCATTTGATCCTGCACGCTATGACTTTTCACATGATCCAAAAAGGACTTTTGGTATTTGTATACCTTATGGCATCTATTACACTGATAACCTGTATAACTCATTTTTAATTATTTTATTATTATTATAAAACTTTAACACAATTGCTGATGATACTACTTGTAAATACAATAAAGTACTGATGTGTTGGTTAGAAAAGTTGGCGTATTTATACGAAAATTAGTAGCAGTATCCTTGCAGCATTCACAGTTTTAACTTTTTGTTTCTCTGCTGATGACTGTACTTAGTTGAAACTTTGCTGCTTTAAAATAATCGTAGACAAAGAAAATGATTATGTTGCAAAATATAAATATATTCTACACAGCCACAAAATATTCCACGCACAAGTTCTTTCGATCGCACATACATACATACATACATACAAACATAATACACACATACATACATACATACATACATACATGCATGCATGCATCATACACACATACATACCTACATACAAATATATTTCTTAAACAAATAAACAGAATATAAGCTTACCAGCGACAAACAAGCTGGACCCCCCACACACAAGCATTAGGGGTGTTCACATACATGAGAACGTTTTATAAATAAATAAAATAATTTATGTAATTATTTTATTCATTTATTTAATTATTTTATTTTATAAGAATTTATTAGCGTGAGGAAATCACACAAGCACATTCCCATGATTCATATGAAACCATATGACCTAGTAGTCATAAAACCTTCTTTCTCTGATATTACTGATATAGTATTACGATAACAAATTTCTACAGTATGGCA
This sequence comes from Tachina grossa, assembly GCA_949987645.1. Taxonomy (NCBI): domain Eukaryota; kingdom Metazoa; phylum Arthropoda; class Insecta; order Diptera; family Tachinidae; genus Tachina; species Tachina grossa. Next base: position 84,850,170 of record OX465274.1, read on the forward strand.
ACACTGGGAGCATTAGAAAATAATAATCATGTTTTGCCGTCGGCATTTGAAAAAAATAATAATCATGTTTTGCCGTCGGCATTAGGAAAAATTATCATGTATTGCCGTCGGCATTTGAAAATAATTATGTATTGCCGTAGGCATTAGGAAAAATAAGTATGTATTGCCGTCGGCATTAGGAAAAATTAATAAACATGTTTTGCCGTAGACATTAGGAAAAATTAATAATCACTATTTCACCATTGGTATTAGAAAAAATCATTTTCATGATTTTCCCGTCGGCATATATACTCATAAGAAACCTCAAGAAAAATCACCCGTTATCACAATTAATGTAACCCAAAAAAAATCACCCGTTCCCACAAGGGTTAATGTAAACAAAAAACTCCTTATGTAAACAAAAAGTAAGACGGACTTATTGAACCACCCTCGTAGGTATCAAATTTCACAAATTTCCAAGAATTTAACAATTTTCAAATTTTAATTACCCAAATTTAACAATTTCACCAACAATTTAACAATTTTAATTGATCCAGAATGCCCAGTTCCCTACTACTTAAATGCATCTCTTAGTTGTTCACTTGTATCTATTTCACCAGATTTTATACTACGAAGCTTTTTCTTCAACACATTTCTTGTCAACAGCAAATGCTTTAAAACTTTCTCATCCATGTTTGCTAACAGCAAATAACAGGTATCAGCTACTAGTTTAGCTTATCACGAGCTGGTCTGCTTTTCAGATCAGCTTATCAGGAGCTGATTTGGTTTTTAGATTAGCTTATCGGGAGTTGGTCTGGTTTTCAGATCAGGTTATAAGGAGCTGGTCTGGTTTTCAGATCAGCTTATCATGCCCTTGTCTGGTTTTCAGATCAGCTTATCAGGAGGTGATCTGCTTTTCAGATCAGCTTATCAGGACCTGGTCTGGTTTTCAGATTAGCTTATCAGGACCTGGTCTGGTTTTCAGATCTCCTTATTATGACCTGGTCTGGTCTTCAGATCAACTTATTAAGACCTGGTCTGGTTTTCAGATCAGCTTATCAGGACCTGGTCTGGTTTTCAGATTAGCTTATCAGGACCTGGTCTGGTTTTCAGATCAGCTGATCAGGACCTGGTCTGGTTTTCAGATCAGCTTATCAGGAGCTGGTCTGGTTTTCAGGTAGCTGGTCTAGTTTGGAGATCAGATAATTGGGTATCAGATAAGGTTATAGCAAATAGATGTATCAAGTTTAAAGTTAGATTAATAACTAAAGTCAATCTATTATGAGAAGTATTTTATATAGTTATCAAATAGTCAAATTGCTATCCGTAGCGACTATCATTTAATTCATTATCTTTGCTTATCACTAAAAATCCATATTTATCCTTCCAACACTCTCGACAAATTCCTTGGAACTTTTCATAACTCATATCGCTGCCAACATGATCTCTATAAACATGCTTCGTATTCGTCTCAACTTGTATAAAGATTATAATAACATTTGCATTGTCTCTTATTAAGTGCTTGGGAATTCTAGTATAAGTTTGACACAAGTAGAATGAATCAACATCCCTCTGTCGTCCCATACAAAAATATGTACGTATATTATTCTGCTTCTTACATGCAACATCATCAAATATCATAATTGAATTAGTTTTAGCTTCGTCAGGTGGAATAACTGATTCGTTATCGGTGAATGTATAATATCCCATTCCTTTAATTGGTGAAATTAATTTTTTCAGGTATTCATATTTTGGTTGATAAGGAGATTTTGAGTATAAATAGATGTTTTCAAACTTGAGTTCATTAGGACTTTCTAGTAAGCCGATCATAACATTAGTCTTTCCACAATTTGATGGTCCCACTATTAGAGCACGAATAGAATTTGGTAAGAGGGGACTATGCTTTATTTTTGAAGTGAAGTTCGATGATTCATCAATATTACGAACTAAAATATTTTTATGTTGTTTCACTAACTGCATTTTTGTAACCAAATACATTTTATAAATGTTGCCTCTTATTGTAGAAAAAATCAGATAATATGGTTATACGATATCAGAAAGCGTTTAGTTATAAAAATACCTTCGTTGGAGGAGGTATAGTAGATAAAATAATAAACTCTTTACCTGTTGAACTTCATCTTCCTGGATATAAGTACTGTGGACCTGCAACAAAACTACAAAAACGTTTAAATCGAGGCGATAAAGCAATTAATTTATTGGACTCTGCTTGTAAAGATCACTATATAGCTTATGCAAAAAATAACGATTTAAGATTTAGACATAAAGCTGATAAAATACTTGAAAATTCAGCTTGGGATCAAGTTTTATCAAAAGATAGTAGTCTTGCAGAAAAATCATTTGCCTATATGGTTACTAACGCAATGAAAGTCAAAACAAAATTTGGTATGGGTGTGGAGAAAAAGAAAAATGTTAAAAAAAGAAGCTAAATGATAAAAAAAAACTGTTTAAAACATCAATTAGAGCTGCAACAAAAATATAACAGAAGGAAAAACCTTCAGCTATTAAAATTGCACTAAAAACTATCAACAAATCATTAAAAGGAAGAAAATCTCAAATTATAGTAATACGTGTCCCAAAAATTGGTGGTTCTTGGGCTCTAATACCGATTTTAACTGCTCTGGGTGCAATTGGTAGTCTTACAACTGGAGGTGCTGCTATAGCTAAAGCTGTAAATGCAACAAAGAATGCAAAAAAATCAACTTGATGAAGCACCTAGACATAATAGAGCGATGGAATCTAAGCAGTTGGAAAGGGACTTTACTTAAAACCATATAAAAAGGGTTATGGTTTAGTTTACAAAGAGGAATCAAAAAACTCTTAGAGATGCTACCCAACAGACCACTATCTGATGTGGATATAAACCGTTTCTATATAAATATTCCATATTTTAGAGCAGTTTTCATGTTGAATACTCTACCAAAACGAACAAAGAAAATAGAATGTGGAATAATCAATTTGGACGTATCAACAGGACCTGGTACACATTGGGTAGCATATTATAAAAACAACAATGAAAAAGAATATTTCGACAGCTTTGGAAACTTACAGCCTCCCAAGGAAGTAGTCAAATATCTTGGTACAAATATAAAATATAACTATAATCAACATCAGAATTTCAATACATTTACCTGTGGTCATTTATGTCTTCAATTTCTTTATGAAATAACTGAAAATATTAAATAAAAAAAGCACAAATATTTATATTTTACAAAACTCTTTCATGTCTTTTTATTTATAATTTTGAATACATAATTAATATATATTATTGCCAAATATTAAATTGGGAAATTTGAATTAGAATTTCACTCAGCTCTCTTTCAACATTTAAGCTTTTTTCACCTTCTCTGCTTAAGCAGTATGATGAGTTCTTTAATCTCATAATCGGTTAAAGTATTATATCGCTTTGGGAGCAACATTATGTGGTTTTCCATTTCAACTTTTAGTGTTGGCCCGTATTTTGTTGTTACTCTTGTCACATTTCGAATGGTGTATTTAATTGATGTCTCAAGCTCCTTTATGTGGATTAAGGTTTTGTTTTTTAGTGAATTACATTTTGATGTTAGATTTCTTGTAGACTCCATTTTTAGGGTTCCGTACACCAAACGTGAAAAGGAACCCTATTGTTTTCGCTACGCTGTCCGTCTGTCCGTCACACGGTATTTTCTCAGGAACCGTAAGAGCTACGGACCTGAAATTTGGACAGAGTATATAGAACCTTGGCCGCTACAACAACAAATACATGAGAATTAAAAATTAAAGGGTGTTCCAAAACGAGCAACGAAAAATGTTAAAATCCCATGTAATATACATACAATTGTATGAACATATGTATATTGAAACTTGAAATTTGTAAATTAGTAAGGCTTATCATGAGAACTCTTAAAATTGTCATTTGTGCAATTGGGCAAATATGCGAGACTTGTTTCATGAAGCCCCTTTGCAACAGTTAAGTCAATTTGAATGAAATGTCAAATACATTAATTTAATAAAAATAAAAAAATTAAATTTCAAGTAATTCTTAATTTAAAAACATGTTTATATATTTCTATAAAAATAAAAACGTGAGTGCCTGTATCTAAGAATTTCTAAATAAAGCCAAAAAACCAAGAAGTTGTTGTTAACAAAATGCACAATTGCACAGCTTAAGTTTACGAGTGAAAATTGTTGAGCAAACTTAGCAGGTTTGTGTGAATAAATTTCCTTACAATTTTTGACATTTTATTTACGAGAGTGTACATATGAACAATTGCGCAGTTTGCGAGACTTTTGAACATTCTCATGAAAACCCTTAGTGTATTTTTATACAGACTACAACAATTAACACTAAAATTTAAAAAAATTAAAATTAAAGGGTGGTTCACCAGTTAATGCAATTTTGACTATGTAATTTTGACAACTTTCTATATCTTGGAAACCGGCAGACACTTGAAATTTTCAAAAACGGTAAAACTAAACAAACCGAAAATTATAAAATCGGCAAACCAAAAAAAAAATCGCCAAAATTAAAAAAAAATTTCTAACACTAAAATAACTCGCCAAATTCGAAAAACTCGCCAAAATAAAAAAAAATCGCCAAAATAAAAAGATCGCCAAAATGAAAAAAATCGCCAAAAAAAAACGCCAAAAATCGAAAAAAATCGCCAAAACGCGAAGATGTCGCCAAACCTAAAAAAAAATTTTATATAAAAAAAATCGCAAAAATAAAAAAATCGCCAAAATGAAAAAACGCCAAAAACAGAAAAAAAAATCGCCAAAACGAGAAAACTAAGTTTCAAAACTAAAAAAGAGCCAAAACTTAAAAAAATCGAAAAAACCGAAAAAAACGCCAAAACAAAAAAAAAAAACGAAAAACCCCCAAAATCGAACAAAAATATCAAAAGTATATATTATATAGGCTGAAGTTTGTATTAAATTACATATCGGAACCCTTCGTTAGCGAGTCAGAGTCGCACTTTACTGAATTTATTTATTTACTTCTGCTCACTTTGAATGTGTAACTGAAAATGATCTTAAAAGTAGCGATGATGACTTTAAGAAGGCTAATCGAAAATATTTATGGTGAAATAGTGAATAAGTGGGGGATAGTGATAGACAGAAAGAGATGGTTATAGAGAAAAAAAGGGATAGAGAGAGATAGAGTGCTAAAAAAGAAGTATGGAATATAGATGATGATGATATAGATATTTTAAAGATCAAGAGATACTACTTTAAAAATTTAAACAGCAAATTAGTCTTAAAGGAGAGAGATTTTGAAAGCTTCAGGCTTTTTGATCATTGGGAGATTATAAATTTTTTCGAAAATATGCTAGATGAAAACGAAGAATATGGTATCATGGAAGATGAAGACAACACAGAAGGACACTTCAAAAGCTGTCTTTGGTATGATCCTGAGTGTGAGGAAGGACCTGATACTTGTAGATGTAAAATACATTTTTTCGCAAAAGTATATTAGAACATTTAATAATTGGATACTATGAAATGTTTCCATCATTATATTTAAAATAATTAAAAATTAAATTAAAATGTATTATTTTAATACAAATAAAATTAAATGAAATAGTATTATTAAAATATTCCTTGTTTTGTATTATTTTTGTTTTTTAAGGAAATTAAGGAATCATTTATTCTAATAGAAAATAACAGAAACTTGTGTGTAGTGAAAACTCCTAGAGTTTCTGAGTTTTTCGTCCTTGGAAAAGATTTTAAGAGTAAGACGCATTTAAAAATAAATCGCTTTGTTCTATATGAACTTATTTACGAAACTCTTTTTGTTTTATAGCATATAGAACAAAAAAAAAGTGTTGTGTTTTAAATACTTGAAGTATATGCTGGTTATTTCCCTGCAGGAAATGGAACTAACATAAGACTAGTCACGTGATCGGTCCCCAAGTGATAGGGACCATTCCGAGCTCTACCACTTCCTTTGATGCGGACCAGACACTTTTACATGGGGATGGCCTAGGATGGCGTTAATTGATACTTTGTATGCACCTTGTGAAGATTTATCTGATTTTCGAAGTTTTTCGGGATGTTAACAATGCTAAAAGATTTTTTTGTTTAAAATAAGATTTTTATGAATATGATATTTGGTACTTTTAGTATATTATTTAAGGTCTTTTTGACTAAAGTACTGACATATTTTCTTCTTTTATTCATCAAATGTATGAATTATATGCATACATATAATAATCTTATACATGTGTCATTCAGAAAATGTTATGTGTTATTTATTTACCTTTACGTTTGTTAGTTCATTTGAAACAAAATGAATTTTTATTAAATTATAATTCAGTAAAATCAATGGATATTAATATATTTTTAATAAATAAAAAAAAAGATTTTTGTGTTCGACTTGATGAAGGTTTTTGAGAAAATAAATATGGAACCGCTGTTCCGACACTTAACTTAACAATGAAATTTTTTAACTTTCTTTTTATTGTTACAAATGCAATTATAATTTATTTTTAAACAGATATTTCTTGGGACTCGAACTGCTAACCTCCGGCATGACAGGCTTGCGCACTACCCACTCGACACACAGAGGCACTCATATTTCAAAAGTATAAACACCACTTGAGCTCAGGTTAAGATCTAAGAATAGTTACGGGACTGGTTCCAGAGTGGCTTGGCGGTACCATTGGAGGGAACAACGAACATTATGTTTATACTGTGTGATAGGTCCTGGACCCAACCACATCGAACTGAGCTTTTTACTATAATACTAGATCGAATCCCAATTAAATTGACAAAAGATCATGACTATACATCAACACAATGGTGAATATATAACCATTTACAGGATAATCCTTACTTTTGGTAACACTCCCATTTTCTCAAGTCATAGGATGAATACGTTTAGATCAATTGTCACAAAATTTTTTGCAGGGTTTTATCATTTCAAGCACCTTTGCGATGCATCCACAAATGTTTTGAATGAATTATGAAAGGACAAGCATGTTCAGCATGAGCCAGTACATCACGTCAGTATTTGGAGGAAGGATTAACGATTAATAAAATGTTTCGTTTTCTCAACAGAAATTTTATATTTTGACACAGCATATTAACTTGCGGCAAAATAGAGAAACTGCTAACAAAAATAATATGAAGAATTCACAACTATCGTATTTAGCAGCAAAACAAGACTAGTTACTTAGTGACAATAACATTTAATTGATATAATCAATAAGAAAACACCCGGACCTAATTATAAATTAACGGCTTTTGAAAACTGATTGTTTGTCATTGTTTTTTTGTTTCATTCCATTTTCCAAGTGCAATGTGAAGACACAACAAATAAATAAAACAAAAACAAATAATGCAAATAGATCCAAATTAGTACAAACTTTATTTAGTCTTTCATATAGAACAAAATAAAAAATTATTTTTTTTTTATTTAGTATTTTTGGTGCGTTTTTGTTCTATATGCAAGTTAAGAATCTTTGTTCTTAGTTTATAGAAAATAATAATTCCAAGATACAGTGGTATCTTGGAACGTTCTTTATTTAATGTTTATTATGAATGTTTCTTGAGTTTTCTTACGAACTAATGTTTCTTGAGTTTACTTACGAACTAAGGAACGATAGTATTTACATTTCTATTTATACTTTCGATCTGTATGAAAAGGCATAAAATACCTAAAATACTTAAAATATGTATTGTCTAGACTCAAGCCATGTTATCAGCGAAAACGATCATATCTCTAATTAGTTTGTTACATTTTATTATCGTGTTTTTAGTCTGACCTTCAAAGGATCATTAGTTTATTACATTTTATGATTGTGTTATTTTACATATTAGTCTGACCTTCAAAGTATCATTAGTTTATTACATTTTATGATTGTGTTATTTTTCATATTAGTCTGACCTTCAAAGAATCATTAGTTTATTACATTTTATGATTGTGTTATTTTTCATATTAAATCTCCTAACTCTCCTCCTGCTTAAAATGAATCATCCCGATTCGTAATTCTCCCCTCACTTAAAATGAATCGTCTCGGTTCATGCCTGACTAATACTTATTTTACGTCTGATTCTTTCTAGTTCTGTATTATATAAAACTTTAAAACTCTCTCTAGTCCTAATTTTTCTTAAAGCTTAATAGTATTTTGTTACCATTAGAATGATATATGCAAGTATCATTCTTGTTATAATTGCTAAAATTATATATAAAATGTATTTAATAGGATGCGTTTCTATTGGTATTATGAATTTCTTTAGAGAATCTATGTTGTTGAATGCTAATTCTGAAGAGGATGTTATTATTTTTGTTATCTCTAGATCCTCATCATGTTTATTATGTATTGCCTCTATTAGTTTATCGTGAATATTTGTATACGTTATATTATTAATCACTACTCTGTCTGTGTATTTCACTAATATGTTTCCTTTAATAGTTTCGTCATCTACAGTGTTTACACCATATAAGAGGATGAATCCTTCGTCTATTTTTAATAATGGGTAATTATATTCCTGTAATACCATACATTTGACTTTTATATTTTCTAATAAAGGTTTGATGTAGTCATCATTTGTGGTATTGGTTTTGCAAATATTTTTGCCTAAATAATTTTTACAATTACATACCCCAGTATATACATTATTACAGAGGGCGATTTCTTTGTCAGTGGAGACTTTGCCATGTTTAATGCTAAGTGGTGTGAATTCATATAACTTACAATAGTTGTTTATGATGGGGTACTTGTATATAGTAATGATGGAGTCATTGGTTCTTGCGATAAAAATGTCGGAATATTCTAGCATGTTGACGATTGGTACAAACGATAATTTATGTTCCGCTAATTCTTTTACATCATTTAGATTTAGTGATTCAGCTAGGTACTCGTTGTTTTTGGCAGCGTTTATCGTTCTTACCAGTGTTAATAATTGTTCGTGAATCAGGTTGATTGCGATGTGCGTTTCTGTCGTTTCTCCTTGTATAGAATCCAGCATTTTTTCGAATCTGGAGTTAATTTTTCTTTGTTTTTCATTGTTTTCAATTATTGTATTAATTTTAGTTTTTATTTTAATTACGTCATCATGGTCTGGTATGCCAGTAATGAACTTCAGAGTCGATCCCAAGAAATTTAATCCGCGTTTTTCAATTCTATGCTCATTAAGTTGATCGATTAGTGTTTCTATTTTCTTCATTAAAATCTGTTCCTCGATAGTAGGGTAAGAATTTTCGTCAAATATTTGTTCATATGATTTGAGGATTTTTGTTAAATTAGTCACATGAAACAAAAATGTAAATTCATCAAATAAATATGTGTCATCACTTCGGGTTAATACGGTTTTTTTTCTTCTATGTGTTCTATCTCAATTGTTGCTTCCAGTTTCTTTCTTGAAAATGTGATGTTCTTTATATTATTTTTATGCACTGTTTTTCCTTTGTTTGATAGGATGATGTCTCCTAAATCTTCCTTGACGATTTCTTTTTTATAACGCGGTAGGTATTAATTTCTAATTCCAGTTATTTTCACTAGTATTTGTGATCCTTTTGCAAATGTCCTATGTTTCGTGTTTTTATTTAGACGGGTTAGGACCTTTTTTGATGCCTCTTTTAAGTTGTCTATTATTTTTTCTTTATTTATATTTGTTGATCCAAAATATATATCCTTTGGTCGGTAGCCTGTTAAACTGTGTACTGAATTGTTAAGTTCTTTGATTGCTCTATATATTTCTTCTCTACTTGAGGGCTGATTGCTGAATTTAAATATTCTTGTTAGTTCGTTATTTGAGTTGTGCGCTATTTCCACTTGTCCGTTTGCTGCTGATCTGTGAACTGGAGTTTTTAATTTTTGAATGCCGTATTTATAACACATTTGCCTGATGGCTGGTGTGATAAAAGATGTTCATTATCAGTTATCAAACGTTTACATTCAGGAAAACTTGTAGTGATGATTTCTTCTAGTACGTTTTCAATTCCTGCTTTAGTTTCGATTTCGCGTGCTACTATGTATTTAGAGAATTTATCAATGGTTGTTAAGTACATTGTTTTGTTGTTAAAATAAATATCTGCGTGTCTGAATTCTCTAGGCTGTGCTGGTATAGTTGAGTCACGTAATGGTTCTTTAGTGGGATTTCTTTCGTATCTACCAAATAAACAAGCTGAACACTTGTTATTGTATTTTTTACATATTTTCTTAATTCCGGCCAGTAGTATTTCTCAAGTATTTCATTTATTGTATTTTTGCAGCTTCTATGAGCTCTATCATGTGTTTCCTTGACTAACTTTATCTGTTCATTTTCATATAATACGTCTCTAAGTTTTATTGGTGCATAAACAAAATTAGTTCCAATAAATGTTTCTTTGATAATTTTTCCATACTTATGTATGTTTCAATATCTGTGTGTATCGATATAATTCTTTTGGGAGGTATAATTTTTTTAATTCTGTTATTAAGTTGTCATTGTTAGTAAAGTTAATGGTATGTCGGAATTTTACAGAGAAAATAGTTCGCGTTCGTGTTTCCACTAAGTTTCTAGTTGGTACTAATTCTACTTGAATACCATACGAGTTAAATGGTTGGGTAACTGCTTTGATGATTTCACTACTTGAACTTTCAGCTGAATCTGCAGTGTCAATTGAGGATGCATTTATAGTCTGACGAGACAATGCATCGGCTACTACATTTTCAGTGCCTGGTTTGTATTTTATTTTAGCGCCGTAGTCTTCTATGACAGCTTTCCAGCGTTTTAACTTAGGGTTGGGATTCTTTTCTGAAATCGCAGAAGTTAATGACTGATTATCCGTAAAAATAGTAAGGTCGGCTATGCCGTATATGTAATTCCTTAGTTTTTGTAGGGCCCAAATTATGGCCAAAAGTTCTTTTTCAGTAGTGCTATAATTTTGTTCCGTTGTGCTGAGTGTACGAGACAGGAAATATATAGGTTTTTTGTTCTGACTTAGCACAGCTCCAATAGCTATGTTGGAAGCATTCGTGGTAAGTTCAAATGATTTATTATAATCAGGTTGAAATAATTCAACTTGCTCTTTTAATTTGATTTTCAGCTTTTGTACTGCCTCTATGGCAGCTTGGTCTAACTGAACTGCTTTATTCTTGCTCTTATTTTTTCCAATATGTTAGTTCTCGCCTTTTAAATGTATTGTCAGTGGTTTCGCGACGGGAGCATAATCTTTCACAAAACGTCTATAGTAACCTGTTAATCCCCAAAAACTACGAAGATCTTTCAAAGTTTTGGGTATGGGGAAATTTTCAATTGCCTTTATCTTTTCTGGGTCTGTTGAAACTTTATTATGTTTAATAATATGTCCTAAATAATCATCCTCTTGCATAAAAAATTTTGATTTTTCATTGGAAATTTTTAATGTTGCTTTATTTAGAGCGTCAATTACCAAGTATATGTATTGCATGTGTTCCTCTGGTGTAGATGAATAAATGAGAACGTCATCTATGTAGACATACGCGAATTTACCTATGAATTTCTTTAGTATGTCATCTACACACCGTTGGAAAATTGATGGTGCATTCTTCAATCCAATGGGCATTCGTATGAATTCATACTTTCCTCCATTAACACAAAAAGCTGTTTTTTCTCGGTCACTTTCTTTAATTCCTATTTGGTGAAAGCCAGATTCTAAATCTAATGTTGTAAAGAATTTAGCTTTCCCTAGATTTTGTAAAGTTGTATTGACATCAGGAATGATATACCTGTCTGTAACTGTGTGTTCGTTTAATTTACGGAAATCTGTTACCATTCTTCTTTTGTGTTTGCCGTTTTCGTCTATACCTTTTTTATGTACTGTCAACATAGGTGAGTTATATGGGCTGTAGCTTCTTTGAATTTTTCTATACCTTAATAATTTTTCTATTTCTTTATTAATAAACTCAGTATCATTCATATTACCTGGATATTGCTTTGTCCAGATGGGATCTTTAGTAGTTGTCCTAATACTTGCTTCTATTGTTGTCGTAAAAGGTAAAGGACTTATTTTATTATATTCCTGCATTAATCTTTCTATTTCCTTTTTATACTGTTTATCTCCTATAGAGTAATTAATTTTGTGTAACGATTCTGGAACAATAAACAATTTTTTTTCTATGTCTATGACTGCATTTAACTGTTTTAGCCCTTCAACTCCTAACATCAAATCGTAATCATCATTACTTTAAATTTCAAAAAATCGGGTTCCTCCTTAAATATTTTTATTTTCTGTTAATGAGTTAAGATAGATTCACCATGCATGGTGATCATTCTAATTGGTTTTGTTCTTGTTCTAGCTCCAATAACCAAATTCTTATTAATATAATTATGGGTTGCTCCACAATCTATAAAGATTTTATATTTCTTATCGTCTTCATCCTTCATAAATATATAGAGCAACCCGTCAATTAGTTTAAATGCTTACTATGGTTATAACATGACTTACTACTTTTTTCCGTTGTGGTGCTACTGTTGTCATCTCTGGGTTGGGTTGTTTCCATTCTGTTATTGCGTTGAAATTTTACGTTTTGGTTGAAAATTCCACTCTGGTCCCTCATCCTTTTCCAGGGTTGACTGTGGAATCCCTTGTCATTTTGGTGAATTTGTCTCGTGTTGCCAGAGGATGTGTCCATTGGTTCTGGTTTCGCGAAATTATTTTGTTTCTGACAATTATTTTGGTGTTGGTTAAATGGGCGAAATGATGGACGTCTATAATGTTGATGATATTCCTTTTGGGGTTGTTTCGTGTTGGGATGTCTGTTTTCTCTTTGATTTATGTTGTTGTAATGTAAGTTTTTATGGGTGTTGTCGTGCTCTATGGTTTGGGCAACTGCATAGACATGCTCCAAATCCTTGATTGGGTTCCCATAGAGCGTTGATCGGATAAGATCATTATTGATTCCGTTTTTAAATGTACGCACAGCGTCCTCCATGGCGTGTGCTGTCATGCATTTTATTGTGTCTGGTGGACCCCCAGACATCGATATTTTGGAAGTGATCACTGTTAAGACTTTACTAACCTGGTCATGAAATTCGGATAATGATGATTTGCCTTGTGTAAGTTTGGATAACTCGTCCTTTAGGACATAGAGTGGCCGTTGTGCGCAATAGGTGTAATCCAACCTATTTAATATTGCTTGGAAGTCGAAAATCATGTTATGATTCGGAAGTATATCTGCTGCTGCCCCAGTTATTTTTGATTTGACGATGGTTAACGCTTCCACGTACTTATTTGAATTTTCGTGCCGGCTGATGCTATTTATTAAACGTATTGTGTCTTCTCGCCAATATCGATAATTATTTGTTTTTCCATCAAATCTAGATAACGATTTAAATATCTCCAGATTAATTTCATCGCGATTCTCATATGAAGCTACTCTTGGCTCCAGAACTTCAGGTCATTGTTGAATCATAGCTGGGCTTATCAGTATCTGGTCCAGTCTGTTTCTTAGTTCCGTATTTTCTTGTTGTATATTTTGCAAGGATATTTGTAGGCTTGCCATTTGCTGCATCAATTGGTTAACATTTATTTGTGCCATTTCTTCTGAATTTAATGATCTGTTTCTGTCAAATTCGCTGGCTTTTAAAAATTTATTTTTTTTTTCATTTGTGATAAATTATATCGCGAGTTTTCTTATGAAGAAATAATTTTTTTTTACTTTTTTTCTTGCTGTGACAGGATTCCTTGGCCCGCTCACTGGAACAATAAAATATATATTTCTCCTGGCAGGATCGCCAGTTAAGAATCTTTGTTCTTAATTTATAAAAAATAATAATTCCAAGATACCACTGTATCTTGGAACGTTCTTTATTTAATGTTTATTATAAAGATTTTCCTTATGAACTAATGTTTCTTCAGTTTACTTACGAACTAATGTTTCTTGAGTTTACTTACGAACTAAGGAACGAAAGTATTTACATTTCTATTTATACTTTCGTTTTGTATGAAAATACTTAAAATACCTAAAATACTTAAAATATGTATTGTCTAGACTCAAGCAGTGATGGTAGTTTGGTGCGTTTCGGGTATTTTTTGGTGCCTTTTGCCTCTTCATAAACGCGAAATTTCGGCTAATACCCTTTTTTAAAAAGCGGGTATTTTACAGTGCTTTTAACAATTTCTTACAGTGCTTTTGGTGCTTTTTTGTTAAATAAAAATATTTTTAATTTAAAAAACTAAAATATTTTTAAACGCTAAAGCAGCATCTTTTAACTGAGGCTTCTTAAATTTTTTTCAATAACAATAACGAAACTATGTTAAAAACAATGCAGAAAACTTTTCATAATTGGGATTAAAAAATTTATATTTTTTTTTGCAAAAAAAAAATGGAAGTAACTGGAAAGTACCACATAATTCTCTGCATAATAATTGATTGAAAGTAGTATGCAATAAGCATTTGTTGAAGCTTACACAAATATTTAATCATACTATAGGGTGGTTAAATTTTAAGGGCCGATTTCGGAATTTTCATAAGGCTGTTAATTTGTAAGTGCAAAGTAAATCAAAATGTTTACGTTTACAACAAAATGTAGGTAAAGTTGTATTAAACGCACAAGAGTGGTTAAATTTTAAGGGCCGATTTCGATTGAAAGCATGAGGTTATCAATAGCAGTCAGTTGTTTTAGACAACGAGTAGCCAACCTCCAATTTTATCATATCGTATTGACGTGCTGTCAATGTTGACAACTGGAATAAAGGTGAATATCGCAAAAACAAAAACTTTTAAGTTAAGAGTACTTAAGAAAAGAGTGACGCTTTTAATGCATTCTTTATGTGTAAATGATTTTTCAGTAACATACATATCTTAATCTAAGCCTAAGCTTCGCCTACTATTCAATGTATGTACATATGTATGTGTGTATATGTTACTATATTATTTGACTCCTGGTTTCTTTATTATTTGTTTTTACATACTTATTTTTATTAAATTAATCAAGATTTTGTTTTAATTAATATGTTAATAAATTCTATTATTACATCGCAAATACTTTGTTTAGTTTGGAGCAAATAATTTTAAATTATATTTTGAGCTTTTACACTCTAAACTCTCCTTTTTAAATGACTTAGGGCCAATTTCACCAACTTATTTAAATATCAATTCGTATTTAAAAATAATTTTTCCGTACAAAAATTAATAAAAATCGACATTTAAATATGAATTGATATTTAAATAGAGTTGGTGAAATTGGCCCTTAATGTATTAAAATTAAAAAAATATATGTTCGTGCTTTTTTACCCTCTTTTTCGTATTTTATTGCGCTTTTTACCCTTTTTGCAACAGCTTAATGTGCTTTTGCTCTTCGTAGAGATACCAACACTGGATTCAAGCCATGTTATTAGCAAAAATGATCATATCTTTAATTAGTTTGTTACATTTAATGATCGTGTTATTAGTCTGACCTTCAAAGGATCATTTGTTTATTACTTTTTATGATTATGTTATTTTCCATATTAGTCTGACCTTCAAAGGATCATTAGTTTATTACATTTTATGATTGTGTTATTTTTCATATTAGTCTGAGCTTTATGATTTTGTTATGTTTCATATTAAATCTCCTAACTCTCCTCCTACTTAAAATGAATCGTCCCGATTCGTAATTTGCATGAGTTTTTGCGTATAGAACACAATAGGTTACGAACCTTGTCACTAAAGAGTTGAACAGCACAAAGTCAATGTCTCATATTTCGAAAACTATAAATGATTGGAGGAAACTGATTACACAGTTCGACAGATCTCTAAAAGTTTTCCTAACAATCAATTTTATCTCAATTTTTTATATTTTGCGGTGTATTGTTTCTTAATAAATAGGATTTTATTTACAATAATTTTTCTTAATAAATAGGATTTTATGTACAATAATTTTTCTTAATAAATAGGATTTTATTTACAATCATTTTAACAACAATAAATAAGATTTCATTTACAATAATTTTTCTTAATAACTAAGATTTTATATGCAATTTGAAAATTAGCCACTTAACTAAAAATTAACTAATTTTAACTATTTTCTTGCATTCTAGCAATCTATCTAGCAACATATTAAGTTCGTATTCAGGGTTAGTTTCCTTAATACGAAAATGATACCATGCATATGTATTAATGTTATTTGTCCTAATTTTTCTTTTATCGTCTCCATAACTTAAGACTACCTTATTTAGTTGACTAGTATATATCTGGTGCAGCTTAGATTTAAATGTTAGCATATTATCGTATACATTAGTCTTATTGAATAAACAGTTTTTATAAGTAGCTAAACTATATTTATCTAATATGGATCTTTTTACCCCCTTCGATTTTTTAACGTCATTTTGATTTTGTACACTGAATGAGTACATTTTTGATCGCAGCGCAACAAACTCTGTCATTATCTTACCGCAGTTTTCATCCTTTATCATGCCTAAAACTTTTTTATTTATTAATGGGAAATTAAAAGTATTGTCCGTGGGATAGTCCGATGTATCAAAATGTTCGTCTATGTCATTTTTTATGTCAGCGTAAAAGTCATCCGTCTTTATTGAATATATAAAAGAGTCCGTGTCCATATAGTTCTATGAGAGTTTTGTCTTAAACTTAGGATGCATGTACCCGTAATGAAAATTATACATTTTCCATTTGGACAACTCGAGTACACAAAATCCTAGGTAAATTAGTTTATTGTAGCAGGTTTTGACTCTAGTCATTTCGATTGCTACCAGATCTTCAGAAAATAGAGATAAACTATGAAAATTTGGTTTTGATATCCAATGAGCCCCCAAACGATTACAATTCGTTCTCTCCCAATTATTGACAATTTTAACATCTTTTCTCTTATCCATATTTTCCATGGTTTTACCATAGACTGCATTATTGAGTAGTTTGAAAAAGTTTTTCTCAAAGGCATTTTTAGCAGTGGCTTTATGTCTTGTATTTAAGTCAATATAGCCTTTTAACCATGGAGATTGTTTAAATGGTAGAATACGATGCGTTTTCTTTAAAACTATGCCATTTTCTAAGCATTGTTTCAGAACTCTAAAGTGTATCACGTATGATTACTTTGCAGAGAAATCGGCTATCAACTTTCTATACTTCCCTTGCAGTGGTTTTTTATTTTCAGCGCAAAAAGGTAGGTCATTATGCAAGTTATGTAAGTGGAAGGATAATCCAAAGTGACCTCATATAAATAGCCGTCTGATCCATTGTCAGATATGCTGTTTGGATCCAGATTCAGCTCGTCTTGCGATAACCATCTGAACCCACCATGAGGAAGATATTCCGACATTGCCCAACCGTAAAGGTTATTTGCGTCTAAATAGACAAGAAACTCTGAGGGCTTCTCTTAATCAAAATCTTCGAAATATTTGTTATTCGCTTTCGACTACCTTTGGCTACACTGTACAATTCCCCGACGTATACCTTTTTCATAAAATTGTACATGTCTATGTCCGTCAATAATTCTAGTTCAATTTTTGAGTATTTTAACATTGCATCCCAGGAAAGTCCAGGTGCGGTATAGTACTGACATGGATCCAGCTCATAAATACCTTTACAAACTTTTCTAAAGTTCTCGAAAATATCTGTCAGTAAGAGGACATCTGTTTTTAAGTAAAGTTCCATGTAATCTTTCATTGTTTTGCAACCAAAAGTATTCCATACCTTTACAGCACGTGAGTATTCCTCTAAAGAGCACTCTTTATTGTTCAACTTAATAAAGAAATCACTGCGTGAAGGCAGCCGGCACTCGTCTAATTTTTGGAATGAATTTAGGTACTCATAGGGGAAAATGCCTTTCTTCTTAATAAGCTGAAATTCTTTTTCTGACTGAAATAAAGACCTAATAGTGTTAAAATCATTATCCGACAAATTGCAGACTAATGATTCCAAACTCTCAGCCATAAAGCGTAATGTATCAAGAAATCTTATTTCAAGATTATGACCATCGCTCATTTCTGTAACTTGTGAGAGTGATATATAAAGCTCCTTATTGAGAGGGAGTACTTTCAGTTGCATAGAAATGTCACCTAATTCTTTAATAAAAAGATGTGAGTCATAATTTGAGTAACTGTGAAAGTAAACTGGTATAAACTTGGGAATTTGGTAATTCAAATTACAGTTTTTGTGGGCTGCACCTCTATATTTGCCGCTAATGTGACAATGATCTCTAACGCGATCTTTACCTAGAAATTTTTGACAAATATGACAATTCAGCGCACTATAAAAATTATAAATATCAGAAGGGGATGAAGTACCCATTTGCCTATTATTTACTAAATGATTATTATAAATATCCTCACAATCTTTAACTACAAGTGAAACAAATTTTTGTGAAGCATCTTTCCCTGTATAAACCCTTAATTTATCTAACGTATTGCTATGGAGACACTTAATGTAATAACTAAAAGCACAAGGAGTGTGCTTTTTGACAAGACTGGTTTTTCTACTCACATTATCACTAATGTCTTCAAGGATGCATTCGAAGTCTGCGTAAACCACAAAGGGGACATCCATTTTTCTCTGATGCCACTTAAAGCTTAGAATTGCATCTGGACCTGATGGCATAGTTGTAACGATTTTGCCGCATTCTACCTTATGGCTACTCATACCATTTTCGTTATGAGTGTACTGGAGACAAGTGGTGCAGAAATGTAGTTTGTGTCCATTCTGCGTTAATTGATTTCGTAAAAATCTGTGAATAATAAAAAACCAAATAAACGATTATAAGTAAAATGTACATAGTATAAAATATATAAAACAAGTATATGTATCATTAAATTAAAGTGTTGTAAAATTTTCTAACTTACCTTGATATGTCCTTTATCAAAATGTAGTGATGAACTTCACCATTCTCCAAAAGCAACAAGTTGACATGCTTTACTTTCTCATCCTTGGTCATATAATAGGGACCGATGATTTGATCTGCTCCCTCATCATACCCCAACACATTAGCACTTATTGCTGGATTATTTACCTCGAACTCCTTAATTTTGGTTAGTGCTAATGGGTAATTTAAATTTTTGAAATTTAACGCTACACCATTTGGTGTAACAATCGTCTCTGCAGAAATGTCCTGAATATTATAAGAACTGCAGCGTCTTTCATCATGATAGTTTGTAATATCCATGGCAGCGATGAGACACCACTTGAAGCAGTATTCATCACTATTTTCAATATTGATGCAAGCTTTTTTTCTTAATAGTTTTTCCGGAGTGGATATCCAACTTGATCGTTTGACTAGCTCTGCTCGAACTATGCGTGACAAAGTCCAATCAGAATCTCGCTCTTCAAATTCAGACATTTCTCATTTCAGATCTCCTCAACCTATTTACGGAATAATTCTTCAATGTTATCTGCCTTCGTCAGCAAACTCATTTTGGCTACATGTCTTATAACACACAACTCCAATTCTTCTTCAACAATTTTGATGTACTCCGCCACAATACTCACATGAAATTTAATTATTGTATGCTTAGACAAAGACATTTGAAGTCTCTCAATGAAAATATTCATGTTTCCCTTAATAAATTCCTCCAACTGAAGTTGGACTTTTTTATTTAGAATTACATATGTGGCGATATGGTTTTTGAAGGCTTTCGATATTTTGTAATATCTCACATTCATTTCGACTTCTTCTCTCCTAGCATGCGAAGTACTCATTGGAGTTGGCAGAGTTTCTTCTCTTTTTTCTTCTACTTCTTCATCACTTTCCGGTAAACTTATATCCATAGCATCGTTGTATAAAGTCCCTCCAAGGATATCCACACCTGTTGATGAGTTTGTTGTTGTTGCTGCTGCTGCTCTTGTTAAGAGGTTGCCATTGCATCAAATTGGGATTATAATTATAATTTGTATACTCATATTGCATTGGTACTCCTGATGCAGTAGATTAGTAATGGCGGTCTGAGACATGTTTTGGGAATTCAAAACCGGGGAAAAATAAAATCGATGGCAACCCTGTTTCAAATGGGGGATTTTGGGGATTTTCATGCTGATATATTTTTGTCTACGTGTGTGTGTGTGTGTGTGTGTGAGACTTTGATTCTTTCTGTTTGTATATGTGTATGTACGTGTGAGCGTGCATATGTGTGTGTTTTTGTATTACTTATTCGTTTGCCGGTGTCCACTACTTTTCAGACAAGAAATTGGCGTCTATGTAGGGATCGCTATTTCATATGTATATTGTGGTCTGCTGCTGTGAGTTGACATTGCTATGCTTATGTAGGTTTATTATACGTATGCATTTATGTTTGTGATCTCTGAGGAAATAATCTAATAGCTGCAGGTAGTGACAACCCTGATAGGTGTTTGGAATGGAGGTGGATAGGGAATATATGTGGAAATGTATATATTTATAATATAATATATAATATATGTTGTTGTAGTAATGTATGTGATCGTATCTATTTTGCTTTGAAGAATATCATTGCTTGTGTGAATTACATCTATACTTCTTCATACATATTTACATATGCCTGTATACATACATATATGTTTTCTAGGCTATTGGCGTTCATATTCTTATGGAGATAGAAAATGTCGTGTTGGAATAGGTTTTAATATAAACAAGTGTATTTCAGAATTTAAATGTTTTAAATCCCAGCAGTTTGATAAGCAGAGTTTTGTGAATAGGGGTAATGATATTTTTATTTTAATATATTTTATTTTTGGTGTAACAATTGTAGAAAATAGCTTTTAGAGAAATGCATCAAGAACTTATAGAAGCACCAACTTTCACGTGTCCCGATTTTTCTCGTACCTTTATATTGCAAACTGATGTTAGCGATTTTGTTCTGGGTGTTGCTATGTATATGAATTTCATCATATATCGTAATACCAACAGAGAATTGTGGAAATGTGTATGTGTGTGTGTGTGTGTGTGTGTGTGTGTATGAATTTCACGACATGTCGTAATACCATCAGATAAACTAGATTTGATGACTACTACGCGACTCTCACATAAAGTATATAAGTAGAAGAAATAATGTAGATTGTCATCAGTCTGCTCTGATATCTCAACAAGTCACAACCTATTTTCCCATCCAAAATTTATTAAGTGTTTGAAATCCAAAAACTATAAAAGTGTTAGAACTAATTACTCTTTGTTAAAAAAGATACTAGTGCATAAAAAATAATTAAATAAATTGTTTATAACTGAAATAAATTGTTTATAAATAAAATAATTAAATTAATTAATAAACAAATAAATAATTAAATAATATGAATACTACAAGTTGTACTATCTGCAATAAAGTCTTTATGACTCAAACAAAACTAAACCAGCATATTGAAACGCACTCCTATGCTAGCCAATCGAAGGCTATGCTTGGAACTAGTAAGCTAAATCTTCAAAACAAATATTGTGAGGATTGTGATGAGATGATCCCATCAAATGGTTATATGGCTCATGTCAGAACCACAAAACACAAAAACAGTTGTCAGCAAGAACGGATTGGAGATTTTCTCACTAAGAGAGCAAGCAACTTCAATGGGAGGATCGAGACATACATCCTCCTCAACAAAAATGTGGTTGTTTTGTTTCCGGAGGAGTTTCTGAAATCGGCCAAGAGCTCCATAGTGCAACAATTAAATGAACGTAGTAAGATACATACTACATTCAAATTTAATATGGAGCTCACATGTGATTATATGAAGATGGTGAATGATGAGATGAATGTTTCCCAACTTGTACATATTACGAAAATGATGTTGGTGACTTTGTCTGATGACATAGAGGATATGTACAAGAAACAAGCCGAGGAGCTAAGAACCAAAATGGAAGAATTTCAAGAGAGGGATAGCGGATGGACCTTGATTTCAATAAATTCCCTTGAAGTTAATATAAACAAGGCGTCCATAATAAGAGGTTCGAGCTTTATCCCTCTCCCAAAAAATATTGCAGCAAAACATGCATGCATAAATGTCGAGAACTCTGATGTTTATTGCTTTAAATGGTGTCTCATTGCGGCTTTGGACACAAATAGTACTTTAGATCGAAGACAACGGAAAAACCATAGAAATTACAATATTGCAAACATTTGTGATGAGAATATTAATATAGGGGAAATTGTACTAAATTTTAAAGACCTAGAGTTTCCACTCCCATTGAAGCAGATAAAAAAATTTGAAAGTCAAAATTATGTGAGCATCAATGTATTTGGGCACAATGGAACGTCGCTTATAGGACCATACTACATAACAAAAGGAGAAAAACATATTCATATTAATCTCTTATTGCTCTAGTCTAATGAAAACTTCCACTATGTACTTATCAAGGATATATCAAAGTAAGTTTCACTTGTACATTTACGCAAAATGTGTTTTCATCTCTATTTAAACAGTTACTTCTTATTGTTATATGTATTTATATCGTATTGGTATTTTCTATATTTTCTTCAGACTCCTTCGTTCCAGCATAACATCACATGATCACAAGATCCTAATATGCAAAACCTGCCTATATCATACACATGATGATTATGCGTATAATCATCACAGAAACGTTTGCGACAAAAAAGTCATCAGAATGCCAGAAGATGGATCTATTATCAAGTTTACGAAGCACTACAAACAGTTAGATGTACCATTTGTAATCTACGCAGACTTTGAGTCCATTTTAGAAAAAGTCAATGATCCTGTAAGTAAAAGCACTACAAATGTACAGAAACACCATGCGTGTGCATTCGGGTATTTTATTAATTGTAGTTTTAAGAGAGAAAATAATTTATATAGGAATTATTTTGGTGAAGATTCGGCAAATGTATTTATCAAAAAAATAGTTGAAGATTGTACAGATATTTATCTAAATTATTTACTTAAAGTTAAGAAAATGTTCATAACCCCAATAGAAATAGCCCAATATAGTAATGCAAAAAATTGTCATATATGTAAGAAAATATTAAATAACGATAAAGTTAGAGATCATTGTCATCTTACGGGCAATTATCGTGGGGCAGCTCATAGCGAATGTAATTTGAATTATAAAACACCTCAGTTTATACCGGTTATCCTGCATAATCTTTCTGCATATGATATACACCTATTTTTCAAAGAACTTTCTACTATAAAATATTCCACAATAAAAGTGATTCCCCAGAACACAGAGCGTTATATTTCTCTTTCAATTTTCATCAGATTAGATGAAAAATATGGATTCGAAATAAGATTTATAGACTCTTTTAGATTTATGGCTTCGAGCTTAGATACGTTAGCGAAAAATCTTGATAGCAATGATTTCAATACTATTCGATCATGTTTCATTGATGAAGATCATTTCAACCTGATTAGAAGAAAGGGTATATTTCCGTACTCTTACATGGATTCCATGACTAAGTTTAAGGAAACTAAGCTCCCTAGTAGAGACGAGTTCTTCAATATTCTAACGAATGAAGAATGTGATGTAGTCGAGTATGAACATGCTCAAAAAATATGGAGAGAGTTTAACTGTAAAACACTCCTTGACTACACTGAACTCTACTTAAAGACAGATGTTCTACTTCTAGCCGATGTGTTTGAAAATTTTAGGAAAATTTGTAGAGATATATACGATTTGGACCCCTGCCACTATTATACAGCACCAGGATTATCCTGGGATGCAATGTTGAAAACCACAGAAGTTTCACTGGAACAGTTCACTGATTCCGAAATGTATATGTTTATGCAAAACGGAATTAGAGGTGGACTAGTTCAATGCTCGCAAAGATATTCCAAAGCAAATAACAAATATCTGAAAGATTTTGATGCATCAAAACCATCAGAATTTCTTGTATATTTAGACGCTAACAATTTGTATGGTTGGGCGATGTCGGAATATCTTCCTTGCGGTGAATTTGAGTGGGTATGTGATACTGATTTTGATGTTAAAAAAATTTCTGATACCGCAGAGTATGGGTACATTTTGGAAGTAGATATAGATTGTCCGGATTCAGTGCATGATCTTCATAATGATTTACCATTTTGTCCCCAAAATAAGACCGTGGGGGGATCCAAAATCAAAAAATTAGTTGCAGACTTACACTTAAAAACAAATTAAACCATACACTATAGAGTTTTAAAACAAGCCATTTCAAATGGCATCATTTTAAAACAAATCCATAGAATACTCAGATTTAAGCAATCCCCTTGGCTTAAAAAATATATTGACTTAAACACATTTCATAGGACAAATGCTAAAAATATCTTTGAGAAAGATTTCTTCAAACTTTTAAACAATGCTGTTTACGGGAAGACAATGGAAAACATTGAAGAACGTAGGGACATTAGAATTACTTCATCTTGGGAAACAACAAATAGGAATCATTTAGGTCTCAGAGCATTAATTGCGAAACCAAATTTTAAGCAGTGGACAAAATTGTCTGATGATATGTATGCGGTAGAGTTAGAAAAAATGGAACCACTATATGATAAACCCATATATGTTGGTTTCACAGTACTAGAGTTATCCAAGTGGAGAATGTATGACTTCCATTATGGCTTCATGAAGCCTAAATTTGGAGACAACATTTCTCTCAACTATATGGATACTGACTCATTTATTTATTCAATTAAAACTGATGATTTTTACGATGACATCCGTAATGACATTAGTTTGAATTTTGATACGTCAGAATATCCTATAGATAATCAATTTCGTTTGCCGCTACTAAATAAGAAGGTTTTAGGAATGATGAAAGATGAAAACCATGGGGATATAATGACAGAGCTTGTTGGTTTAAGAGCAAAAATGTATTCTCTGTCGACTCTTCGCTCGGAAGCTATTAAAAACTCAAAAGGGGTCAAAAAGTCTGTAATTAAAAAGTTGTCCATTAATGATTACAAAAGTTGCTTATTCGAATCCAAAATTATCTCGGATGAAATGTTTTTGTTTAGATCTAAAACACATCAACTATATACCCAAAAACTACATAAAATAGCACTTAGCTTTTCTGATGATAAAAGAAATATAATGAAAGATAAAATAGAAACGCGCGCTTGGGGACATTACATAGACCGAAATAATGATGTAATGGATGTAGAATAGAATGATTCCTACTAAATTGCATGTAAGATGTCAATGAAAATTTAATTTTGTACTAATTGTATTTATTTATTAATGTATTTCCTTAATTATTTATGAATTTATTTATTATTCACTCATTTGTTTATTAATAAATTTATGTATTTATTATTTATTTGTTTATTAATTTATTAATTAGTTTATTCCTTTATTTCTTTATTAATTTACTTGTCTATTAATTTATTTATTCTTTATATATTTGTTTATGAATTTATCTATTAATTTTAGTATTTTATTCACACAAAAGTATGTAAAAATTTAATGCTTTAAAGCTTTTATCTTTTTATTTATACCTAAGTTATCTTTAAATAAAAATTAAATATAAGATTAATAATCTTTTTTCTTTTTATATCTGTATATTTTTATTTATAAATAGAGTTAAATTTGTATTGGTACTAAGATTTTTAAGAAAAAATGATAAATAAAATATTGAAAAAATTAGAATATATATAAATGGTTTTTATTTCAACTTAAATTTACTTAATAGAAATTTTAACTACAAATGTCCACATTTTTATATTTTGTTTCTTTATGGGCTTTACTTCGCTAGGTCAAAAAATTTTTCTTTTTGCTTATTTACAAATTCTTGTTTTTTCTTTTCATATCACATAAACATGAACAGTCTTGTTATCTTTGAAAGGTTCTACACAAGAGGAATTGAGTTTCACAATATTATGAAATTCCATTATATTTCATTAGGTATTTTCTTATCGACACCAACTGCTTTAACACCATCTCATTTACGTTTGCTAACAGCAAATAGTACAATAGGTGTCAGCTATTAGATCAGCTTATCAGCTATTAGATCAGCTTATTAGCACCTGGTCTGTTTTTCAGATCAGCTTTTCAGGAGCTGGTCTGGTTTTCAGATCAGCTTTTCAGGACCTGGTTTGGTTTTCAGATCAGCTTTTCAGGACCTGGTCTGGTTTTCAGATCAGCTTTTCAGGACCTGGTCTGGTTTTCAGATCAGCTTTTCAGGACCTGGTCTGGTTTTCAGATCAGCTTATCAGGACCTGGTCTGGTTTTCAGATCAGCTTTTCAGGACCTGGTCTAGTTTTCAGATCAGCTTTTCAGGACCTGGTCTGGTTTTCAGATCAGGCTATCAGGACCTGGTCTGGTTTTCAGATCAGCTTTTCAGGACCTGGTCTGGTTTTCAGATCAGCTTTTCAGGACCTGGTCTGCTTTTCAGATCAGCTTATCAGGACCTGGTCTGGTTTTCAGATCAGGCTATCAGGACCTGGTCTGGTTTTCAGATCAGCTTATCAGGAGCTGGTCTGATTTTCAGGTCAGCTTATTAGGAGCTGGTCTGATTTTCAGGTCAGCTTATTAGGAGCTGGTCTGGTTTTCAGGTCAGATGGAATAACTAAAGTCTATCTTTTATTAGCAGTATTTTTTTTCTATAACGAAAATCGTTTAATTCAATATATTTGCTGATAATCAAAAATCCATATTTATCCTTCCAACACTCTACAAATTTTTTAAAACTTGTCAAAATTCATATTACTGCCAACATGAACCTTGTAAACATGCTTCATATTTTTCTCATCTTACTTAAACATTATAATTACATTTGCATTGTCTCTTATTAAATGCTTATAGCCATATTCATTAAAATTTTAAACAGCATTTCAAATGTTGTTTGAGCAAAATTCGCTAAAATTGTATTCATAATAGAATATTAGCTTAAAAAACGTTTTTTAACTTGCGTAAATCAACAAATCTTATAAATTAAATGCACCCATATCAAAAATAATTTTGAGTTGACGTCGTTGTAGTTTTGCTTCATGTTTATTTGTATTTTTAACTTTGCCTGTATGTATGTATGTATGTATGCATGTATTAAGAATTATGCTATAAATTTTGCACAGGTAGAATGAGTCATCATTCTTCTGTCGCCCATACAAAAATATACACGTACGCGTATATGTATGTATATTATTCTGCTTTCCACATGCAACATCAGCAAATATCATAATTGAAATGTATTAAGCTTCATTACCAGGAAAAAAAAATAAATGTATAATAACCCATTCTTTTAATTATGAAATTATGTAATTTCTTTAACTATTCATATTTGTAGTAGTATATAGATAATTTTAGTATAAATATATGTTTTTAAACCTCAGATAGTAGTAGGGGAATGTTCATTTCGGTGTAGATTAAAATTTTAAAGTTTCATTACCCATAACTCCGACAAAGGACACCCAGAAATTATTACACAACCCCAATCACTGACAGACTCAAATTTCCGCGGTCAGGCAGACAGACAGACATAGACTTAATGTAAACAAAAACTCGTAATATAAACAAAAAATAAAAGACGGACTTATTGAACCACCCTCGAAAAATATTTAAAGGACTTATTGAACCACCCTCGTAGGTATCAAATTTCAAGAATTTTAAAATTTTCAAATTTTAATTACCCAAATTTAACAATTTCAGCAACAATTTAACAATTTTAATTGCCACAGGATGAACAGTTCCCTACTACTATCTGAGGTTTAAAAACATATATTTATACTAAAATTATCTATATACTACTACAAATATGAATAGTTAAAGAAATTACATAATTTCATAATTAAAAGAATGGGTTATTATACAGTTATTTTTTTTCTGGTAATGAAGCTTAATACATTTCAATTATGATATTTGCTGATGTTGCATGTGGAAAGCAGAATAATATACATACATATGTACGTGTACGTGTATATTTTTGTATGGGGCGACAGAAGAATGATAACTCATTCTACTTGTGCCAAACATAAGCATAATTCTTAATACATGCATACATACATACATACAGACACAGTTAAAAATATAAATAAACAAGAAGCATAACTAGAACGACGTCAGCTCAAAATTATTTTAAGTATGGGTGCATTTAATTTATAAGATTTGTTGATTTACGCAAGTTAAAAAACGTTTTTAAGCTAATATTCTATTATGAATACAATTTTAGCGAATTTTGCTCAAACAACATTTGAAATGCTGCTTAAAATTTTTATGAATATGGCTATAAGCATTTAATAAGAGACAATGCAAATGTAATTATAATGTTTAAGTAAGATGAGAAAAATATGAAGCATGTTTACAAGGTTCATGTTGGCAGTAATATGAATTTTGATAAGTTTTAAAAAATTTGTAGAGTATTGGAAGGATTAATATAGATTTTGGTTATAAGCAAAGATATTGAATTAAACGATTTTCGTAATAGAAAAAAAATTTAATGCTCATAAACGATTGACTTTAGTTATTTCATCTGATCTGAAACTTTATTAATATAAATTAAATAAATGGCCAGCTACTTGTATTCTGATAACCTGATCTGAAAACCAGACCAGCTACCTGAAAACCAGACCAGCTCCTGCTAAGCTGATCTGAAAACCAGAGCAGGTTCTGAAAAGCTGATCTGAAAACCAGACCAGGTCCTGAAAAGCTGATCTGAAAACCAGACCAGGTCCTGAAAAGCTGATCTGAAAACCAGACCAGGTCCTGATAGCCTGATCTGAAAACCAGACCAGGTCCTGAAAAGCTGATCTGAAAACTAGACCAGGTCCTGAAAAGCTGATCTGAAAACCAGACCAGGTCCTGATAAGCTGATCTGAAAACCAGACCAGGTCCTGAAAAGCTGATCTGAAAACCAGACCAGGTCCTGAAAAGCTGATCTGAAAACCAGACCAGGTCCTGAAAAGCTGATCTGAAAACCAAACCAGGTCCTGAAAAGCTGATCTGAAAACCAGACCAGCTCCTGAAAAGCTGATCTGAAAAACAGACCAGGTGCTAATAAGCTGATCTAATAGCTGATAAGCTGATCTAATAGCTGACACCTATTGTACTATTTGCTGTTAGCAAACGTAAATGAGATGGTGTTAAAGCAGTTGGTGTCGATAAGAAAATACCTAATGAAATATAATGGAATTTCATAATATTGTGAAACTCAATTCCTCTTGTGTAGAACCTTTCAAAGATAACAAGACTGTTCATGTTTATGTGATATGAAAAGAAAAAACAAGAATTTGTAAATAAGCAAAAAGAAAAATTTTTTGATCTAGCGAAGTAAAGCCCATAAAGAAACAAAATATAAAAATGTGGACATTTGTAGTTAAAATTTCTATTAAGTAAATTTAAGTTGAAATAAAAACCATTTATATATATTCTAATTTTTTCAATATTTTATGTATCATTTTTTCTTAAAAATCTTAGTACCAATACAAATTTAACTCTATTTATAAATAAAAATATACAGATATAAAAAGAAAAAAGATTATTAATCTTATATTTAATTTTTATTTAAAGATAACTTAGGTATAAATAAAAAGATAAAAGCTTTAAAGCATTAAATTTTTACATACTTTTGTGTGAATAAAATACTAAAATTAATAGATAAATTCATAAACAAATATATAAAGAATAAATAAATTAATAGACAAGTAAATTAATAAAGAAATAAAGGAATAAACTAATTAATAAATTAATAAACAAATAAATAATAAATATATAAATTTATTAATAAACAAATGAGTGAATAATAAATAAATTCATAAATAATTAAGGAAATACATTAATAAATAAATACAATTAGTACAAAATTAAATTTTCATTGACATCTTACATGCAATTTAGTAGGAATCATTCTATTCTACATCCATTACATCATTATTTCGGTCTATGTAATGTCCCCAAGCGCGCGTTTCTATTTTATCTTTCATTATATTTCTTTTATCATCAGAAAAGCTAAGTGCTATTTTATGTAGTTTTTGGGTATATAGTTGATGTGTTTTAGATCTAAACAAAAACATTTCATCCGAGATAATTTTGGATTCGAATAAGCAACTTTTGTAATCATTAATGGACAACTTTTTAATTACAGACTTTTTGACCCCTTTTGAGTTTTTAATAGCTTCCGAGCGAAGAGTCGACAGAGAATACATTTTTGCTCTTAAACCAACAAGCTCTGTCATTATATCCCCATGGTTTTCATCTTTCATCATTCCTAAAACCTTCTTATTTAGTAGCGGCAAACGAAATTGATTATCTATAGGATATTCTGACGTATCAAAATTCAAACTAATGTCATTACGGATGTCATCGTAAAAATCATCAGTTTTAATTGAATAAATAAATGAGTCAGTATCCATATAGTTGAGAGAAATGTTGTCTCCAAATTTAGGCTTCATGAAGCCATAATGGAAGTCATACATTCTCCACTTGGATAACTCTAGTACTGTGAAACCAACATATATGGGTTTATCATATAGTGGTTCCATTTTTTCTAACTCTACCGCATACATATCATCAGACAATTTTGTCCACTGCTTAAAATTTGGTTTCGCAATTAATGCTCTGAGACCTAAATGATTCCTATTTGTTGTTTCCCAAGATGAAGTAATTCTAATGTCCCTACGTTTTTCAATGTTTTCCATTGTCTTCCCGTAAACAGCATTGTTTAAAAGTTTGAAGAAATCTTTTTCAAAGATATTTTTAGCATTTGTCCTATGAAATGTGTTTAAGTCAATATATTTTTTAAGCCAAGGGGATTGCTTAAATCTGAGTATTCTATGGATTTGTTTTAAAATGATGCCATTTGAAATGGCTTGTTTTAAAACTCTATAGTGTATGGTTTAATTTGTTTTTAAGTGTAAGTCTGCAACTAATTTTTTGATTTTGGATCCCCCCACGGTCTTATTTTGGGGACAAAATGGTAAATCATTATGAAGATCATGCACTGAATCCGGACAATCTATATCTACTTCCAAAATGTACCCATACTCTGCAGTATCAGAAATTTTTTTAACATCAAAATCAGTATCACATACCCACTCAAATTCACCGCAAGGAAGATATTCCGACATCGCCCAACCATACAAATTGTTAGCGTCTAAATATACAAGAAATTCTGATGGTTTTGATGCATCAAAATCTTTCAGATATTTGTTATTTGCTTTGGAATATCTTTGCGAGCATTGAACTAGTCCACCTCTAATTCCGTTTTGCATAAACATATACATTTCGGAATCAGTGAACTGTTCCAGTGAAACTTCTGTGGTTTTCAACATTGCATCCCAGGATAATCCTGGTGCTGTATAATAGTGGCAGGGGTCCAAATCGTATATATCTCTAAAAATTTTCCTAAAATTTTCAAACACATCGGCTAGAAGTAGAACATCTGTCTTTAAGTAGAGTTCAGTGTAGTCAAGGAGTGTTTTACAGTTAAACTCTCTCCATATTTTTTGAGCATGTTCATACTCGACTACATCACATTCTTCATTCGTTAGAATATTGAAGAACTCGTCTCTACTAGGGAGCTTAGTTTCCTTAAACTTAGTCATGGAATCCATGTAAGAGTACGGAAATATACCCTTTCTTCTAATCAGGTTGAAATGATCTTCATCAATGAAACATGATCGAATAGTATTGAAATCATTGCTATCAAGATTTTTCGCTAACGTATCTAAGCTCGAAGCCATAAATCTAAAAGAGTCTATAAATCTTATTTCGAATCCATATTTTTCATCTAATCTGATGAAAATTGAAAGAGAAATATAACGCTCTGTGTTCTGGGGAATCACTTTTATTGTGGAATATTTTATAGTAGAAAGTTCTTTGAAAAATAGGTGTATATCATATGCAGAAAGATTATGCAGGATAACCGGTATAAACTGAGGTGTTTTATAATTCAAATTACATTCGCTATGAGCTGCCCCACGATAATTGCCCGTAAGATGACAATGATCTCTAACTTTATCGTTATTTAATATTTTCTTACATATATGACAATTTTTTGCATTACTATATTGGGCTATTTCTATTGGGGTTATGAACATTTTCTTAACTTTAAGTAAATAATTTAGATAAATATCTGTACAATCTTCAACTATTTTTTTGATAAATACATTTGCCGAATCTTCACCAAAATAATTCCTATATAAATTATTTTCTCTCTTAAAACTACAATTAATAAAATACCCGAATGCACACGCATGGTGTTTCTGTACATTTGTAGTGCTTTTACTTACAGGATCATTGACTTTTTCTAAAATGGACTCAAAGTCTGCGTAGATTACAAATGGTACATCTAACTGTTTGTAGTGCTTCGTAAACTTGATAATAGATCCATCTTCTGGCATTCTGATGACTTTTTTGTCGCAAACGTTTCTGTGATGATTATACGCATAATCATCATGTGTATGATATAGGCAGGTTTTGCATATTAGGATCTTGTGATCATGTGATGTTATGCTGGAACGAAGGAGTCTGAAGAAAATATAGAAAATACCAATACGATATAAATACATATAACAATAAGAAGTAACTGTTTAAATAGAGATGAAAACACATTTTGCGTAAATGTACAAGTGAAACTTACTTTGATATATCCTTGATAAGTACATAGTGGAAGTTTTCATTAGACTAGAGCAATAAGAGATTAATATGAATATGTTTTTCTCCTTTTGTTATGTAGTATGGTCCTATAAGCGACGTTCCATTGTGCCCAAATACATTGATGCTCACATAATTTTGACTTTCAAATTTTTTTATCTGCTTCAATGGGAGTGGAAACTCTAGGTCTTTAAAATTTAGTACAATTTCCCCTATATTAATATTCTCATCACAAATGTTTGCAATATTGTAATTTCTATGGTTTTTCCGTTGTCTTCGATCTAAAGTACTATTTGTGTCCAAAGCCGCAATGAGACACCATTTAAAGCAATAAACATCAGAGTTCTCGACATTTATGCATGCATGTTTTGCTGCAATATTTTTTGGGAGAGGGATAAAGCTCGAACCTCTTATTATGGACGCCTTGTTTATATTAACTTCAAGGGAATTTATTGAAATCAAGGTCCATCCGCTATCCCTCTCTTGAAATTCTTCCATTTTGGTTCTTAGCTCCTCGGCTTGTTTCTTGTACATATCCTCTATGTCATCAGACAAAGTCACCAACATCATTTTCGTAATATGTACGAGTTGGGAAACATTCATCTCATCATTCACCATCTTCATATAATCACATGTGAGCGCCATATTAAATTTGAATGTAGTATGTATCTTACTACGTTCATTTAATTGTTGCACTATGGAGCTCTTGGCCGATTTCAGAAACTCCTCCGGAAACAAAACAACCACATTTTTGTTGAGGAGGATGTATGTCTCGATCCTCCCATTGAAGTTGCTTGCTCTCTTAGTGAGAAAATCTCCAATCCGTTCTTGCTGACAACTGTTTTTGTGTTTTGTGGTTCTGACATGAGCCATATAACCATTTGATGGGATCATCTCATCACAATCCTCACAATATTTGTTTTGAAGATTTAGCTTACTAGTTCTAAGCATAGCCTTCGATTGGCTAGCATAGGAGTGCGTTTCAATATGCTGGTTTAGTTTTGTTTGAGTCATAAAGACTTTATTGCAGATAGTACAACTTGTAGTATTCATATTATTTAATTATTTATTTGTTTATTAATTAATTTAATTATTTTATTTATAAACAATTTATTTCAGTTATAAACAATTTATTTAATTATTTTTTATGCACTAATATCTTTTTTAACAAAGAGTAATTAGTTCTAACACTTTTATAGTTTTTGGATTTCAAACACTTAAGAAATTTTGGATGGGAAAATAGGTTGTGACTTGTTGAGATATCAGAGCAGACTGATGACAATCTACATTATTTCTTCTACTTATATACTTTATGTGAGAATCGCGTAGTAGTCATCAAATCTAGTTTATCTGATGGTATTACGACATGTCGTGAAATTCATACACACACACACACACACATACACATTTCCATAATTCTCTGTTGGTATTACGATATATGATGAAATTCATATACATAGCAACACCCAGAACAAAATCGCTAACATCAGTTTGCAATATAAAGGTACGAGAAAAATCGGGACACGTGAAAGTTGGTGC
Source organism: Tachina grossa (assembly GCA_949987645.1). Classification (NCBI taxonomy): domain Eukaryota; kingdom Metazoa; phylum Arthropoda; class Insecta; order Diptera; family Tachinidae; genus Tachina; species Tachina grossa. Next base: position 84,884,064 of record OX465274.1, read on the forward strand.
TTCTATAAGTTCTTGATGCATTTCTCTAAAAGCTATTTTCTACAATTGTTACACCAAAAATAAAATATATTAAAATAAAAATATCATTACCCCTATTCACAAAACTCTGCTTATCAAACTGCTGGGATTTAAAACATTTAAATTCTGAAATACACTTGTTTATATTAAAACCTATTCCAACACGACATTTTCTATCTCCATAAGAATATGAACGCCAATAGCCTAGAAAACATATATGTATGTATACAGGCATATGTAAATATGTATGAAGAAGTATAGATGTAATGATATTCTTCAAAGCAAAATAGATACGATCACATACATTACTACAACAACATATATTATATATTATATTATATATTATATTATAAATATATACATTTCCAAATATATTCCCTATCCACCTCCATTCCAAACACCTATCAGGGTTGTCACTACCTGCAGCTATTAGATTATTTCCTCAGAGATCACAAACATAAATGCATACGTATAATAAACCTACATAAGCATAGCAATGTCAACTCACAGCAGCAGACCACAATATACATATGAAATAGCGATCCCTACATAGACACCAATTTCTTGTCTGAAAAGTAGTGGACACCGGCAAACGAATAAGTAATAAATACAAAAACACACACATATGCACGCTCACACGTACATACACATATACAAACAGAAAGAATCAAACTCTCTCACACACACACACACACACACAGACAAAAATATATCAGCATGAAAATCCCCAAAATCCCCCCATTTGAAACAGGGTTGCCATCGATTTTATTTTTTCCCGGTTTTGAATTCCCAAAACATGTCTCAGACCGCCATTACTAATCTACTTGATGCCAAAAACTGATTACTCCATGACATTGGTGTAGGTTAACAGTTAGCCATACCGTATTGTTGATATTGGGGATACTGTAGAGAAGGGTGCTGCTGGTGATGAAATGAATTTATCTGCTGTTGAGGATTTTGAACAAATCTCTGTGGTTGCTCTTGATTTTTACCCCTACTTGCGGCCATTTGATCCTGCACGCTATGACTTTTTACATGATCCAAAAAGGAATTTTGGTATTTGTATACCTTATGACATCTATTACACTGGTAACCTGTATAACTCATTTTTAATTATTTTATTATTATTTCACTTTAACACAATTGCTGATGATACTACTTGTAAATACAATAAAGTACTGATGTGTTGGTTAGAAAAGTTGGCGTATTTATACAAAAATTAGTGGCACTATCCTTGCAGCATTCACAGTTTTTACTTTTTGTTTCTCTGCTGATGACTATACTTAGTTGAAACTTTACTGCTTTAAAATAATCACAGCAAAAGAAAATGATTACGTTGCAATATATAAATGTATTCTATACAGCCACAAAATATTCCACGCACAAGTTCCTTCGATAACACATACATACATACGCATACATACATACATGCATCATACACATACATACATACATACATACAAATATATTTCTTAGACAAATAAACAGAATATAAGCTTACCAGCGACAAACAAGCTGGACCCCCCACACACAAGCATTAGGGGCGTTCACATACATGAGAACGTTTTATAAATAAATAAAATAATTTATTTAATTATTTTATTTATAAACAATTTATTATCGTAAGGAAATCACACAAGCACATTCCTACGATTCATATGAGAATCGCCTAGTAGTCATCAAACCTATTTTCTCTGATATTACTGGTATAGTATTATGATAACAAATTTCTACAGTCTGGCAACACTGGGAGCATTAGAAAATAATAATCATGTTTTGCCGTCTGCATTTGAAAAAAATAATAATCTTGTTTTGCCGTCGCCATTGGAAAAAAAATAATAATTATGTTTTGCCGTCGGCATTAGGAAAAATTATCATGCATTGCCGTAGGCATTAGGAAAAAGACAGACTTATTGAACTACCCTCGAAAAATATTTAAAGGACTTATTGAACCACCCTCGTAGGTATAAAATTTCATAATAAAAAAGAATTTCAGCTTATTAAGAAGAAAGGCATTTTCCCCTATGAGTACCTAAATTCATTCCAAAAATTAGACGAGTGCCAGCTGCCTTCACGCAGTGATTTCTTTAATAAGTTGAACAATAAAGAGCATTCTTTAGAGGAATACTTACATGCTGTAGAGGTATGGAATACTTTTGGTTGCAAAACAATGAAAGATTTACATGGAACTTTACTTAAAAACAGATGTCCTCTTACTGACAGATATTTTCGAGAACTTTAGAAAAGTTTGTAAAGGTATTATATTCGCTTCACGGAGTTCGTCAATAATTGATACAATCTCGTTATTTTGATTAGTATGATCTGCACCTTGTGATGCGAGCAGTAGTCGAAGTCGATCTACTAACTCATTTGGATCGTCCCAGTATATATAGTTGGGCTTATTGATGTTAAACTGCTTAGATTCTGCTGATTCAGGTAAATTCTTCTGGTTTTTCTCATCAATAAATTTCTTAATAATATGTTTATATTTATATCCTCTAGAACCCTTAATTTGACCATCAGGTTTAAAGTCTCTTGTATATGCATTAGTAGTAATTAAAATCTTGTTATAGATTTCAAGTTCAAATTTATTGTAATTTTTTGGTATTTTATGAAACATTAGAGAAAATAGTCCTGGTGTTAGAGCCCATATTTGACCACCAACTTGTATTTTATCTTCATTCAGTTTTAGGTTATTATCACCAAAGTTCCATTCATTATTGTAATCTTTATGTGGGCCATAGTTTGTATCTAATTCATTTCTTCCTTCCAAAACTGATAAATCAGTATAAGTATATTCTGTATTGGAAGTCTGTGAGTAAAAATCATCTTCATCATCATCATCATCATTTTCAGTATTAACATCATAAAATAAGATGATATTATCAAAAATTGTCCCTTCTACTAGTTTTTTTGGTGTACTTGTCTCTATCTTGACTGATGGGTTTTCAGGCTTTAAACTTGTATTATTTTTAACTCCTATCTTCATGTTACTTTCTTCTTTCATGCGAATTCGTTTAATATTTTTAGAACTATTTATGAATTCTTTAAGAGGTTCTGCTATAGGTTTAAATGTATCTCTTAATTGTTCACGTGTATCTATTTAACCAGTTTTTATACTACGAAGCTTTTTCTTCAACACATTTCTGGTCAACACCAACTGTTTTAAAATTTTATCATCCATGTTTGCTAAAGGCAAATAACAGGTATCAGCAATCAGATCAGCTTATCAGGACCTGGTCTGGTTTTCAGATCAGCTTATTAGGAGCTGGTCTGGTTTTCAGATCAGCTTATCAGGACCTGGTCTGGTTTTCAGATCACCTTATCAGGAACTGGTCTGGTTTTCAGATCTGCTTATCAGGACCTGGTCTGGCTTTCAGATCAGCTTATCAGGAGCTGGTCTGGTTTTCAGATCAGCTTATCAGGAGATGGTCTGGTTTTCAGATCAGCTTATCAGGAGCTGGTCTGGTTTTCAGGTAACTGGTCTAGTTTAGAGATCAGCTTATCAGGTATCAGATGAGGTTATAGCAAACAGATGTATCAAGTTTAAAGTTAGATTAATAACGAAAGTCAATATTTTATGAGAAGTAGTTTATATAGTTATGAAATAGTCAAATTTGCGCTCTGTAGCGATCATAATTTAATTTATTATCTTTGCTTATCACTAAAAAGCCATATTTATCCTTCCAACACTATCGACAAATTTCTTGGAACTTTTCATAACTCATATCGCTGCCAACATGATCCCTATAAACTAAAGGGTTGCATTTGTATACTCGTTTGAATAGCCAAAACAAATATACCATGGTATGTGCCATATAATTGTAGTGTGAGCGACAGAACTTGTATAAGAGTTATTATATGTGCGTGCTCTTCCAAATTAAAATACAATTGAAAACAATTAACAATTGCTTATTGTATTGCTGCTGAGCAACTGTTTGATCTGTTTTTGCTCAAAAATACATATTGTCATACAAATATATGAAAAAACCACTATTGAAACAAATATATGATGTGCAGATGTATGTGCGGACGTTCGTTATGTTATTTTGTGAGAAAGAGAGAAAGAGACAATTTTTCTCTGAGAGTAATTACAAATGCATGTGTTTAATGTACATGTATCATTTACTTACATATGTATGTGCAAGTTTGCTTTCATTCATTCATTCATCAGCCAAATACATTTTTTCTCAACACATCATAAGGCACTTATGGTAAAACAGTTTTATGTATATTATTTGCATTAGAAAAACAAACAAAAAATAAATGTGTTGTTTTCATTTGCTCATTGCCCAACCTTACAATAATTGCTTAAAAAATCAACATTTACAACTAGTAACAGAAAAGGATAAATCACATATTTGTTCATACCAGAACCAAAAAACGAGCAAAATTAGTGCAAACAGATGTATCTGTGCAATACTATACTACATATAAACATGCTTCATATTTGTCTCATCTTGCTTAAACATTATAATAACATTTGCATTGTCTCTTTTTAAATGTTTGGGAATTCTAGTACAAGTTTGACACAAGTAGAATGAATCAACATTCTTATGCCGTCCCATACAAAATATGAACGTATATTATTCTGCTTCTCACATGCAACATCATCACATATCATAATTGAATTAGTTTTAGCTTCCTCAGGAGGAATAACTGATTCATTATCGGTAAATGTCTAATATCCCATTCCTTTAATTGGTGAAATTAGTTTCTTCAAGTACTCATATTTGGGTTGATAAAGAGATTTTGAGTATAAATAGATGTTTTAAAACTTGAGTCCATTAGGACTTTCTAGTAAGCCGATCAAAACATTAGTCTTTCCACAATTTAATGGCCCCACTATTAGAGCACGAATAGAATTTGAAGTGATGTTCGATGATTCATCAATATTACGAACTAAAATATTTTTATGTTGTTTCACTAACTGCATTTTTGTAACTAAATACATTTTATAAATGTTGCCTCTTATTGTAGAAAAAATCAGATAATATGGTTATACAATATCAGAAAGCGTTTAGTTATAAAAATACCTTCGTTGGAGGAGGTATAGTAGATAAAATTATAAACTCTCTACCTGTTTAACTTCATCTTCCTGGATATCAGTACTGTGGACCTGCAACAAAACTACAAAAACGTTTAAATCGAGGCGATAAAGCAATTAATTTATTGGACTCTGCTTGTAAAGATCACGATATAGCTTATTCGAAAAATAAGGATTTAAGCACTAGACATAAAGCTGATAGAATACTTGAAAATTCAGCTTGGGATCGAGTTTTAACAAAAGATAGTAGTATTGCTGAAAAATCATTTGCCTATATGGTTACTAACGCAATTAAAGCCAAAACAAAATTTGGTATGGGTGTGGAGAAAAAGAAAAATTTTAAAAAGAATAAGCTAAATGATAAAAAATATTTTTATAACATCAATTAGAGCTGCAACAAAAATACTAAAGAAGGAAAAACCATTAGATATTAACTCAGCAATTAAAATTGCCCGAAAAACTATCAACAAATCATTAAAAGGAACAAAATCTCAAATTATAGTACCACGTGTAATACGTGTCCCAAAAATTGGTGGTTTTTTGCTTCTAATGCTGATTTTAACTGCTCTGGGTGCAATTGGTAGTCTAACAACTGGAGGTGCTGCTATAGTTAAAGCTGTAAATGCAACAAAGAATGCAAAAATCAACTTGATGAAGCAACTAGACATAATAGAGCGATTGAATCTATAGCAGTTGGAAAGCGACTTTACTTAAAACCATATAAAAAGTGTTATGGTTTAGTTTACAAAGAGGAATCAAAAAACTCTTAGAGATACTACCCAATAGACCACTATCTGATGTGGACATAAACCGTTTCTCTATAGATATTCCATATTTCAGAGGAGTTTTGATGTTGAATACTCTACCAAAACGAACAAAGAAAATAGAATGTGGAATAATCAATTTAGACGTATCAACAGGACCTTGTACACATTGGGTAGCATATTATAAAAACAACAATGGAAAAGAATATTTCGACAGCTTTGGAAACTTACAACCTCCTTCGGAAGTAGTCAAATATCTTTGTACAAATATAAAATACAACTATAATCAACATCAGAATTTCAATACATTTACCTGTGGTCATTTATGTCTTAAATTTCTTTATGAAATAACTGAAAATATTAAATAAAAAAAACACAAACATTTATATTTTATAAAACTCTAACATGTATTTTTATTTATAATTTAAAATACAAAATTATTATATATTATTGCCAAATAGGAAATTGGGAATTTTAAATTAGAAATTCACTCAGCTCGCTTTCAAATATTAAGCTTTGTTCACCTTCTCTGCTTAAGCAATATGATTCGCTCGAGAGCTCTTTAATTTCATCATCAGTTAAAGTATTATATCGATTTGGCAGGAACATAATGTGGTTTTCCATTTCAACTTTTAGTGTTGGCCCATATTTTGTTGTTACTCTTGTCACTTTTCGAATGGTGTATTTAATTGATGTCTCAAGCTAATTTATGTGGATTAAGCTTTTATTTTTTAGTGAATTAAATTTTGATGTTAGATTTGTTGTAGACTCCATTTTTTATTTACTTCTGCTCACTTTGAATGTTTAACTGAAAATGGTCTTAAAAGTAGCGATGATGACTTCAAGATGGCTAATCGAAAATAATTATTTATGGTGAAATAGTGAATAAGTGGGGGATAGTGATAGACAGAAAGAGATGGTTATAGAGAGAAAATGGATAGAGAGAGATAGAGTGCTAAAAAAGAAGTATGAAATAGTGAATAAGTGGGGGATAGTGATAGATAGAAAGGGATGGTTAGAGAGAAAAGGGATAGAGAGAGATAGAGTGCTAAAAAAGAAGTATGGAATATAGATGATGCTATAGATATTCTAAAGATCAAGAGATACTACTTTAAAAATTTAAAGAGCAAATTAGTCTTAAAGAAACCTTCAAGCAATCATCATTCATTAATTTATCGGCAAATAAAATGAACCAAATTAGACGTACTCTCAACCAATTTATAAGAGATTTTGAAAGCTTCAGGCTTTTTGATTATTGGGAGATGATCAAATTTTTCGAAAATATGCTAGATGAGAACGAAGAATATGGTATCATGGAAGATGAAGACAACACAGAAGGACACTTCAAAAGCTGCCCTTGGTATGATGAGGAAGGACCTGATACTTGTAGATGTACAATATATTTTTTGCGCAAAAGTATATTAGAACAGTTAATAATTGGATACTATGAAATGTTTCCATCATTATAATTAAAATAAATAAAATTAAATTAAAATGTATTGTTAATATAAATAAAATTAAATTAAATTATTCCTTGTCTTGTATTATTTTTTTAAAGGAAATTTAGGAATCATTTATTAGAATAGAAAATTACAGAAACTTGTATGTGGTGAAAAATATAAGGACTTATCCGATTATCTAAATTGTTTCTCTTTATGAAAATATCTAATGAAATTTAATGGAATTTCATAATATTGTGAAATTCAATTTGTTTTGTGCAGAACCTCTCAGCGAAAACAAGACTGTGCATGTTTAAGCGATATGAAAACAAGAAGTTGCAAATAACACTATGGAACATTTTTGGGATTATTGTCTGGGGGGTGAAAAATTCCAAGTCAGGGTGATGGTACTAGGTCAGTATAGTAAAACCCTCAAAGGGTTTGGCGTTCGTATGTGTCAGTTTTTTATGTCCTTTTAAATTTTTTCCTTATCTTGATGTTTTTTCGCTTAGTTGTAACATTTTGGCAAAAACGTAGTTTAACATAACTCGAGAACCACTTGTCCGATTTTGATGGAACAAACTCAAACAAATTTAGAATTACAATTTCTCTAATCTGTTTCTATACCGTTTTCCTATATGTGCAACACTTTCGAAGTTAAAAATGAATGTATGAAGGGAAAGAAGTATTTTTTGCCTAAAAATTTAAATAGTTTTTTTTTTAATTCATAAAAAATCCAAAATGGAAAAAAGTGCCAAAACTTATTACTTTCGCGTAAAGTCACATAACTCATAAGCAAAAAAAGGTATAGATCATGAAAATCGATGCACGCGTTTCTCATTTATTCACAATTAGGTAAATGTATGAACGCTATCATCAAGTTGCTATGCCATTTGAAATGAGGTAATACTGATTTTTTATTTTTTCAAACTCATTTTAATAAAACAAAAACTTACAGATATAGAGGCAAAAAGTCGCCGAGTGCAATAATTGCGGAAATTTGCTGGTGGAGTAAGCTTGTGTGGCAAGACAAGGATGCTCTTGATGATAAAGAATTTTCAGGAGATGCAGAAGGGCCAACAGTGGAGTCACACATTGACATTATGTGTGGTTCAGAAACTGATGATAGCGATGAATGCGATGCCACTAGTCCCGAACAACCACCATCGAAAAAGTCTAGGCAATATTTATTAAAATAAATAAATAAAATAAAAATAAAAAATTATAAAAATGTTTACTTAATTTTTTTTAGTAGTTTATGGCCAGAAGTCTGGAGATATTGGGGAAAATTTATAAAAAAGGCGATAAATGACACTTTTTTGAATAAAAACAAATATCAATATTCTTGTCAAAATGGGATACCTTCACTTAATTGTAAATAAAAGCAGAACGCGTTAATCGATTTCTATGATCTATGTCGCATTTTGTTTATAGGTTATGTGACTTTACACGAAATTAATAACACTTGATCCTTTTTTCCGTTTTGGATTTTTTATGAATTTAAAAAAAAAAATTTAATTTTTAGGCAAAAAAATATTTTTTTGCCTCCACAAATTTAGATTTACCGGCAAAACTGTTGACTATAAAGAAAAACGTTATATAAACGGATTAAAGAAATTGTAATTCTAAATTTTTTTGAGTTTGTTTCATCAAAATCGGACAAGTAGTTCTCGAGTTATGTTAAACTACGTTTTTGCCAAAATGTTACAACTAAGCGAAAAAACATCAAGATGAGGAAAAAATTTAAAAGGTCATAAAAAAACTGACACATACGAACGCCAAACCCTTTGAGGGTTTTACTATACTGACCTAGTACCATCACCCTGACTTGGAATTTCTCACCCGCCAGATTGGCTGTTGTACTGTGTAAGCAAACCTGAAAGTTTTTTTGATCTAGCGAAGTAAAGCCAATAAAGAAATAAACACCATTCACATATTTAATTCTTTTTTCAATATTTTATTTAAATTTTTTTCTTAAAAATTTATTTACATATGTATGTACAATAGTTTTTCTTAGTAAATATGATTTTATTTACAATCATTTTTCTTAATAAATAGGATTTTATTTAAAATCATTTTAACAACAATATACATATAAGATTTTATTTAAAATAATTTTAACAACAATCAATAGGATTTTATTTACAATAATGTTTTTTAATAACTAAGATTTTATATACAATTTAAAAATTAACCACTTAACTAAAAAGTAACTAATTTTAACTATTTTCTTGCATTCTAGCAATCTCATCTAGCAACATATCAAGTTCGTATTCAGGGTTAGTTTCCTTAATACGAAAATGATACCATGCATATGTATTAATGTTATTTGTCCTAATTTTTCTCTTATCGTCTCCATAACTTAAGACTACCTTATTTAGTTGACTAGTATATATCTGGTGCAGCTTAGATTTAAATGTTAGCATATTATCGTATACATTAGTCTTATTGAATAAACAGTTTTTATAAGTAGCTAAACTATATTTATCTAATATGGATCTTTTTACCCCCTTCGATTTTTTAACGTCATTTTGATTTTGTACACTGAATGAGTACATTTTTGATCGCAGCGCAACAAACTCTGTCATTATCTTACCGCAGTTTTCATCCTTTATCATGCCTAAAACTTTTTTATTTATTAATGGGAAATTATAAGTATTGTCCGTGGGATAGTCCGATGTATCAAAATGTTCGTCTATGGCATTTTTTATGTCAGCGTAAAAGTCATCCGTCTTTATTGAATATATAAAAGAGTCCGTGTCCATATAGTTCAATGAGAGTTTTGTCTTAAACTTAGGATGCATGTACCCGTAATGAAAATTATACATTTTCCATTTGGACAACTCGAGTACACAAAATCCTAGGTAAATTAGTTTATTGTAGCAGGTTTTGACTCTAGTCATTTCGATTGCTACCAGATCTTCAGAAAATAGAGATAAACTATGAAAATTTGGTTTTGATATCCAATGAGCCCCCAAACGATTACAATTCGTTCTCTCCCAATTATTGACAATTTTAACATCTTTCCTCTTATCCATATTTTCCATGGTTTTACCATACACTGCATTATTGGGTAGTTTGAATTTTTTTTTTCAAAAGCATTTTTAGCAGTGGCTCTATGTCTTGTATTTAAGTCAATATAGCCTTTTAACCATGGAGATTGTTTAAATACTAGAATACGATGCGTTTTCCTTAAAACTAAGCCATTTTTTAAGCAATGTTTTAGAACTCTAAAGTGTATCACGTATAATTGCTTTGCAGAGAAATCGGCTATCAACTTTCTATACTTCCCTTGCAGTGGTTTTTTATTTTCAGCGCAAAAAGGTAGGTCATTATGCAAGTTATGTAAGTGGAAGGATAATCCAAAGTGACCTCATATAAATAGCCGTCTGATCCATTGTCAGATATGCTGTTTGGATCCAGATTCAGCTCGTCTTGCGATAACCATCTGAACCCACCATGAGGAAGATATTCCGACATTGCCCAACCGTAAAGGTTATTTGCGTCTAAATAGACAAGAAACTCTGAGGGCTTCTCTTTATCAAAATCTTCCAAATATTTGTTATTTGCTTTCGACTATCTTTGGCTACACTGTACAATTCCCCGACGTATACCTTTTATCATAAAATTGTACATGTCTATGTCCGTCAATAATTCTAGTTCAATTTTTGTGTATTTTAACATTGCATCCCAGGAAAGTCCAGGTGCGGTATAGTATTGATATGGATTCAGCTCATAAATACCTCTACAAACTTTTCTAAAGTTCTCGAAAATAACTGTCAGTAAGAGGACATCTGCTTTTAAGTAAAGTTCCATGTAATCTTTCATTGTTTTGCAACCAAAAGTATTCGATACCTCTACAGCACGTGAGTATTCCTCTAAAGAAAACTCTTTATTGTTTAACTTATTAAACAAATCACTGCGTGAAGGCAGCTGACACTCGTCTAATTTTTGGAATGAATTTAGTCATACGGGAAAATACCTTTTTTTTTAATAAGCTGAAATTCTTCTTCTGACTGAAATAAGGATCTTATATTGCAGGCTAATGACTCCAAACTCTCAGCCATAAAGCGTAATGTATCAAGAAATCTTATTTCAAGATTATGACCATGGCTCATTTCTGTAAATTGGGAGAGTGATATATAAAGCTCCTTATTGAGAGGGAGTACTTTCAGTCGCATAGAAATGTCACCTAATTCTTTAATAAAAAGATGTGAGTCATAATTTGAGTAATTGTGAAAGTGAACTGGTATAAACTTGGGAATTTGGTAATTCAAATTACAGTTATTGTGGGCTGCACCTCTATATTTGCCGCTAATGTGACAATGATCTCTAACGCGATCTTTACCTAGAAATTTTTGACAAATATGACAATTCAGCGCACTATAAAAATTATAAATATCAGAAGGGGATGAAGTATCCATTTGCCTATTATTTACTAAATGATTATTATAAATATCCTCACAATCTTTAACTACAAGTGAAACAAATTTTTGTGAAGCATCTTTCCCTGTATAAACCCTTAATTTATCTAACGTATTGCTATGGAGACACTTAATGTAATAACTAAAAGCACAAGGAGTGTGCTTTTTGACAAGACTGGTTTTTCTACTCACATTATCACTAATGTCTTCAAGGATGCATTCGAAGTCTGCGTAAACCACAAAGGGGACATCCATTTTTCTCTGATGCCACTTAAAGCTTAGAATTGCATCTGGACCTGATGGCATAGTTGTAACGATTTTGCCGCATTCTACCTTTTGGCTACTCATACCATTTTCGTTATGAGTGTATTGGAGACAGATGTTGCGGAAATGTAGTTTGTGTTCATTCTGCGTTTGCTAATTTCGTAAAAGTCTGTGAATGATAAAAAAAATAGCAAAATAGATGCAAGTTTATTAGTAAAATGTACATAGTACAAAATATATAAAGCAAGTATATGTATTCTTAAATTAAAGTATTATATAATTTTCTAACTTGCCTTGATATATTCTTTATCAAAATGTAGTGATGAACTTCACAATTCTCCAAAAGCAGTAAGTGAGATGGTTCACGTTCTCATTCTTGGTCTCATTCTTGATCTGCTTTGAACACATTAACACTTATTGTCGGATTATTTACGCTGAACTCCTTGATTTTTTTTAGTGCTAATGGGTAAGTTAAATTTTTGAAATTTAACGCTACATCATTTCGCGTAGAAATTGTCTCTGCAGAAATGTCCTGAATATTATAAGAACTGCAGCGTCTTGCATCATGATAGTTGGTAGTATCCATGGCAGCGATGAGACACCACTTGAAGAATATTTCTTCACCATTTTCAATATTGATGCAAGCTTTTTTTCTTTCTAATTTTTGAGGTGTTGATATCCAATTCGATCCTTTGACGACGATTTGTTGATGTTAATTTCTGCTCGAACTATGCGTGACAAAGTCCAACCAGAATCTCGCTTTTCAAATTCGAACATTTTGGTTGAAATCTCCTCTACCTGTTTACGGAATAATTCTTCAATGTTATCTGCCTTAGTCAGCAAACTCATTTTGGATACATGTGTTATAACACACAACTCCAATTATTCTTCTACAATTTTTATGTACTCCGCAACAATATTCACATGAAATTTAATTACTGTATGCTTAGACAAAAACATTTGAAGTCTCTCAATAAAAATATTTATGTTTTCCTTAATAAATTCTTCCAAGAGAAGTTGGTCTTTTTTTTTAGAATTACATATGTGGTAATATGATTTTTGAAGACTTTCGATATTTTGTAATATCTCTCATTCTCTTCGATTTCTTCTCTCCTAGCATGCGAAGTACTCATTGGAGTTTGCAGAGTTTCTTCCCTTTTTTCTTCTACTTCTTCTTCTCCATCACTTTCTGGTAAACTTATGTCCGTATCGTTGTATAAAGTCCCTCCAAGGATATCCACACCTTGTTGATGAGTTTGTTGTTGTTGCTGCTGCTGCTCTTGTTGATGATAAGTAAGAGGTTGCCATTGCATTAAATTGGGATTATAATTGTAATTTGGATACTCAGATTGCATTGGTACTCCTGATGCCAAAAACTGATTACTCCATGACATTGGTGTAGGGTAACAGTTAGCCATACCGTATTGTTGATATTGGGGATACTGTAGAGAAAGGTGCTGCTGGTAATAAAATGTATTTATCTGCTGTTGACGACTTTGAACAAATGTCTGCGGTTGCTCTTTATATATGTACCCCGACTTACGACTATTTGATCCTGCACGCTATGACTTTTCACATGGTCCAAAAAGGACTTTTGGTATTTGTATACCTTATGACATCTATTACACTGATAACCTGTATAACTTATTTTTAATTATTTTATTATTATTTCACTTTAACAGAATTGCTGATGATATTACTTGTAAATACAACAAAGTACTAATGTGTTGGTTAGAAAAGTTGGCGTATTTGTACGAAAGTTAGGAGTACTATCCTTGCAGCATTCATAACTTTTACTTTTTGTTTCTCTGCTGATGACTGTACTTAGTTGAAACTTTGCTGCCTTAAAATAATCGCAGACGAAGAAATGACTACGTTGAAAAATATAAATGTATTCTACACAGCCACAAAATATTCCACGCACAAGTTCCTACGATCACACATTCATACATACATACATACTAGTGTTTTTCATATGGGAAATTCTTCCCGGGATCCCGCATATTTTCCGAAAAAAAATCCCGGGAAATTTGTGCGGGAATTCCCGGAATTTTTTTGATTTTATTATGGCAACTTTAGTTTGCATATACAAATTCATTGATTAGTGCCGTTATTAACTTTATGAATGCGATGGTGTAATAATAAGTTGATGGCACTAGCACAATAGCTAAAACCTTACAACAACTAAGGCCGAGTTTACATCTGGCACACATGTGCTGTGAGACTTAGAGGCCTTTGTTTACCAAAAGCGGAACACGACGTTCAAAATTTAATTCAACAATTCATAAAATTAAAAACAAAAATGCGCAAGGTAATAAAAGAAAAATTACAAATTAATTACAGATTCTCTTTGATAAAATGAACGATTCTATTAATGCTCTACTAAAGTCCTATTCCCAAGCAAGTATTTTGTAATATTTTTTTAATAACATAATTTGTATCTTTTTGCGTTATATCAATGTATTTGGGCTTGGATTTACATATAATATTGATATTTAAGCATTACTATTATATAAAGAACTGAAATATTATTATTTTTTGACTAAAGGCAGAATTGGTTTTTACTTTTGGTTCTGTTTCGAATCAGCTGAATCTTTTTTATTTATGGAAATCTAATACAAGTCGTTAGTTTTTCTGTTTCGTTCTATTCTGTTTCGGTTTAACAAATGAAAATCAAAAAAGTTTTTAAGTAATTGTAAGTGACAGCATAAATTAATTAAATATATTTTGAAATGAATTGTGATTGTGCTTTTAGAATTTAAAAAATTTAATTTAAAAGAAAAACATAAATTATATTTAAACTTAACAATGGATTATGCAAAACTCATCGCTTTAGTGGAAAACTACCACCCTTTTGGTCTTTTGGTTTTGCTGATAAGTTACTATTTACAGAAAAAGAAGTAGTCAAATTGGAAGCAGAACGTCAGAGCACAGAACAGTAACAGAAAGTAAAGGCTAATGAAGGTTAGGTTAGGTAGGGGTGGCAGTCAGAAAGCCGGCCTCATTTAGACCGTTTGTGATACCACGGAGATTCTGCTTATGCGGAGTCCCCACCGT
This sequence comes from Tachina grossa, assembly GCA_949987645.1. Taxonomy (NCBI): domain Eukaryota; kingdom Metazoa; phylum Arthropoda; class Insecta; order Diptera; family Tachinidae; genus Tachina; species Tachina grossa. The sequence continues at coordinate 84,899,077 of OX465274.1, forward strand.
CGACTCAGTATAAAGCTACTAATACGTTGAAGCTCAACACTAGCAACGTCAGAAAGTTCCCTGAATTCAAGAGTGCCCATTGTGGCCATTCTCTTTCCTGCAAGTCCAGGACAGTGACAAAGAAAATGTTCTATGCTTTCCTCTTCATCGATATCTTGGCAGCTACGGCAAAAGTCGTTGTTTTTAACCCTTAGCCTTTGTGCATGCCTACCTATGAGACAGTGTCCGGTTAACACAGACACTAAAATCGAGATTTGTTTCCTATTCTTCGAAATTAGGTAATCCGTACCTTTCCTATTTAGGTGAGTCCATAACTGCCTTGTGATCACGCAATCATTGCTTGTGACCCACCTTCTATTTGTTTCGTCCTCTATCTTGTGCCTAAGCCTGAGTTTGCAAAAGAGTACGGGTAGACCCACACATTCCAAGTCCGGTGGAACCTGTAAGGTTGTCTCAATCCCAATATCAAACTGCTCTGCCATCTCATTTAGATATGATCGGCAGTCGAGGGCTGTTGTTGTTCTTAGAAGCGGGGATTCGAGGGCCATAATAGGTGCTCGACTATCGGTGTAAATGTTTATCAAAGTCGTTGAAGTGACATTCACTCTTAACCAATTCGCAACCTCTTTTATAGCAAGGATCTCTGCCTGAAAGACACTGCAGTGATCTGGAAGTCGCTTTGCAATACGAAGACCAAGAGCCCTCGAAAAGACCCCATAGCCAGCACCTTCATGTGTTTTGGAGCCGTCCGTATACAAATCAACACTTTTTCTTCTACCTGGAGTTCCATTCATCCACATTTCTGTGGATGGTATCCAGGTTTTATAAAGACGTTCGTGTAGTAGAGCAGGGGAGGTTTGGTCAATCCTCCATCCTCTAACTTCATCATCGAGCATTCTCCAGTGGCCGGTTCATTTCCGTTCCACAGAGAGGTACATCGAAGACGGTTTGCCGAGGACGTTGCCATCTACTTCCCTACTAGATCTAATGGTAGTAGATGAAGAAGCATTCCCAGTGCATCCGTAGGAGTAGTGCGAATAGCACTGGCTACATACAAGGATGCAAGTCTTTGTACCTTGCGTAAGATATATAGATACGTCTTTTTCTCCAGGGATGGCCACCACACGATGATCCCATACATGAGAATTGGACGTACTATTGCATTATAGATCCAATGAACAATTTTTGGGGTAAGACCCCAATTCTTCCCAATGGATTTTTTGCATAGATATAGTGAAATTGTTGCTTTCTTCACTCTCTCTAGAATATTCGCCTTAAAACTCAGCTTCGAGTCAAAAATAACACCAAGATATTTTGCAGTGTTTGACACTTTTATCTCCGTCTTATTAAGAGTGATAGGTCGGAAATTAGGTATCTTATACTTCCTAGAGAAAAGGACTAGTTCCGTTTTATTAGGATTAACGGCGAGCCCTCGTTTCTCCACCCATCTTGTTAAATGTGAAAGACGATACTGTAGGATGTCCCTTAGAGTTGTAAGGAATTTCCTCTTACAGCTATTGCCACATCATCTGCATAAGCCACAATTCTGCACGCCCGCGATTCTAGAGATAGCAGCACAGGATTTAGAGCTAGATTCCACAATAGGGGCGAAAGATATTTACAAAGCGGGTCTGCCTAGAAGCTTCTACAGCCGCAGTTATCCTGCGGTGAGTTAGAAGATTTTGAACCCACTTACACAATCCCGCACCAACCCCCAAATACGACAATGCATCAATTATCGTATCTGGAGATATATTATTAAAAGGCACCTCAATATCTACGAAGGCTTTGTGGTGTATTCACCTACAGAAAGAGATTTCTCTATTGTGCCAACCAGCTCATGTAGAACAAATTCGGTTGACTTTCCCATTTGATATGCATGTTGATGCGTGGAAAGTAGTTTATAATTGATGGTTTTCGGGTATAATGATCAACCATCCTTTCTAATGCTTTCAGAAGAAAGGATGATAGACTTATAGGTCTGAAGTCCTTCGGTGTGGTATGACAGCTTTTACCAGCCTTCAGTATGAAAACCACTCTCGCTTCCCTCCACTTGTCAGGAACATAACCCAGTCTTGGACAACTGGTGTAAATTCTTAGTAGCCTTGGGGCTATGAGACTCGATACTTTCCATATCTCGGCCGGTATGATACCGTCGGGTCCTGGTGACTTGAAAGGCTTGAAACTTCCCAGAGCCCAATTTAATGTCTGCATATTAACGATGTCAGATATATTTACTGCAGGTATGGGGTAAGGATCAGATGTCTGAAACTCAGACACTGAGTTACCCGGAAAGTGAGCGTCCAACAAGGTTCTTAACGATTGTTCGCTGGATGTAGTCCACGTCCCATTAGCGGATAAAATTTTTCTCATGCGAGAGGCTTCTGAAATATTTTCAATATTTTCACAAAACTTCTTCCATGTTGCATTTTTAGCAATTCTTATGTGCTTTTTATACTCTTTTAATTAACCCTTATAAGCTATCCAGTCCAGTTTATTTCTGGATGATTTAGCCTTATTGAAGAGTTTTCTACATGTACACCTACACAATTATAACTCTCTATTCCACCAAGGTGGTTTCTTTTTCCCCCTGGCTTATTCAAAGGGCAAGACGACTCCCTTGCATTTTTAAAGATTGTAGTAATGTTATCAACCTCAAAATCTAAATCAGAAGTTTCTAGAAGTGACGAGTCTCCAATCGCTCCTAATTATCTAGAAAAAATAGACCTATAAAGACGCCAATTTGTCTGCCTAATATTTCAGGAGATTTCTACCTCTGGTGCCCGCTCCCTAATACTAAACTCAATAAACCTATGATCAGAAATGGAATGTCCGTGAAGAATACGCCAATTCATGATCCTATCGGCTACCGAATCAGAAGAAAAGGTAACATACAGGACTTCCGGTCTGTTCCTTGTTATAAACGTCGGTTTTTGACCTCTATTACAAATTTTAAGGTTAGTACTAACTACAAATTCTAAAAGTTCCTCACCTCTTTCATTAGTGTCTGTACTTCCCCAAATAGTATGATGTACGTTGGCATCACAGCACAGGATGATATGGTGTCCAGCGTTTACCGCCGCATCCACAAAGTTCCTCACCACTACCGACGGTAGAGGGCCTTGATCGTCATGAGCGCGGTATACCGACGTTAGCCAGTAGCATGTATCCCGGACATCCACGCTTACAGACGTTATGTCTCTGCCGCTGAAGTTAGATAATAAATATATATTAAGGTGGTTTCTTGCCAATATGCAGCTTCTATTGTTGCCTTCATTCTTGACGGCTAGCATCTTAAAATTCTTGGTCCTCAGGCCACCACTAATCCAGGGTTCTTGGATTAGGACTTTGTCAACTTTGCATGTCATCATGCGAAGCTGAAGAGCAGCTGAGGCTGCCTTAGGGTGATGGAGATTTATCTGCAGCAGGTTTAACATCCGCTACGAGATCCATCTCCACGGCCGTTTTATGGGACTCATCGTGAGTCTCAAGAAGGAGGTCACTGTCTTCCCCGTAATCAGCGTCGAACAGGCCTGAGGCACCTCCGAGAATTTTAGAGTCGGATGTAATGTAGCCATCCTTTTCCGAAGATTCTCGCAAGCTGGCCTTCTTCTCCTCCTCTTCAGATTCTTCCTCCACAGCATTTCCACACACTGTCTTGGAATTATCCGTCACTGGAGGCTGATCTCCTTTGTACACCTTCAACGTAACCTGTGCAAAGGCGTACGATATAATATTGTTGGACTTGGCCAAGTGAGGGAGGGTTTCAGCGTTTAGTATAATAATTACACCACGTCTGTCCCCCTCAGCCTCACCGAACTAACCCATCTTCCAATTGCCGGTTGGAAGTGAGGGATTACAGTTCTTTAACAACTTTATCGATCCTTCAGCTGTGTCTGGGAATGCCGGAATCCATGCATGCGCATGTACCACAGTACTCCATTTGCCCTTGTGGATGGTGCCATCCATATCTCCCCTATCGACAACGGCCATTATGAGGTTGTCTTTTGCAACCTAACGCCAATATTGCTATTAGCCTTAGGCCGCTTAGGCAATGGTTTGTCGTCCGGCGTTTGCAGTCTTTTACCAGACGGTTTTGACGACGTGGTAGCACCGCTACTACTAAAGGCGCTAGTGTCCATGTGTTCAAGGACACCTTTTGCCCATCCAAGGGATGATTTCTGTTCCTCGGACAGTTTAGATGGGTCTTGAGTGCCCAACGTCTTTACAATACGTAGGCATAACCTTTTTTGGTTATGCCTCATTTTTGATGGTCGAAGCCGGCGTGGCCGAGCTCCCACTGCTCTGCCTAGTGCTCTCGGCAGTCTTCGTGTGAACGAGTTTTCTCATACCAGACGGTTACGTGAAACCGGTCTTCTGTCCCTCCGCGCTAGAAAGCACCGTCAATCCATCGGTCCCGATCTTGTTTCTTGTTTGGTTTTGGTTTTTAAGAGAATTGTTCATTTTGGTCCCACGAGCATGGGGGATTTGAAATCCACCACGTCATAGCCCCCGATAGCGTGGTGAGGGCGTCGTCTACTTACCGAGGTGCCCAGGTATCAGCAAAGCTCCGTTATAATACAGTCTTTTGACCCCGACTGCAAAAATCCGATGGGCACGGGCCGCATCACACCCCGGTTTAGAGTTGTATAACCTTTGGTTCACAGACCTTTAGAGTCAGTTGTCTTCGCCCAATACCATAGAGGACCATTAAAGGTCAGCTATGGTATTGGGTTGAAGACATAGACCACGGTCTGTACTTAAGCCACCACACCACGACAAGGTAGTTACCCCGATGGGGAAAGGCTAATGAAGCCTTAATTTGTTTATAAAACGTTATTATTTAACCGATCTCATGAATTACAATTTGTTTTTTGTTAAAATAAATTAAATTAAAGAATATTTTGTATTGTTTTGCACTGCGCGGGAATTCCCGGAATTTCCCGGGAAACCAAAAAGTCGTTCCCGCCTTCCCGGGAAATGAAAAAGTCCGGGAAAAGAAAAACTCTAATACATACATACATACATATATACATACATACATATATACATACATACATACATATATACATACAAACATACATACATACAAATTTATTTCTTAAACAAATAAACAAAATATAAGCTTACCAGCGACAAACAAGCTGGGCCCCCCCCCCAAACGAGCATTAGGGGTGTTCACATACATGAGAACGTTTTATAAATAAATAAAATAACTTATTTAATTATTTTATTAATAACAATTTATTTAATTATTTTATTTATAAACAATTTATTAGCGTAAGGAAATCACACAAGCACATTCCCATGATTCATATGAGAATCGCCTAGTAGTCATCAAATCTATTTTCTCTGATATTACTGATATAGTATTACGATAACAAATTTCTACAGTCTGGCCACACTGGGAATTTTTTCTGCAGCATTAGAAAATAATAATCATATATTGCCGTCGACATTTGAAAAAAATAATAATCATGTTTTGCCGTCGGCATTTGAAAAAAATAATAATCATACATTGCCGTTGGCATTTGAAAAAAATAATAATCATGCATTGCCGTCGGCATTAGGAAAAATAATTATGTATTGCCATAGGCATTAAAAAAAATAATAATCATGTTTTGCCGTCGGCATTTTAAAAAAATAATAATCATGCATTGCCGTCGGCATTTGAAAAAATAATAATCATGCATTGCCGTCGGCATTAGGAAAAATAATTATGTATTGCCGTAGGCATTAGGAAAAATTATCATGCATTGCCGTAGGCATTAGGAAAAACACGGATTTATTAAACCACCCTCGAAAAATATTTAAAAGACTTATTGAACCACCCTCGTAGGTATCAAATTTCTTAAATTTCGAAGAATTTAACAATTTTCAAATTTTAATTACCCAAATTTAACGATTTCAGCCACAATTTAACAATTTTAATTGCGGTAGAACCGCCATTTCACTGCTACTCACGCAAAAAGTTGAGAGTTGCCTAACTTTTCGCTTCGCTATGCGTTAAAAGTTCTTTATGTGACATGTCTCATATAAGCACGTAAATTTCATCTTAGATGTCAAAGCGAATCTTCAACGCAACGCGAAGCAAAAGTTTTATCTGACATGGGCTTAATAGAAACATCTATATAATATATCTAATATATATATTATATAAAAGAGGATGTGTGAATGTATGTATGCACGTAACGTATGGACTCCAAAACGGCTGGGCCGGTTTTAATGAAATTTTCAGGGAATCTTCACAATACTCAGGCGGGTAACACTTTGAAGTCTGATGTTTTATTTTCGGTCTGGGGGCGGAGGGGCGTGGCAAAATCCAGTTTTTATATCGCACCACAAATGCCATATGTATATATATATTAATTTTTGTTTTTTATTTTATTGTTTTTAAAGCTGTTTTCGTTTTTTTTTAAACAAGATATCAAACTCTTAAATCGGTTATGTAGTTCCGAAGATATTTACAAAAAACCTTTGTTAATAATGATAAAATATCAAAATTCTAAACTTTCGAAATGTTGCATTAAAAAATCCGAATTTTCGGTTTATTTACAAAATATTTACATAATTCGATAACACCATGGGGTAGCAAAGCACACCGGGTGTAGCTAGTTTCTTATATTGCTCAATAATCGATTATTTTAGTCTCACGCCTTGTTAAAATCATTAAGTTGGTAATCCAGTAAGCAACAGCTTCCACCAAAAATGCTTAATTCCAAACTCGATTACCTTTTTTGAAATTTTTTGCTGGTTAAATATTCTTAATTTTAGCAACTGCATATAATTCTGATTGCAGATATGGGAATTGGAAATCTGGAAATCCGCTCGACCGTCACCTAACCGAATGCTAAAGTGACTGCTGAACTGATTTTTATGAAAATGGAAACATATGCTTTTTATGTATATATCAATATGACGGAAATAAAATTATTGATCGCAAGGCAACGTTTTGTGGCCTCAGCTAGTCTTTTACATAATTGAACGAAACATGGTTCTAACGGATACATCGCTGCAGTAAGTAAATTGGAGGTAATTAATCAGGAACTACTTTTTCTCTATTTCCATTTTCTTCACCAAATTTGCCTACAAGGAGCTATGTTATGCCAGCATATTAAAATTATTTTTCACGTCTGCGATATCTTTCCAAAACTCACTCTCACTTAAGATAAGGAATTTTTTAAATTTTCAAAGTGTGATATAGATCTGTATTCACTTTTAACTTTTCAGTGTGTTTTCTTTAATTTGGAAACATTTGTGTAAAAGGAACAGTAATATTTATGTCTCTACTGAGAACATTTTGTGAAACTATATTGAAGATATATTTAGTTTTCCAATATGATAAAAAAATGAAAAAATACTATTTTGTTTTTGAATTCTTCAACTTTATGATTGAAATTTTCGGTTTAAAGATGGTGAAAATTTAGAACATCTTACATCTTCAGATAGTTTCGACATTAATATCATTTATTATTTTAAGAACATAAGTTTTATCATTGCATTTTGACTAAGCATTTAACAATGAGAATAAATATTATGAGGACTTCCATTGTTCCAGTACTCTATATAAAATAGCTTGACGATACAATCAACGTTTCGGGGATGTTTATAAAATGTTTACGACATCAGCTGTTATTTCTTTTAATAATTCGTAACAAACATTCATTGAACATCATTACTTTTCCCCATCATAAGCGAACAAATGTCAGCCTCAAACCCTACTAACGTCCCTTTCCACAATGTATGATTAAGACTTAAAATGAACCTTAACTGCAAGTTCTTCATACAAAACTATCCGTTACAGTCTCTGTTAGCTTTTAATTGCACCTTGTGAAAAGGGCCGTAAGTTTTCAATACTTAACAACATAAATACTAAAAGAATACTTTTTATTGGAATAACAAAAGTTGCCAGCCATAACCGCCAAAAAGTTTAAACAAATTACTTTCGGGCTTCATTTTTTTGACGAAAATCGATTAGTTACGATCGCAAATAATCGATTTTCATAAAAACGAAGTTAAAAAAATATGACGCTTAAGATTTTTTGGCGGTTAGGGCTGGAATAGACAAAAATTGCCAAAAAAGTAGCGAGAGTGCCACAGTACCAGCTAACATCCAATAGTGCCCAAAATGGCACAATTGTGCCACATTTCCCATCACTGTCTGATTGTGGCACAAACAATTTTAACGCTCACATATTTTCTCTCAAACAACTATGACTTATGCTAGGAACACAATTGGAACGAACGACGAATTTTTCGGTGCGAACTTTCGTCACAAAAAATAAAACACATTTGTTCATATGAAAATGATCACAACACCGCCGTAGAACGAAATTCGTCGTTGTTAAATACTAATGTAAATATCCACGGAATACTGTAGATATACCTATTTAGTTAATAAACTGTAATGGTAACACTAACGATATGTGACTGTCAGTGCAATGCCATTTGACATTTTGTGTATATATAGTATCAATTAGTCTTAAGCTATTTTTTTGGGCGATTATTCTGAATTTAACCACGAATGAAATTGGTCATTTTTGTTTTAAATAAAAGAATTATTATATTATTAAATCACACAACGTGCGTTTCATTACCATCGGTCCCCATATACAACAAATTGGCGACGAGGATGGGAATCTGCTTTTGATCGTTTGGTAATGGAAAATTTTTCGTGAATTCATTGGTACTATATACATATATACATATATGTATGATAATTTGCTGTGCCTCGGTTTTGCTGCTGGGAAAATTGCGTGCTTAAATCATACCTTCATAAATAAATATACATATGTTGCTGCCTTCTGTTGGCACATAGATTTTTGCTGAAGAGTAAAATTTAGGCCTGTTGCTGCTGCTACCTGCTTTTAAAATTATTTTTTTTAATGCATGTTTTTATTTATTGTATCTTCAAATATGAACTAAAAATATGTATTCAAATCTTAAATCTAAGGTATAATTATTAGGCCCAACCAATGTCGGACATAAGCTTAGTGATAGTTATTAATAATACATAAGTAGTGATAAGCAACAAAAAGAAAAAAAGTGTTTTCAAGCAGCTTCATCATCTAGAGTGTTGAATATTAGAGCCCGTATCTCTCTTTTTTAATCGGATGTGTCCAGTAAAGTTTAAAATATTATGAGCAAGCGGATTAGAATGTGACTCGAGTTTTGGTAGATATTTGCCTGCGTATTTTGCAATTTCTTCAGTCACTAGTGGCATATTTAAATCACGATGTATATTTGAATTTTTGATGTACCCTGGAGCCGATGTTATGCAACGTAAAATTTTGCTTTGCCTTCGTTGAATTTTTTCAACATTTGAAGCTGAAGCAGTGCCCCATAGTTGAATTCCGTAGCACCATATTGGCTTCAAAAGCGACTTGTATATTAAAAGTTTGTAATCTAGACTGAGGGTTGAATTTCTACCAATCAACCAATGTACCTGAGTTAATTTAAATTTCATTTGTGATAGCTTAGAATCAATGTGGTATTTCCATGTAAGTCGTCGATCAAGGTGTAAACCAGGATATTTCACATGTGAATGTTGAGGAACAACTTGATTGTTAATCCGAATGGGGGAACAAGTATCTCTTCGTAAGGCAAATGTTACTTAAACACAATTTTGTTCATTTACCTTAATTCTCCATAAGTTTAATCATAGCTCCATTTGGCTAATGTGTTCCTGGAGTTTGAGGGATGCCTCATCAGGGCTTTTGTGCATACTAAGGCAGGCTGTATCATCGCCAAATGTGGAAGTATGGATACTACTGCTCACAGGCATATCACAAGTATAAATCAAATATAAAATTGGCCCCAGTATACTCCCCTGTGGCACACCGGATGAGATAGTTTCAGGCATACTCGTAAAGTCTCCTTCCACAACAGTTAACTTACGGGAAATAATGTAACTTTCCAAAAGATTTAAAATGTTTATTGGTAAGTAAGTCTTCAATTTTAAAATTAGGCCTTCATGCCACACTTTATCAAATGCCTGAGAAATGTTAATAAACAGCACAGAACAATCCTTTTTGCTTTATTCTTATAAATTGAACCAATCCATGAGTTTGTTCAATGGTGCTATGCTGACTTCTAAAACCAAATTGATGGTATGGGATCACCCACTGTCAGTTATAATTGGGGAAAATATTGTCTTAAGCAGTTTTTCGAAAAGCTTTGACATTGTTGATAGTAGACTTATTGGCCTATATGACTCAGCCTTGGTAGGATCTTTGCCCGGCTTTGTAATCATTTTAACCTTGGCAAGCTTCCAGCGATGTGGATAATACTCCAGTCGTAAAATGGCATTAAAAATAAATAACCGGATTCTTACTGCAATACGAGGCAACTTCATCAGCATCTGGTTATTAATTCCATCAATACCCGGAGCTTTCTTCGGGTTGAGTTCGGCAATTAATTTTTGTAAATCACGCGTCTTAAACTTTATGTGTTGAGAGGGTAGAGCGACTACACTCGGCAAATCAGCAACACCAGTACATATGTTTGACGTAAAAACGGATTTTAAGTGCTCAGCAAATATCTTACCTTTTTAATCCCCGACTAAAAAAAGGGGTGTTATAAGTTTGTAGTGTGTGTCTGTGTGTCCGTGTATCTGTGTATCTTTGTATCTGTCTGTGTCCACGTACAGGCCAAACTGCTGGACCGATTTTCATTTAGTTTTTTCTGTTTGAAAGATGATTTGATCGTGAGGGTTCTTAGCTATGTTTGAAAAAAATCGATCCAGCCGTTTAGAACATATAACATCTTTTCTGAAAAAAGTCGGGGGTTCTTAAAATTTTTAATTTTTGTTATTCAGTATCGCTTCTTGCCCAACCTCCGGTAGATGTACGTAGAGGTGGCTTATACTCAACGGGTGTTTTAAGCTTTCACAATGAGTAAATAGATGCTGGTGTGACATCAAGACCTTCCAGATACTTTTTAAGAGATGCAGGTTTTTCAGATGCAAGCAACTATTGGAGTCGTTTAGTACACTCTTTAAATCTGATTTTATTTTGGGGTGATCTGTGCTGTTGCCATTCCCTTCTAGCTCTTCTTTTTTCACGAACGAAACGTTCAATGTCTGTAGATAAATTTTATTAAACCCAGTCTGCGGATGGGAGGTAGTGGCATGTTCAGCAGCCTGTTTAATATTCTCGTTGAGATTGGCAATCTTATATTCAATATCATCGAGTGTTCTAAGCTTAATATTTTCCGTACAATGACTACTGAGATATTTTTTGAACCCCAGCAAATTAACACGATTGATCATCTTTACATATGGGTCAAGTAAGTTACTTCTTAATGGGCTACAAATTTTAATAATCGTGGGAAAGTGATCGGAAGAGAGATCAAGAGAAGCTTGAAGTTGAATTGAATCCCTAGAGATATTTTTTATGATGCCAAAATCTATAACATCCGCAATTTTTTGTATGTTAGTAGGCCAATAAGTGGGCTCCCCACTCCAAATGAAGTCCAAGCCCATTTTTGAAATTGTGTTGAACAATGCTCGACCTCTGGGTATAATAAGACGCGAACTCCAGAACGTATGTTTTGCATTGTAGTCGCCAGCTGCTACAAAACAAGGTCCAAGAGATTTGTAGAAATCCTCATATTGATTCTCAGTGATTAAAAATCTGGGAGGGGAGTAAAGTGATGATATAACAAAATTTGTACAAAAACTTTCAAAGCCAATATTTGTTGCTTGTAGGTGTTCTTCACAAATGTTGTCAATAATATAGTACTTGAGTCTTGACTTTATTAGAATTGCTGATCCACCGCATGCTCTTCCTCTTGGGTTCTTTGAATCATATAAAGTGTAGCCATAAATTTTAAAAAGACTTCTCGAAGTCAAATGAGTCTCAGATACTAACATTATATCAATATTTTTTTCGTGAGGAAGTGCTCAAGTTCATTTTTATGATGGCGAATGCCGTTTGCCTTCCAGAAACATATTGTTAACGTGTTCATGGCTTGTTATTTAATGCTTGAAGCAGAGTATTCTGCATTTGCAGGATTTCTTGCATCATGCTAGTCATATTTGTTGTAAAATTCTTTATAGTTTGCACCAGATTATCAATAGTAGCTTCAAGGTGATTAAAATTAAAGTTTGCGTTAGTATTTTTTGAATTATTTGGCGGGGAAACATTTTGTGTGAAAATTGAATTTGTCTTAGCAGCATCTGCATACGATACACGGGAAGTAACTGGTTGGCTCATTTGGCAAAAGTGGCTGAGGGAGCGTTTGTTGTTTGAACTGGAGCTAATTTAGTTTCTTGCACCATAGTCTGCTTTACGAGAGAGTAGACAGGATAACCTCTGTATTTAGCGGTATGATTCCCTCCACAATTACTGCATTTTTGATCACTTTGATCTTTTGGCTTATTGCAACTAGCAGTGCCGTGTAATTCGCCGCACACAACACAAACAGTAGGTAAATTGCAGTAAGTTTTCGTATGGCCATATTCTTGACAATTAAGGCACTTTGCGGGCCCAGAACGCTTGTGTGGTTCTTCAACTGATATTTTTCGGTATAACAGGTATTTTAAGGTATAAATTAGGTGCACCTCAGTTTTTTTTTTAAATTTTATATCATTAGGCTCAAGTTCTCCCTATTTATTATATTGGACACATTTTTTACCTTAAACCCCTGGAGGGCGAGTGCATCTTTTATTTCTTCGGGAACAACATAAGAATATATGCCCTTCAATACGATCTACAGGCCTTTAGCGCTCTTAAGCTGGTATGTGTAGAAGCTTGTTTTATTTTTTTTAAATTCAGCAACCATTTTGCGGAAATCTTTTTCGTCATAAATTTGGATTTTCGTTTAATCGATGTTGCCGCGCTTTATTGGAACAATATGAAATTTATTCTCACCAATGACCGAGATTAAGTTTTTGATAAGAGCGTTTGAATTTTTTTCTCTCAAATAGATTGGTGGCGGCTTGGATGTTTTGTTCGTGGATACAGCGGATTTGTTGTTGTCATCTTGCAATATTTGAAAAAGGTTTTGAAGATTAGTAGAAGATGCGGTGTTATCCCTAGACATCTTTGGAGCAGATGAAATTTTTGAAGAATTCGGGCTTCGCCCACGCTTTTCCATGGTTATATATCTGTCCATGCCGACTAGTACCTTACATTTTGAGCTACTGTTATCTGTAGTGATAACTTTGTTAAGTGATGAACACGAGCCTGAGGGGGATGATATTACTGACTTATATGAAGAAGTACTGGGCAACTGTAATGTTAATGAATCACTACTATTTGACATTGGACAAATCAAAGATGATCGCTGACGCAAAATTGGCCACTGCTAAAAATGCTTTTCAAGAAAAAAAAACTTTCAAACTACTCAATAATGCAGTTACCATACCATGGAAAATGTGGATAAGAGGAAAGATGTTAAAATGGTCAATAATTGGGAGAGAACGAATCGGAACCATTTGGGGGCTCAAGATTGTATATCAAAACCAAATTTTCATAGTTTATCTATATTTTCCGAAGATCTGGTAGCAATCGAAATGACTAGAGTTAAAACCTGCTACAATAAACCAATTTACTTAGGATTTTATGTACTCGAGTTGTCCAAATGGAAAATGTATCATTTTCATTACTGGTACATGCAACCTAAGTTTAAGACAAAACACTCATTGAACTATATAGGCACGGACTCTTTCATATATTCAATAAAGACGGATGACTTTTACGCTGACATACAAAATTGCATAGAAGAACATTTTGATACATCGGACTATCCCACGGACAATACTTATAATTTTCCATTAATAAATAAAAAAGTTGTAGACATGATGAAGGATGAAAACTGCGGTAAGATAATGACAGAGTTTGTTGCGCTGCGATCAAAAATGTACTCATTCAGTGTACGAAATCAAAATGACGTTAAAAATCGAAAGAGGTAAAAAGATCCATATTAGATAAATATAGTTTAGCTACTTATAAAAACTGTTTATTCAATAAGACTAATGTATACGATAATATGCTAACATTTAAATCTAAGCTGCACCAGATATATACTAGTCAACTAAATAAGGTAGTCTTAAGTTATGGAGACGATTAGAGAAAAAGTAGGACAAATAACATTAATACATATGCATGGTATCATTGTCGTATTAAGGAAACTAACCCTGAATACGAACTTGATATGTTGCTAGATGAGATTGCTAGAATGCAAGAAAATGGTTAAATTTAGTTAATTTTTAAATTGTATATAAAATCTTAGTTATTAAGAAGAATTATTGTAAATAAAATCCTATTTATTAAGAAAAATTAGTGTAAATAAAAACTTATTTATTAAGAAAAATTATTGTACATAAAATCATATTTATTAAGAAAAATTATTGTAAATAAAATCCTATTTATTAAGAAAAACTATTGTACATACACATGTAAATAAATTTTTAAGAAAAAATTTTGAAATAAAATATTGAAAAAAGAATTAAATATGCGAATGGTTTTTACTTTTTTATTGGCTTTACTTCGTTGGATCAAAAAATTTTTGTTTTTCTTATTTGCAAATTCTTATTTTTTTTTTCTTCATATCGCTTAAACATGTACAGTCTTGTTTTCTTTGAGAGGTTCTGCACAAGACAAATTGAATTTCACAATATTGTAAAATTCCATTAAATTTTATTAGATATTTGCATTAAGAGAAACAATTTAGATAATCGGATAAGTCCTTATAACTATTTTTCACTACATACAAGTTTCTGTTATTTTCTAATCGAATAATTCCCGATATCCTATTTGGCAATAATATATATTAATTATGTATTTTAAATTATAAATAAAAAGACATTAAAGAGTTTTGTAAAATATAAATGTTTGTGCTTTTTTTATTTAATATTTTCAGTTATTTCATAAAGAAATTGAAGACATAAATAACCACAGGTAAATGTATTGAAATTCTGATGTTGATTATAGTTGTATTTTATATTTGTACCAAGATATTTGACTACTTCCGAAGGAGGTTGTAAGTTTCCAAAGCTGTCGAAATATTCTTTTACATTATTGTTTTTATAATATGCTACCCAATGTGTACCAGGTCCTGTTGATACGTCTAAATTGATTATTCCACATTCTATTTTCTTTGTTCATTTTGGTAGAGTATTCAACATGAAAACTTCTGTAAAATATAGAATATTTATAGAGAAACGGTTTATGTCCACAACAGATAGTGGTCTGGTGGGTAGCATCTCTAAGAGGTTTTTGATTCCTCTTTGTAAACTAAACCATAACCCTTTTTATATGGTTTTAAGCAAAGTCCCTTTCCAACTGCTATAGATTCCATCGCTCTATTATGTCTAGTTGCTTCATCAAGTTGATTTTTTGCATTCTTTGTTGCATTTACAGCTTTAGCTATAGCAGCACCTCCAGTTGTTAGACTACCACTTGCACCCAGAGCAGTTAAAATCGGTATTAGAGGCAAAAAACCACCTATATTTGGGACACGTATTACACGTGGTACTATAATTTGAGATTTTCTTGCTTCGAATGATTTGTTGATAGTTTTTTGGACAATTTTAATAGCTGAGTTAATATCTAATGGTTTTTCCTTGTTTCGTATTTTTGTTGCATGTCTAATTGATGTTCTAAACAGTTTTTATCATTTATCTTGTTCTTTTTAACATTTTTGTTTTTCTCCACACCCATACCAAATTTTGTTTTGGCTTTCATTGTGTTAGTAACCATACATGCAAATGATTTTTCAGCAATACTACTATCTTTTGATAAAACTCGATCCCAAGCTGAATTTTCAATTATTTTATCAGCTTTATGTTTAGTGCTTAAATCCTTATTTTTTGAATAAGCTATATCGTGATCTTTACAAGCAGAGTCCAATAAATTAATTCCCTTATCACCTCGATTTAAACGTTTTTGTAGTTTTGTTCCAGGTCCACGGTACTGATATCCAGGAAGATGAAGTTAAACAGGTAGAGAGTTTATAATTTTATCTACTATACCTGCTCCAACGAAGGTGTTTTTATAACTACTACACGTTTTCTGATGAGTTCTCGTGGTACCTTCATAGTGAACAGTCGATTAGCGGAATTTTTTTTACTTACAAAAAATTAAACAAACAAAAAATATTCGTAGTACATATTATTCGTAATAGGTACATACTGTCTTTAATAAATAAGCTTTATGCTTTGCTAATATCTTTACATAGTAAAAATAACAAAAACAAAAAAAAACCGCAAACAAAAAAAATTAAACAAAGTGATATTGAGGAATGCTATATATGTGTACCTCTAAACAAATAAACAATCATAAATAACAAAAACAAAAAAAGACCGCAAACAAAAAAAAACACAAACGAATACCCCTTGAGGAATTCTCTGTATGAGTGCCTCCAATACAAAAAAAATTGAAGTGAGTTCTAACGGCAGAAATGCTTATTTTACTGTGAGTTCTGAAACTCTTAATGAAAAAAATATAAATAATAAATCTGATGAAAGTCTTTTTTTAACGTCAAAGCCAATTTTTCGTCAGCGATCAACTTCGCTTTGTCCAATGCCAAATAGTAATGATGCATTAACATTACAGTTGCCCAGTACTTCTTCATATAAGCCAGTAATATCATCCCCTTCAGGCTCGTGTTCATCACTTAACAAAGTTATCACTACAGATAACAGCGGCTCGAAACTCAAGGTACAAGTCGGAATGGACAGATATATAACCGTGGTAAAGCGTGGGCGAAGCCCGAATTCTTCAAAAATTTCATCTGCTCCAAAAATGTCTAGGGATAACAGCGCAGCCTCAACTAATCGCCAAAACCGCTTTAAAATTTTGCAAGATGACAACGACAAACCCGAGGTATCCTCGAATAAAATATCCAAGCCGCCACCAATATATTTGAGACAAAAAAATTCAAATGCTCTTATTAAAAAATTAATTTCGGTCATTGGTGAGAATGAATTTCACATTGTTCCAATAAAACGTGGCAACATCGATGAAACTAAAGTCCAAATTTATGACGAAAAAGAGTTCCGCAAAATGGTTGCTGAATTTGAAAAAAATAAAACAAGCTTCTACACATACCAGCTTAAGAGCGCTAAAGGCATGCAGATCGTATTGAAGGGCATAGATTCTTATGTTGTTCCCGAAGAAATAAAAGATGCACTCGTCCTCCAGGGGTTTAAGGTAAAAAATGTGTTCAATATAATAAATAGAGAGAAGATTCCCCAACCCCTATTTCGTGTTGAAATTGAGCCTAATGATATAAAATTAAAAAAAATGAGACGCATCCAATTTATAATTTAAAATACCTCTTGTACCGAAAAATCACAGTTGAAGAGCCACATAAGCGTTCAGGTCCTGTACAGTGCCATAATTGCCAAGAATATGGCCATACAAAAACATACTGCAATTTACCCTCTGTTTGTGTTGTGTGCGGCGAATTACACGGCACTGCTAGTTGCAATAAGCCAAAAGATCAAAGTGATAAAAAATGCAGTAATTGTGGAGGTAATCACACCGCTAACTACAGAGGTTGTCCTGTGTACTCTTTCGTAAAGAAGACTATGGTGCAAAAACCTAAATTAGCTCCAGCTCAATCAGCAAACGCTTACTCTGCCACTTTTGCGCAAATGAGCCAACCAGTTACTTCCCGTGTATCGTATGCAGATGCTGCTAAGACAAATTCAATTCCCACACAAAATGTTTCCCCGCCAAATAATTCAAAAAATACTGACGCAAGCTTTAATTTTAATCGCCTTGAAGCTACTATTGAAAATCTGGTGCAAACTATAAACAATTTTACAACAAATATGACTAGCATGATGCAAGAAATGCTGCGAATGCAGAATACTCTGCTTCAAGCATTAATTAATAAGCCATGAACACGTTAACAATATGTTTCTGGAACGCAAACGGCATTCGCCAACATAAAAATGAACTTGAGCAATTCCTCATGGAAAAAAATATTGATGTAATGTTAGTATCTGAGACTCATTTGACTTCGAGAAGTCTTTTTAAAATTTATGGCTACACTATATGATACAAAGGACCCTAGAGGAAGGGCTTGCGGTGAATCAGCAATTCTAATAAAGTCAAGACTCAAGCACTATGTTCTTGATAACATTTGTGAAGAACACCTACAATCAACAAATATTGGCATTGAAAGTTTTTGTACAAATTTTGTTATATCATCAATTTACTCCCCTCCCAGGTTTTCAATCACTAATAATCAATATGAGGATTTCTACAAATCTCTTGGACTTTGTTTTGTAGCAGCTGGCGACAACAATGCTAAGCATACGTTCTGGGGTTCGCGTCTTATTACCCCCAGAGGTCGAGCATTGTTCAACACTATTTCAAAAATGGGCTTGGATGTCATTTCGAGTGGGGAGCCACTTATTGGCCTACTGACATACAAAAAATTCCGGATGTTATAGATTTTGGCGTCATAAAAAATATCTCTAGGGATTTAATTCAAGTTCAAGCTTCTCTTGATCTTTCGTCCGATCACTCTCCGACGATCATTACAATTTGTAGTCCATTAAGAAGTAACTTACCTGACCCATATGTGAAGATGATCAATCGTGTTAATTGGCTGGGGTTCAAAAAATATCTCAGTAGTCATTGTACGGAAAACATTACGCTTAGAACATCCGATGATATTGAATCTAACATTGCCAATCTCAGCGAGAATATTAAACAGGCTGCTGAACATGCCACTATCTCCCATCCGCAGACTGGGTTTAATAAAATTTATTCTACAGACATTGAACGTCTCGTACGTGAAAAAAGAAGAGCTAGAAGGGAATGGCAACAGCACAGATTACCACAAGATAAAATCAGATTTAAAGAGTGCACTAAACGACTCCAAGAGTTGCTTGCATCTGAAAAAACTGCATCTCTTAAAAATTATCTGGAAGGTCTTGATGTCACACCAGCGTCTAATTACTCTTTGTGGCGCGCTGCTAGAAAGCTTAAAACACCCATTGAGTACAAGCCACCTCTACACACATCTACCGGAAGTTGGGCAAGAAGCGATACTGAAAAAGGTAAAATATTTGCTGAGCACTTAAAATCCGTTTTTACGCCAAACATATGTACTGGTGTTGCTGATTTGCCGAATGTAGTCGCTCTACCCCCTCAACACATAAAGTTTAAGACGCGTGATTTACAAAAATTAATTGCCGAACTCAACCCGAAGAAAGCTCCGGGTATTGATGGAATTAGTAACCAGATGCTTATGAACTTACCTCGTATTGCAATGAGAACCCTATGATTCATATTTAATGCCATTTTACGACTGGAGTATTATCCACACAGATGGAAGCTTGCCAAGGTTAAAATGATTTCAAAGCCGGGCAAAGATCTAACCAAGGCTGAGTCATATAGGCCAATAAGTCTACTATCAACTATGTCAAAGCTTTTCGAAAAACTGCTCAAAACAAAATTGTCCCAAATTCTAATTAGTAGTGGGTGCATACCAGACCATCAATTTGGTTTTAGAAGTCAGCATAGCACCATCGAACAAACTCACAGAATGGTTCAATTTATAAGAAGAACTTTTGAGGAAAAAAAGTATTGCTCTGAGTTCTTTATTGACGTTTCCCAGGCATTTAATAAAGTGTGGCATGAAGGCCTAATTTTAAAATTGAAGACTTACTTACCAATAAACATTTTAAATCTTTTGGGAAGTTACATTATTTCCCGTAATCTCACTGTTGTGGAAGGAGACTTTACGAGTAGGCCTGAAACTATTTCATCCGGTGTGCCACAGGGGAGCGTACTGGGACCAGTTTTATATTTGATTTATACTTGTGATATGCCTGTGAGCAGTAGTATACATACTTCCACATTTGCCGACGATACAGGCTGCCTTAGTATGCACGAAAACCCTGATGAGGCATCCCGCAAACTTCAGGAACACATTAGCCAGATGGAGCTTTGGTTAAACTTATGGAGAATTAAAGTCAATGAACAAAAGTGTGTCCATATAACGTTGACCCTAAGAAGAGATACTTGCTCCCCCATTCGGATTAACAATCAAGTTGTTCCTCAACATTCACATGTGAAATATCTTGGTATACACCTTGATCGACGACTTACATGGAAACACCACATTGACTCTAAGTTAACTCAAATGAAACTTAAATTAACTCAGGTACATTGGCTGATTGGTAGAAATTCAACACTTAGCCTAGACTGCAAACTTTTAATATACAAGTCGCTTTTAAAGCCAATATGGTGTTACGGAATTCAACTATGGGGCACTGCTTCAGCTTCAAATGTAGAGAAAATTCAACGAAGGCAAAATAAAATTTTACGCATGATAACATCGGCTCCATGGTACATCAAAAATTCAAATATACATCGCGATTTGAATATGCCACTAGTGACTGAAGAAATTGCAAAATACGCAGGCAAATACCTAACAAAACTCGAGTCACATCCTAATCCGCTTGCTCGTAATATTTTGAACTTTACTGGACACATCCGCTTAAAAATGAGAGATACACGGGCTCTAATATTCAACACTCTAGATGATGAAGCTGCTTGAAAACACCTCTTTCTTTTTGTTGCTTATCACTACTTATGTATTATTAATAACTATCACTAAGCTTATGTCCGACATTGGTCGGGCCTAATAATTTTTTTTATAGATTTAAGATTTGAATACTTATTGTTAGTTCATATTTGAAGATACAATAAATAAAAAAAAACATGCATTTAAAAAAAAAAAAAAAAAACGTTTTCTGATATCGTATAACCATATTATCTGATTTTTTCTATAATAAGAGGTAACATTTATGAAATGTATTTAGTTAAAAAAAATGCAGTAGTGAAACAACATAAAAATATTTCAGTTCGTAATATTGATGATTCAGCGAACATCAGTTCAAAAATAAAGCATAGTCCCTCTTACCAAATTCTATTCGTGCTCTAATAGTGGGACCATCAAATTGTGAAAAGACTAATGTTATGATCGGCTTACTAGAAAGTCCTAATGGACTCAAGTTTGAAAACATCTATTTATACTCAAAATCTCTTTATCAACACAAATATGAATACCTGAAGAAACTAATTTCACCAAATAAAGGAATGGAATATTATACATTCACCGATAAGGAATCAGTTATTCCACCTGACGAAGCTAAAACTAATTCAATTATGATATTTGATGATGTTGCATGTGAGAAGCAGAACAATATATGTACATATTTTTGTATGGCACGACATAGGTATATTGATTCATTCTACTTGTGTCAAACTTATACTAGAATTCCCAAGCATTTAATAAGAGACAATGCTAATGTTATTATAATGTTTAAGCAAGATGAGATAAATATGAAGCATGTTTATAGGGATCATGTTGGCAGCTATATGAGTTATGAAAAGTTCCACGAAATTTGGCGAGAGTGTTGGAAGGATAAATATGGATTTTTAGTGATAAGCAGAGATAACGAATTAAATTATGGTCGCTACAGAAAACAATTTGATTATTTCATAACTATATAAACTACTGCTCATAAAAAATTTACTTTAGTTATTAATCTAACTTTAAACTTGATACATCTATTTGCTATATCCTCATCTGATGCCTGATAAACTGATCTCTAAGCCAGATTAGCTATCTGAAAACCAGACCAGCTTCTAATAAGCTGATCTGAAAACCAGACCAGGTCCTGATAAGCTGATCTGAAAACCAGACCACGTCTTGATAAGCTAATCTGAAAACCAAACCAGGTCCTGATAAGCTGATCTGATAGCTGATACCTGTTATTTGCTCTTAGCAAACATGGATGAGAAAATTTTAAAACAGTTGGTGTTGACAAGAAATGTGTTCAAGAAAATGCTTCGTAGTATAAAAACTGGTGAAATAGATACACGTGAACAACTAAGAAATACATTTAAACGTATAACAGAACCTCTTACCGAATTCATAAATAGTTCGAAAAAAATTAAAAGAATTGCCATGAAAGAAGAAAGTAAAATGAAGACAGAAGTTGAAAATGATACTAGTTTAAAGCCTGAAAAAACATCAGTCAAGATAGAGACCAGTACACCAAAAAAACTAGCAGAAGGAACAATATTTGATAATACCATCTTATTTAATGAAACTAATACTGAAAATTATGATGACGATGATGAAGAAGATTTTTACGTACAGACTTCCAATACAGAAGATACTGATACTGATTTATTAGTCTTGGAAAGAAGAAATGAATTAGATACAAACAATGGCCCACATAAAGATTACAATTATGAATGGAAAAAAATGAATGAAGATAAAATACAAGTTGGTGGTCAAATATGGGCTCTAACACCAGGACTATTTTCCAGGGACATAACAGTTATAAGAGAAATGACAAAAAGGTTATATTTAACCATTAAAATTGATGAATTCAAATAATGGTTATAATCAACGATTATCGTAAGATATATTTCGTTTTGGTTATTGTAACCAATTGAAGTGAGAAATGTATATTTTTGGTTACAAATAACTATTATAGCAACCAAAAAAATTTTTTGGTTATCAATAACTATTATCTAAAAAATTTTAATTTTTTGGTTATTGCTACCTAAAATACGGTATTTTAGAAAATTATTGAACTACTTCTATCTGTATCCGATATGTAAAACAAAATTTTTTCGAGCCCTTTTAAAAGCCTTTAGGACTTATTTGTGAATTTCAGTTAGTTTTCGAATCAGGTAATTTTAAATAAAACTTATTGCTCTCGTGCATAACTTTAATTTTTAATTTGATTGCAAATTTTGCCAATTATTCGGCATTCCTCATAATTTCAACTAAACAATTTCGGGCTTGTTTGCAATTTTTTGCCAAAATTTCACGATAAGAGTGATTTTAGGCCAAATCTTGCCATTTTACCATTTTACCGATTTTTAATCCATCTATCTATTTAATGTTAGAAATTTGGTGCGAATTCGTATAATTTTGGAAATTTTTGCAGTAAAACTGATTGTTCATAATTCTTTATTTTGTTGCAGTTTTACTATTTTAAATAAGTATCAGACTTGGATATATTTTTGATGTTACCAAGTTTTTTGTGAATTTTCATAATTTTTGCGAATTTTTCAAGTTTTTTGCATTCCTTGCATCCTTTTAATATTAGCGTTTAAAAATAAATTTTAATTTTTTTTAATAAAAAAAATTATTTGCGAATTTTCGCAATTTCTTGCACATGAGATTATTTTTGATTCTTAAAATCTACGAATACTTCTTACAGATATTCACATTTTTGCAAGCTTTCTCGATTTACATATACTATGTTGTAAACGTATTCTCGAGTTATTGCCTTTTTTCGGTCTATATAATAATTTTTTGGATATATTTTCCATTATTTTAATCCCATGTGAGTTATTAGAACAATTCACAATCTTGTTCAAACAATTAACACTTAACAATTCTTATTGGTGAGTATCAATATACTATACCATTTTGCACATGCAACGATGCAAGACCATTTGCACAAGATTGTGAATTGGGCTATTATATATTTTGCAATAAATAATGTTTTGAGTAGAAATTTGCTAAAGAAAAACGCCACGTATTTGAACATAATTGGACATTTTGTCGAAAAGAAAAGTAAAAAGCAAAATAACTATATAGTTTAAATATGAAAAATGAAATTGATAAATATTTATTATAAAACTTCCCATTCTTGTTTTGCATAATACCTTACAAAAAATGCTTCTTTTACATCTAAAATACCGTATTTTAGGGTGCAATGACCAAAAAACTTAAATTCTTTAAATAATAGTTATTGGTAACCAAAAAACATTTTTGGTTGCTATAATTGTTATTCGTAACCAAAAAAAAAATATTTCTCACTTAAATTGGTTACAATAACCAAAATAAAATATCTCTCACGATAATGGTTAAAAATAACCCAAACCAAATAAAACACATTTTTCAGTAACCTTTTTGGTTACAATAACCAAAATAAAATATCTCTCACGATAATGGTTAAAAATAACTCAAACCAAATAAAACACATTTTTCAGTAACCTTTTCATTTCAAATAAAAAAATAACAATTATTTTCGGTCCCTGCTATTTTCTCTAATGTTTCATAAAATACCAAAAAATTATGATTAATTTGAAATCGAAATCTATAAAAAGATTTTAATTACTACTAATGCATATAAAAAAGACCATAAACCTGATGGTCAAATCAAGGGTACTAGAGGATATAAATATAAACATATTATTAAGAAATTTATTGATGAGAAAAACCAGAAGAATTTACCCGAATCAACAGGATCTAAGCCCAAAGGTAGCTATTTAGGTGCTGGAATGATGCAATTGAACATCAATAAGCCCAATTATATATACTGGGACGATCCAAATGTAGATCTACTTCGACTACTGCTCGCATCACAAGATGAAGGTCATACTAGTCACAATAACGAGATTGTATCAATTATTGAAGAACTACGTGAAGTGAATATAATACACTAACTTTAATAAAGTATATATAGTATGTCTGTTGATAAATTTGGACACTATTTAAACGATACTAGCAGCACAATTTCTTTGAAAAATGTACCTAAACTGCTGAGTTTCTTTGTGGATACGAACAACAACATTGATGTCCAAAACAAAAGGATCAAAAATGTTGCAAAAGCTCTGGAAGAAAACGATGTTATCAATAAATTGTTTTTGCAAACTCAAATCGAAAAATTAGAAGAGAAATTATTAACATACTTTAAGGGACACAATACTATAATACGAGAAATGAAAATTGAGGAACTACAACGCGAAATAAAATTAGAGATAGAAGAAAATTATAATATTGAAAAGGATATTCTACAAATTAAAACACCCTTTGAAGAACAAATTGAACAGCTAAATGAAAAAATTTATAGATTAGAAAATTACATGTTTGTATCAATAGCCGAAAGTGCGTCAAGTAGATCACAACACTTTGCAAAAAATCTCTAAAAACAACTTAATGTCTTCAAAAAGAAATTTAGTAAACGAACTCCATAAGCAAGCACGAAAACATTTTGTGCGTCGCAGAATTGTAATGAAAGGAATAGATTATCTTTGGCAAGCTGATTTAGTTGAAATAGGGAACTATTCTAAAGAAAATAGAAATTATCGATTTTTGTTGACTGTAATTGACACATTCTCAAAATTTGCATGGGCAGTGCCGCTAAAAACAAAAGCTGCACTCGAAACAACCAAGGCAATGAAAGATATTTTTGAATTGGGACGAGTACCAAAAAACTTACAAACAGATGATGGTAAAGAATTTTTCAACAAACACTTTGGGAAATTAATGCATAAATACAACATTAATCACTACTCAACATATATCAGTATGAAAGCATCAATAGAAGAACGATGTAATAGAACATTAAAAGGAATGATGTGGAAAGAATTTAGCTATAATGGTTCATATAAGTGGATTGATATATACAAAGATTTACTCAATGCATACAATAGAAAAGTTCATCGTACCATTAAAATGTCTCCTATTAAACTCAACTCAACAAATGAGGAAAAGTTGCTAAATACAGTATACAGTCATTTAAAAATGTATAAAATTTCGAAATTTAATGTAGGTGATCATGTTCGCATAAGCAAATATAAGCACACATTTAAAAAAGGTTATAGTCCAAATTGGACTGCAGAAATTTTCACAATTGCAAGAGTTCAAATACAAATCCTGCAACATACATATTATATATATATTATATACTGAGAAAGTAGTTGTGAATTGGGGTTCCGGTGGCAATTAAAATTGTTAAATTGTTGCTGAAATTGTTAAATTTGGGTAATTAAAATTTGAAAATTGTTAAATTCTTGGAAATTTGTGTTTTTTTGTTTACATAAGGAGTTTTTTGTTTACATTAGGAGTTTTTGTTTACATTAAGTGTATGTCTGTCTGTCGGTCTGTCTGTCTGCCTGCCTGACCGTGGGAAGTTTGTGTGTGGAATATTTTGTGTGAATGTATTAAGGCGGTTCATAGTTTGGCGGTTTTTATGTGTGTATGTGACGACGGGGAAAATCATGAAAATGGTTTTTCCTAATGCTGACGGAAAATCATCTAATGATTTTTCGTAATTCCGAAGGCAAAACATGATAATTTTTCGTAATACCGAAGGCAAAACATGATAATTTTTCCTAATGCCTACTGCAATACATGATTATTATTTTTTTCAAATGCCGACGGCAAAAAATGAATATAATTTTTTCAAATGCCGACGGGAAAATGATTTTTCCTAATGACGACGGCAATACATGATTATTTTTTTCCTAATGCCGACGGCAAAACATGATTGTTATATTCTCCTAATGCCTACGGCAATGCATGATAATTTTTTCAAATGCCGACGGCAATACATGATTATTTTTTTTCCTAATGCCGACGGCAAAACATGATTGTTATATTCTCCTAATGCCTACGGCAATACATAATTATTTTCAAATGCCGACGGCAATACATGATTATTAATTTTTCCTAATGTCTACGGCAAAACATGATTATTATTTTTTAAAATGCCGACGGCAAAACATGATTATTATTTTTTTTCAAATGCCGACGGCAAAAAATGAATATAATTTTTTCAAATGCCGACGGGAAAATGATTTTTCCTAATGACGACGGGAAAACGTGAAAGTTATTTTTTCTAATGCTAATGTAGGTGTTGCTAGACTGTGGGAATTTAAGGCTGACCGTGATTTGAGTGGGCGGCGTTGTTGCCGTAATATGTAACCATAGGAATTTGTGGATGTGTCTGTCTGTCTGTGAGAATTTAGGTGAAGGTTTGATTGGCAGGGGGCGGGGTTTAGTAGAGGTAGATTGATTGCGTGTGTAGTTGTGTGTGTGTATGTGTGTGTGTGTGTGTGTATGTTTGTAGGAATTTCAATGTGTGTATTTCTGTAGGAGCTTAAGGCTGATTGTGATTTATGAGGGGTGAGGTGTTCTAGTAATATGCAACCGGGGGAATCTGTGTGTTTGTATGTCTGTAGGAGTTTAAGGCTGACCATGATTTGGGTGGGCAGGGTTGTTGACGTAATATGTATCCATGGGGATTTGTGGATGTGTCTGTCTATAGTAGTTTAAGGCTGATCGTGATTTGAGGTGGGTGAGGATGTTGTTGAGGTAAATTGGTTATGTGTATGTATGTATATATGTATTTTTGTAATAATTTAAGATGATTGTGATTTATTAGGGGCGAGGTGTTCTTGTAATATGTAGCCGTGAGAATCTATGTGTATAGACGTCTATAGAAGTTTAAGACTATCTGTAATTTCAGGTAGGTGAGAGTGTTGTGTTGTTGAGATTAATCTTATATATTGTATATGTATGTATGTATGATCATGGGAATTTTTATATGTATATCTGGGGGAGAATTTTAGGCTGGTCGTGATTTGTGAAAGGTGGGGATGTTGTTGAAATTTTCTTGGATATTTCTTATATGAATTCTGCTATGTGTGTGTGTATTTGCGCTAATATTTATATGTAGATAGAAATAAATTGTTTTCAGTATCGACATTTGGTACTATAAAATACTATCATATGTCTGGACTTCCCTAATCTTATTATGTTTTTATACTTACGCTTGTTTTATATTTTCTCATACTTAAATTTGTCTCGCGTTAAAGTCTGCCTATATGAAATTTGTTTATATTACAGATTTTGTTTATTTCAATCTTTGAATACATTTTTTTTTGTCATTGATGTCTTTTGTTCTTCTTGTTGTTGGTGTTGTTGTTGTAAATATTCGTCTGTGTATAGATGCGATATATTCAATTTTCTGATTTTCAGGTCAGATGAAATAACTAAAGTCTATCTTTTATTAGCAGTTTTTTTTCTATAACGAAAATCGTTTAATTCAATATATTTGCTTATAATCAAAAATCCATATTTATCCTTCCAACACTCTACAAATTTTTTAAAACTTGTCAAAATTCATATTACTGCCAACATGAACCTTGTAAACATGCTTCATATTTTTCTCATCTTACTTAAACATTATAATTACATTTGCATTGTCTCTTATTAAATGCTTATAGCCATATTCATAAAAATTTTAAACAGCATTTCAAATGTTGTTTGTTCTGCAAACCAGACCAGGTCGTGAAAAGCTGATCTGAAAACCAGACCAGGTCCTGAGAAGCTGATCTGAAAACCAGACCAGGTCCTGATAAGCTAATCTGAAAACCAGACCAGGTTCTGATAAGCTGATCTGATAACCAGACCAGGTCCTCATAAGCTGATCTGAAAACCAGACCAGGTCCTGATAAGCTGATCTGATAACCAGACCAGGTCCTGATAAGCTGATCTGAAAACCAGACCAGCTCCTGAAAAGCTGATCTGAAAAACAGACCAGGTGCTAATAAGCTGATCTAATAGCTGATAAGCTGATCTAATAGCTGACACCTGTTGTACTATTTGCTGTTAGCAAACGTAAATAAGATGGTGTTAAAGCAGTTGGTGTCGATAAGAAAATACCTAATGAAATATAATGGAATTTCATAATATTGTGAAATTCGATTTGTTTTGTGCAGAACCTTTCAAAAATAACAAGACTGTGCATGTTTAAGCGATATGAAAAGAAAAAACAAGAATTCGCATGAAAGAAGAAAGTAACATCAAGACAGAAGTTGAGAATATACAAGTTTAAAGACTGAGAAACCATCAGTCAAGATAGAGGCAAGTAAACAAAAAAAATTAGTAGAAGGAACAATATTACGAACTAAATAGATTTTATAAATGTTACCTGTTATTATCGATAAAATTAGATGATATAGTTATACAATATCAGAAAACGTTTAGTCATAAAAACACCTTCGTTGGAGGAGGTATAGTAGATAAAAAAAATAAACTCTCTAACTGGTGAACTTTATCTTCCTGGATATTATTATTGTGGACCTGAAACAAAACTACAAAAACGTTTAAATTGAGGTGACAAAGGAATTAATTTATTGGACTCTGCTTGTAAAGATCACGATATAGCTTATTCAAAAAATAAGGATTTAAGCATTAGACATAAAGCTGATAAAATACTTGAAAATTCAGCTTGGGATCGAGTTTTATCAAAAGATAGTAGTATCGCTGAAAAATCATTTGCCTATATGGTTACTAACGCAATGAAAGCCAAAACAAAATTTGGTATGGGTGTGGAGAAAAAGAAAAATGTTAAAAAGAACAAGATAAATGATAAAAACTGTTTAGAACATCAATTAGAGCTGCAACAAAAATACTAAAGAAGGAAAAACCATTAGATATTAACTCAGCAATTAAAATTGCCCGAAAAACTATCAACAAATCATTAAAAGGAAGAAAATCTCAAATTATAGTACCACATGTAATACGTGTACCAAAAATTGGTGGGTTTTTGCCTCTAATACCGAGTTTAACTGCTCTGGGTGCAATTGGTAGTCTAACAACTGGAGGTGCTGCTATAGCTAAAGCTGTAAATGCAACAAAGAATGCAAAAAATCAACTTGATGAAGCAATTAGACATAATAGAGCGATGGAATCTATAGCAGTTGGAAAGGGACTTTACTTAAAACCATATAAAAAGGGTTATGGTTTAGTTTACAAAGAGGAATCAAAAAACTCTTAGAGATGCTACGAACAGACCACTATCTGATGTGGACATAAACCGTTTCTCTATAAATATTCCATATTTTAGAGGAGTTTTCATGTTGAATACTCTACCAAAACGAACAAAGAAAATAGAATGTGGAATAATCAATTTAGACGTATCAACAGGACCTGGTACACATTGGGTAGCATATTATAAAAACAACAATGGAAAAGAATATTTCGACAGCTTTGGAAACTTACAACCTCCTTCGGAAGTAGTCAAATATCTTGGTAGAAATATAAAATACAACTATAATCAACATCAGAATTTCAATACATTTACCTGTGGTCATTTATGTCTTAAATTTCTTTATGAAATAACTGAAAATATTAAATAAAAAAGCACAAACATTTATATTTTACAAAACTCTTTCATGTATTTTTATTTATAATTTAAAATACAAAATTATTATATATTATTGCCAAATTGGAAATTGGGAATTTTGAATTAGAAATTCACTCAGCTCGCTTTCAACAATTAAGCTTTGTTCACCTTCTCTACTTAAGCAATATGATCCGCTCGAGAGTTCTTTAATTTCAGCATCGGTTAAAGCATTATATCGCTTTGGGAGGAACATTATGTGGTTTTCCATTTCAACTTTTATTGTTGGCCCATATTTTGTTGTTACTCTTGACACTTTTCGAATGGTGTATTTAGTTGATGTCTCAAGCTCCTTTATATGGATTAAGGTTTTATTTTTTAGTGAATTAAATTTTGATGTTAGATTTGTTGTAGACTCCATTTTTGTTTTATTTATTTATTTTTTTTTTATTTACTTCTCCGCACTTTGAATGTTTAACTGAAAATGATCTTAAAAGTAGCGATAACGACTTCAAAAAGGCTAATCGAAAATATGGTGAAATAGTGAATAAGTGGAGGGGTAGTGATAGATAGAAAGAGATAGTTATAGAGAGAAAAGGGATAGAGAGAGATAGAGTGCTAAAAAAGAAGTATGGAATATAGATGATGGTATAGATATTTTAAATATCAAAAGATAGTACTTTAAAAATTTAAAGAGCAAATCAGTCTAAAAGAAACCTTCATACAATCATCATTCATTAATTTATCGGCAAATATAATGAGCCAAATTAGACGTACTCTAAACCAATTTATAAGAGATTTTGAAAGCTTCAGGCTTTTTGATCATTGGGAGATGATCAAATTGTTTCAAAATATGCTGGATGAGAACGAAGAATATGGTATCATGGAAGATGAAGACAACACAGAAGGATGCTTCAAAAGCTGTCCTTGGTATAATCCTGAGTGTGAGGAAGGACCAGATACTTGCAGATGTACAATATATTTTTTGCGTAAAAGTATATTAGAAAATTTAATAATTGGATATTATGAAATGTTTCCATCATTATAATAAAAATAAATAAAATTAAATTAAAATGTATTATTAATATAAATAAAATTAAATTAAATTATTCCTTGTTGTGTGTTATTTTTTAAAGGAAATTTAGGATTCATCTATTCGAATATAAAATAATAGAAACTTGTATGTAGTGAAAAATATAAGGACTTATCCGATTGTCTAAATTGTTTCTCTTTATGAAAAAATCTAATGAAATTTAATGGGATTTCATTACATTGTGAAATTCAATTTGTCATGTGCATAACTTTTCAAAGAAAACAAGACTGTACATGTTTAAGCGCATTGAAAACAAGACTGTGCATGCTTAAACGATATGGAAACAAGACTGTGAGTAGTAGGGAATTGCAGGTTCTACCGCAATTAAAATTGTTAAATTGTTGGGTGAAATTGTTAAATTGTGGGCTGAAATTGTTAAATTGTTACTGAAATTGTTAAATTTGGGTAATTAAAATTTGAAAATTATTAAATTTTTGGAAATTTGTTTTTTTTTTTTTGTTTACATTAGGAGTTTTTTGTTTACATTAGGAGTTTTTTTGTTCATATTAGGAGTTTTTGTTTACATTAAGTGTATGTCTGTCTGTCTGTCGGCCTGCCTGACCGTGGGAAGTTTGTGTGTGGAATATTTTGTGTGAATGTATTAAGGCGGTTCATAGTTTGGCGGTTTTTATGTGTGTATGTGACGACGGGGAAAATCATGAAAATGGTTTTTCCTAATGCTGACGGAAAATCATCTAATGATTTTTCGTAATTCCGAAGGCAAAACATGATAATTTTTCCTAATGCCTACTGCAATACATGATAATTTTTCCTAATGCCTACCGCAATACATGATTATTATTTTTTTCAAATGCCGACGGCAAAAAATGAATATAATTTTTTTAAATGCAGACGGGAAAATGATTTTTCTAATGACGACGGGAAAACGTGAAAGTTATTTTTTCTAATGCTAATGTAGGTGTTGCTAGACTGTGGGAATTTAAGGCTGACCGTGATTTGAGTGGGTGGCGTTGTTGCCGTAATATGTAACCATAGGAATTTGCGGATGTGTCTGTCTGTCTGAGAGAATTTAGGTGAGGGTTTGATTGGAAGGGGCGGGGTGTAGTTGAGGTAGATCGTATGTGTGTATGTTTGTAGGAATTTCAATGTGTGTATTTCTGTAGGAGCTTAGGGCTGATTGTGATTTATGAGGGGTGAGGTGTTCTAGTAATATGTAACCGGGGGAATCTGTGTGTTTGTATGTCTGTAGGAGTTTAAGGCTGACCATGATTTGGGTGGGCAGGGTTGTTGACGAAATATGTATGCATGGGGATTTGTGGATGTGTCTGTCTATAGTAGTTTAAGGCTGATCGTGATTTGAGGTTGGTGAGGATGTTGTTGAGGTAATTTAGTTATTTGTATGTATGTATGTATATATTTTTGTAAGAATTTAAGATGATT
This sequence comes from Tachina grossa, assembly GCA_949987645.1. Lineage (NCBI taxonomy): Eukaryota > Metazoa > Arthropoda > Insecta > Diptera > Tachinidae > Tachina > Tachina grossa. The sequence continues at coordinate 84,931,488 of OX465274.1, forward strand.
GTGATTTATTAGGGGCGAGGTGTTCTTGTAATATGTAGCCGTGAGAATCTATGTGTATAGACGTCTGTAGAAGTTTAAGACTATCTGTAATTTTAGGTAGGTGAGAGTGTTGTGTTGTTGAGATTAATCTTATATATTGTATATGTATGTATGTATGATCATGGGAATTTGTGTATGTATATCTGAGGGAGAATTTAAGGCTCGTCATGATTTGCAAAAGGTGGGGTGTTGTTGAAATTTTCTTGGATATTTCTTATATGAATTCTGCTATGTGTGTGTGTGTGTATTTGCGCTAATATTTATATGTAGATAGAAATAAATTGTTTTCAGTATCGACATTTGGTACTATAAAATACTATCATATGTCTGGACTTCCCTAATCTTATTATGTTTTTATACTTACGCTTGTTTTATATTTTCTCATACTTAAATTTGTCTCGCGTTAAAGTCTGCCTATATGAAATTTGTTTATATTACAGATTTTGTTTATTTCAATCTTTGAATACATTTTTTTTTGTCATTGATGTCTTTTGTTCTTCTTGTTGTTGGTGTTGTTGTTATAAATATTCGTCTGTGTATAGATGCGATATATTCAGTTTTTTTTTATTTGAAAATAAAAACGTTTTAATTTTTATCTGCGTTTACTTAAAAGTTTGTGAGGATTTTCTGTTTTTAAGTAAAACTGAATTCCTGAAGATACATACTCCATAGTAATAGCAACTATAATAGAAATATTCCTTATACTCAATTTACATTTTTTAAAGTTGATGCAACGTTAGTAAGTTAACGTTAGAAATTTTTGGGGTACATAATTTTTTCTTCACTTTCTACATTTGTTTTTGAAATCTTGCTTTGCTTTATGAAAATGTATAAACATTTTTAAATGAAACTGATCCGGCACTCCAGCTTATATACTGATAGTTTTTTTTCTTTGGTAGTCAACTTACTTCTTTTTTTATTTTTATTTATAAACATTTAAAATCAAAAGGGAGCTTTATATTGAAATTATTATTTTCATAATTGTTGAAAACATTCACTATTTTTTTTTGTTTGTGATGAAATCATTTGAAGTTGAAGCTGATATCTTTGCTTACTGTTTTAAATTAAAATTTTATTCAATAGAATAAAAGGTGCTTTTTTCTTAAATTCTGATGCAGTTAAGATCGGATATGAGACTGAATTTAAATATACTTTTAAATTAGTCATAATGAACAAACTTATTTTCTTGTTGAAAAGCGATCATCAGAAAACGAAGTGGTTTTCAGAGACTTTAGGTATACCCTTTCGACGGTTCCTCTAGGATACAAGATGACTTTGTTTGACGAAATTTCTGTTGCTTTATACTGATAATATTTTTACATTAATAAGGTACATATATGTTTGTTTTATGAAGGGTGAGCACCTTTCACTTTTATTTGTTGTCATATATGATTTTTTTTTAATTTAATTAAAGTTCAGCGTATTGTGTATATATTTCTGAAATGTTTAAGTGTGTTTTGTGTTCCCATCGGACAGAGTGTACGTATTAGTTGGTCAGTCAGTCTATATTTTTATTTATTTTTTTCTTCTAATGTGCCACTCCTTTTTTCAGATTTTACTACTTGGAATAGAGTATTTTTGTCTAATTTTTTGCTGGGTATATACATTAGGTATGTAGAAATTAGTTTACTTACAAAGAAATGTATGTTTAATAAACAACTATTGTAGCAAATCGATCTCAAATAACTCAGTTACCTCTACCAGCAATTCACCGTCGGTGTTTTCATAAAGTGTTAGAAACAATGAAATATCTATGTTTGGGATAATTATTTGCCTCAAGTAGGTATTTCTACATGAGGTTTGCTGGTTGACTTCTATCGCATTCATATGTAATGATTATCCACTTAAAAAAGGTCATCATCACCATCAATCACTCCCGTATACAATACATTCATGAGTTGGGTTGATCCATATACAATTGCTGTATCATCACCTTCTAACAGCTTTATATATTTTGCTAGTATGCATGCCTTAGCATGCTTCTATCGATAGTGACGTAAGAGTCCGAGATGTAGTAGTGTTACAATTAAAAATCTTTACTATTAGAATTTACCAGTTCGCTCTTTTGAATTTTTGCAAAGTAGATACATATGTATGTTTGTATTTAAGTGACCACAAAATCATAAAATTTCTTTGCTTACAAAATTGTATGACGTAAGGATTTTTTTTTTTGAAATTATTCATGCTTCGGCATGCTTTCATTTTTTTTTCTGTAAATTTATTTAATACTCATACAGATACAGATATAAGGTAAGATCTGCTTGCAGTATGCATGCTTCAGCATGATTCTAGTTGAAGCGTATATTCATTCACTAAGTTTGCTTGATACTTATTCATACACGTGTACATTCTTAAAGATTGGATATTCGATGGGAAAATATACATACAACTTTATAAAAAGTGATAATATGATGTGCTGCTGAATATTGCACTATGTAATAGTTTATTTTAAACACTGAAGTTTTAGCAAATTTCATTCAGACCAACAAGTTTAGAGAATTCCACTACATTTAGCTAATTATCTAATTCCACTACATTTAGTTAATTACCTTTCTTAAGACCCATCATTCCTAATCAATCCTACAAAAAACTAGATTTTTCGTTTTAATTTAATTTTTATTTTTATTAAATTCAACATTCATTCTTCAAATTATTTTATACTGTATTAAGCAGCTTTTTCTCATTTGTTGAGTTAACTTTAATCGTAAACATTTTAATGTTGAGATAAATTTTTCTATTTTATGCACTAAGTAATTCTTTATATATGTATACCAATCCTTTTATATGAACCATTAAAGCTAATTCTTTTCACATCATTCCTTTTAATGCTCAATTAAATCATTGTACTATTGATGCTTTCATATTAAGTAATGTTTAATCTTCTATTTATGTATGAGTTTTCCAAAGTATTTATTAAAAAATTCCTTAGAATCATCTGTTTGTAAGTTTTTTGTTTTTTTGGTACCCGTACCACTTCAAAAATATTTTCCATTCCTTGGTTTTTTGAGTGCAGCTTTTATTTTCAGCTGTACTACAATTTGAGAATGTGTCAATTACAGTCTTCAAAAATCAACAATTTCTATTTTCTGTAGAATAGTTCTCCATTTCACCTAACTTAGCTCCATAAAAATTCACATATTCCTGTCATTGCATCTCTACAAGCACAAACAATTTTCGAGTTTTAAAATGGAGTTCGTTTACTAAATTTCTTTTTAAAGACATTGAGTTGTTTTACAGATTTTTCGATAGTGTGGTGATCTACATGTTGCACTTTCAGCTATTTATACTAACATGTAGTTAATTTTCTAATCTATATATTTAATCGTACAACTCTTCAATTTATTTTTAATTATTTAATTTTTAGAATTCCTTTTCAATTTTATAACTCTCTTCCTTCTCTAATTTTATTTCACGTTGTAGTCCACCAATATGCATTTGAATATATTCTTGAATTATATCAATGCCTTAAGCTATATTATTAATTTGTTCTTTAGTTTGTTGATTTCAGTTTCCAGAAAAATTAACTTATATCATTGTTCTCTGACGGAGAACGATAATGATTCTGTATGCATACATTAGTAGTAATTAAAATCTTTTTATAGATTTCGAGTTCAAATTTATCATAATTTTTTGGTATTTTATCAAACATTAGAGAAAATAGTCCTAGTGTTAGAGCCCATATTTGACCACCAACTTGTATTTTATCTTCATTCAGTTTGAGGTTACTATCACCATTAATTTGTATATAATTCATTTCTTCCTTCCAATACTGATAAGTCTTCGGAATTGGAAGTCTTTGAGTACAAATCATCGTCATCATCATTCTCAGTATTAGCATCATTAAATAAGATGGTATTATCAAATATTCTTCCTTCTGCTAGTTTCGTTGGTGTACTTGTCTATATCTTGACTGATAGTTTCTCATGCTTTAAACTTGTATATTTTCAACTTCTGTCTTGATTTTACTTTTTTCTTTCATAAGAATTCTTTTAATATTTTTAGAACTATTTATGAATTCTTCTGTTAGAGGTTTAAATGCATCTCTTAGTTGTTCATTTGTATCTATTTCACTAGTTTTTATACTACAAAGCTTTTTCTTAATCACATTTGTTCTCAACGCCAAATGCTTTAAAACTTTCTCGTCCATGTTTGCTAACAGCAAATTCAGGTATCGGCTACTAGATCAGCTTATCAGGAGCTGATCTGGTTTTCAGATCAGCTTATCAGGAGCTGGTCTAGTTATCAGATCAGCTTATCAGGACCTGATCTCGTTATAAGATCAGCTTATCAGGAGCTGGCCTGGTTATCAGATCAGCTTATCAGGAGCTGGTCTGGTTATCAGATCAGCTTATCAGGAGCTGGTCTGGTTATCAGATCAGCTTATCAGGACCTGATCTGGTTTTCAGATCAGCATATCAGGAGCTGGTCTGGTTATCAGATCAGCTTATCAGGACCTGATCTGGTTTTCAGATCAGCTTATCAGGAGCTGGTCTGGTTATCAGATCAGCTTATCAGGATCTGATCTGGTTTTTAGATCAGCTTATCAGGAGCTGGTCTGGTTATCAGATCAGCTTATCAGGAGCTGGTCTGGTTATCAGATCAGCTTATCAGGACCTGATCTGTTTATCAGATCAGCTTATCAGGAGCTGGTCTGGTTATCAGATCAGCTTATCAGGAGCTGGTCTGGTTTTCAGATCAGCTTATCAAGAGCTGGTCTGGTTATCAGATCAGCTTATCAGGACCTGATCTGGTTATCAGATCAGCTTATCAGGAGCTGGTCTGGTTTTCAGATCAGCTTATCAGGAGCTGGTCTGGTTTTTCAGATTTTCATTTCAAGATATCTGAGTCAGATCTAGTTATCAGTGTACAAGTAGCTACCCATTTAGAACATTTATATACATGAAGTATATGAAACTGAATGAAGATAAAATACAAGTTGGTGGTCAAATATGGGCTCTAACACTAGGACTATTTTTTCTAATGTTTGATAAAATACCAAAAAATTATGATAAATTTGAACTCGAAATCTATAAAAAGATTTTAATTACTACTAATGTATGCATACAGAATCATCATCGTTCTCCGTCAGAGAACGATGATATAAGTTAATTTTTCTGGAAACTGAAATCAACAAACTAAAGAACAAATTAATAATATAGCTTAAGGCATTGATATAATTCAAGAATATATTCAAATGCATATTGGTGGACTACAACATGAAATAAAATTAGAGAAGGAAGAGAGTTATAAAATTGAAAAGGAATTCTAAAAATTAAATAATTAAAAATAAATTGAAGAGTTGTACGATTAAATATATAGATTAGAAAATTAACTACATGTTAGTATAAATAGCTGAAAGTGCAACATGTAGATCACCACACTATCGAAAAATCTGTAAAACAACTCAATGTCTTTAAAAAGAAATTTAGTAAACGAACTCCATTTTAAAACTCGAAAATTGTTTGTGCTTGTAGAGATGCAATGACAGGAATATATGAATTTTTATGGAGCTAAGTTAGGTGAAATGGAGAACTATTCTACAGAAAATAGAAATTGTTGATTTTTGAAGACTGTAATTGACACATTCTCAAATTGTAGTACAGCTGCAAATAAAAGCTGCACTCAAAAAACCAAGGAATGGAAAATATTTTTGAAGTGGTACGGGTACCAAAAAAACAAACAACTTACAAACAGATGATTCTAAGGAATTTTTTAATAAATACTTTGGAAAACTCATACATAAATAGAAGATTAAACATTACTTAATATGAAAGCATCAATAGTACAATGATTTAATTGAGCATTAAAAGGAATGATGTGAAAAGAATTAGCTTTAATGGTTCATATAAAAGGATTAGTATACATATATAAAGAATTACTTAGTGCATAAAATAGAAAAATTTATCTCAACATTAAAATGTTTACGATTAAAGTTAACTCAACAAATGAGAAAAAGCTGCTTAATACAGTATAAAATAATTTGAAGAATGAATGTTGAATTTAATAAAAATAAAAATTAAATTAAAACGAAAAATCTAGTTTTTTGTAGGATTGATTAGGAATGATGGGTCTTAAGAAAGGTAATTAACTAAATGTAGTGGAATTAGATTTTTTTTTTTTTAATGGAAGGTTTTTTTTATTTATTGTATCTTCAAATATGAACTAACAATAAGTATTCAAATCTTAAGTCTATAAAAAAATTATTAGGCCCGACCAATGTCGGACATAAGCTTAGTGATAGTTATTAATAATACATAAGTAGTGATAAGCAACAAAAAGAAAAAGGTGTTTTCAAGCAGCTTCATCATCTAGAGTGTTGAATATTAGAGCCCGTGTATCTCTCTTTTTTAAGCGGATGTGCCCAGTAAAGTTCAAAATATTACGAGCAAGCGGATTAGGATGTGACTCGAGTTTTGTTAGATATTTGCCTGCGTATTTTACAATTTCTTCAGTCACTAGTGGCATATTCAAATCGCGATGTATATTTGAATTTTTGATGTACCATGGAGCCGATGTTATCATGCGTAAAATTTTATTTTGCCTTCGTTGAATTTTCTCTACATTTGAAGCTGAAGCAGTGCCCCATAGTTGAATTCCGTAACACCATATTGGCTTTAAAAGCGACTTGTATATTAAAAGTTTGCAGTCTAGGCTAAGTGTTGAATTTCTACCAATCAGCCAATGTACCTGAGTTAATTTAAGTTTCATTTGAGTTAACTTAGAGTCAATGTGGTGTTTCCATGTAAGTCGTCGATCAAGGTGTATACCAAGATATTTCACATGTGAATGTTGAGGAACAACTTGATTGTTAATCCGAATGGGGGAGCAAGTATCTCTTCTTAGGGTCAACGTTATATGGACACACTTTTGTTCATTGACTTTAATTCTCCATAAGTTTAACCAAAGCTCCATCTGGCTAATGTGTTCCTGAAGTTTGCGGGATGCCTCATCAGGGTTTTCGTGCATACTAAGGCAGCCTGTATCGTCGGCAAATGTGGAAGTATGTATACTACTGCTCACAGGCATATCACAAGTATAAATCAAATATAAAACTGGTCCCAGTACGCTCCCCTGTGGCACACCGGATGAAATAGTTTCAGGCCTACTCGTAAAGTCTCCTTCCACAACAGTGAGATTACGGGAAATAATGTAACTTCCCAAAAGATTTAAAATGTTTATTGGTAAGTAAGTCTTCAATTTTAAAATTAGGCCTTCATGCCACACTTTATTAAATGCCTGGGAAACGTCAATAAAGAACTCAGAGCAATACTTTTTTTCCTCAAAAGTTCTTCTTATAAATTGAACCATTCTGTGAGTTTGTTCGATGGTGCTATGCTGACTTCTAAAACCAAATTGATGGTCTGGTATGCACCCACTACTAATTAGAATTTGGGACAATTTTGTTTTGAGCAGTTTTTCGAAAAGCTTTGACATAGTTGATAGTAGACTTATTGGCCTATATGACTCAGCCTTGGTTAGATCTTTGCCCGGCTTTGAAATCATTTTAACCTTGGCAAGCTTCCATCTGTGTGGATAATACTCCAGTCGTAAAATGGCATTAAATATGAATCATAGGGTTCTCATTGCAATACGAGGTAAGTTCATAAGCATCTGGTTACTAATTCCATCAATACCCGGAGCTTTCTTCGGGTTGAGTTCGGCAATTAATTTTTGTAAATCACGCGTCTTAAACTTTATGTGTTGAGGGGGTAGAGCGACTACATTCGGCAAATCAGCAACACCAGTACATATGTTTGGCGTAAAAACGGATTTTAAGTGCTCAGCAAATATTTTACCTTTTTCAGTATCGCTTCTTGCCCAACTTCCGGTAGATGTGTGTAGAGGTGGCTTGTACTCAATGGGTGTTTTAAGCTTTCTAGCAGCGCGCCACAAAGAGTAATTAGACGCTGGTGTGACATCAAGACCTTCCAGATAATTTTTAAGAGATGCAGTTTTTTCAGATGCAAGCAACTCTTGGAGTCGTTTAGTGCACTCTTTAAATCTGATTTTATCTTGTGGTAATCTGTGCTGTTGCCATTCCCTTCTAGCTCTTCTTTTTTCACGTACGAGACGTTCAATGTCTGTAGAATAAATTTTATTAAACCCAGTCTGCGGATGGGAGATAGTGGCATGTTCAGCAGCCTGTTTAATATTCTCGCTGAGATTGGCAATGTTAGATTCAATATCATCGGATGTTCTAAGCGTAATGTTTTCCGTACAATGACTACTGAGATATTTTTTGAACCCCAGCCAATTAACACGATTGATCATCTTCACATATGGGTCAGGTAAGTTACTTCTTAATGGACTACAAATTGTAATGATCGTCGGAGAGTGATCGGACGAAAGATCAAGAGAAGCTTGAACTTGAATTAAATCCCTAGAGATATTTTTTATGACGCCAAAATCTATAACATCCGGAATTTTTTGTATGTCAGTAGGCCAATAAGTGGCTCCCCACTCGAAATGACATCCAAGCCCATTTTTGAAATAGTGTTGAACAATGCTCGACCTCTGGGGGTAATAAGACGCGAACCCCAGAACGTATGCTTAGCATTGTTGTCGCCAGCTGCTACAAAACAAAGTCCAAGAGATTTGTAGAAATCCTCATATTGATTATTAGTGATTGAAAACCTGGGAGGGGAGTAAATTGATGATATAACAAAATTTGTACAAAAACTTTCAATGCCAATATTTGTTGATTGTAGGTGTTCTTCACAAATGTTATCAAGAACATAGTGCTTGAGTCTTGACTTTATTAGAATTGCTGATTCACCGCAAGCCCTTCCTCTAGGGTCCTTTGTATCATATATAGTGTAGCCATAAATTTTAAAAAGACTTCTCGAAGTCAAATGAGTCTCAGATACTAACATTACATCAATATTTTTTTCCGTGAGGAAGTGCTCAAGTTCATTTTTATGTTGGCGAATGCCGTTTGCGTTCCAGAAACATATTGTTATCGTGTTCATGGCTTATTAATTAATGCTTGAAGCAGAGTATTCTGCATTCGCAGCATTTCTTGCATCATGCTAGTCATATTTGTTGTAAAATTGTTTATAGTTTGCACCAGATTTTCAATAGTAGCTTCAAGGCGATTAAAATTAAAGCTTGCGTCAGTATTTTTTGAATTATTTGGCGGGGAAACATTTTGTGTGGGAATTGAATTTGTCTTAGCAGCATCTGCATACGATACACGGGAAGTAACTGGTTGGCTCATTTGCGCAAAAGTGGCAGAGTAAGCGTTTGCTGATTGAGCTGGAGCTAATTTAGGTTTTTGCACCATAGTCTTCTTTACGAAAGAGTACACAGGACAACCTCTGTAGTTAGCGGTGTGATTACCTCCACAATTACTGCATTTTTTATCACTTTGATCTTTTGGCTTATTGCAACTAGCAGTGCCGTGTAAATTGCAGTATGTGTAAATTGCAGTATGTTTTTGTATGGCCATATTCTTGGCAATTATGGCACTGTACAGGACCTGAACGCTTATGTGGCTCTTCAACTGTGATTTTTCGGTACAAGAGGTATTTCAAATTATAAATTGGATGCGTGTCATTTTTTTCAATTTTATATCATTAAGCTCAAGTTCAACACGAAATAGGGGTTGGGGAATCTTCTCTCTATTTATTATATTGGACACATTTTTTACCTTAAACCCCTGGAAGACGAGTGCATCTTTTATTTCTTCGGGAACAACATAAGAATCTATGCCCTTCAATACGATCTGCATGCCTTTAGCGCTCTTAAGCTGATATGTGTAGAAGCTTGTTTTATTTTTTTCAAATTCAGCAACCATTTTGCGGAAATCTTTTTCGTCATAAATTTGGACTTTAGTTTCATCTATGTTTCCACGTTTTATTGGAACAATGTGAAATTTATTCTCACCAATGACCGAAATTAATTTTTTAATAAGGGCATTTGAATTTTTTTGTCTCAAATAGATTGGTGGCGGCTTGGATATTTTATTCGAGGATACCTCGGGTTTGTCGTTGTCATCTTGCAAAATTTCGAAGCGGTTTTTGCGATTAGTTGAGGCTGCGCTGTTATCCCTAGACATTTTTGGAGCAGATGAAATTTTTGAAGAATTCGGGCTTCGCCCACGCTTTACCACGGTTATATATCTGTCCATTCCGACTTGTACCTTGAGTTTCGAGCCGCTGTTATCTGTAGTGATAACTTTGTTAAGAGATGAACACGAGCCTGAAGGGGATGATATTACTGGCTCATATGAAGAAGTACTAGGCAACTGTAATGTTAATGCATCATTACTATTTGGCATTGGACAAAGCGAAGTTGATCGCTGACGAAAAATTGGCTTTGCCGGTAAAAAAAGGTTTTCATCAGATTTATTATTTATATTTTTTTCATTAAGAGTTTCAGAGCTCACAGTAAAATAAGCATTTCTGCCGTTAGAACTCACTTCAAATTTTTTTGTATTTGAAGCACTCATACAAAGAATTCCTCAAGGGATATTCGTTTGTGTTTTTTTATGTTTGCGGTCTTTTTTTGTTTTTGTTATTTATGATTGTTTATTTGTTTAGAGGTACACATATATAGCATTCCTCAACATCACTTTGTTTAATTTTTTTTGTTTGCGGTTTTTTTTTTGTTTTTGTTATTTTTACTATGTAAAGATATTAGCAAAGCATAAAGCTTATTTATTAAAGACAGTATGTACCTATTACGAATAATATGTACTACGAATATTTTTTGTTTGTTTAATTTTTTGTAAGTAAGAAAAATTCCGCTAATCGACTGTTCGCTATGAAGTGGTACCTTCATAGCGAACAGCCGATTAGTCGAGAACTCATCAGAAAACGTGTAGTAGTTATAAAAACACCTTCGTTGGAGCAGGTATAGTAGATAAAATTATAAACTCTCTACCTGTTTAACTTCATCTTCCTGGATATCAGTACCGTGGACCTGGAACAAAACTACAAAAACGTTTAAATCGAGGTGATAAGGGAATTAATTTATTGGACTCTGCTTGTAAAGATCACGATATAGCTTATTCAAAAAATAAGGATTTAAGCACTAAACATAAAGCTGATAAAATAATTGAAAATTCAGCTTGGGATCGAGTTTTATCAAAAGATAGTAGTATTGCTGAAAAATCATTTGCATGTATGGTTACTAACACAATGAAAGCCAAAACAAAATTTGGTATGGGTGTGGAGAAAAACAAAAATGTTAAAAAGAACAAGATAAATGATAAAAACTGTTTAGAACATCAATTAGACATGCAACAAAAATACGAAACAAGGAAAAACCATTAGATATTAACTCAGCTATTAAAATTGTCCAAAAAACTATCAACAAATCATTCGAAGCAAGAAAATCTCAAATTATAGTACCACGTGTAATACGTGTCCCAAATATAGGTGGTTTTTTGCCTCTAATACCGATTTTAACTGCTCTGGGTGCAAGTGGTAGTCTAACAACTGGAGGTGCTGCTATAGCTAAAGCTGTAAATGCAACAAAGAATGCAAAAAATCAACTTGATGAAGCAACTAGACATAATAGAGCGATGGAATCTATAGCAGTTGGAAAGGGACTTTGCTTAAAACCATATAAAAAGGGTTATGGTTTAGTTTACAAAGAGGAATCAAAAACCTCTTAGAGATGCTATCCACCAGACCACTATCTGTTGTGGACATAAACCGTTTCTCTATAAATATTCTATATTTTACAGAAGTTTTCATGTTGAATACTCTACCAAAATGAACAAAGAAAATAGAATGTGGAATAATCAATTTAGACGTATCAACAGGACCTGGTACACATTGGGTAGCATATTATAAAAACAATAATGTAAAAGAATATTTCGACAGCTTTGGAAACTTACAACCTCCTTCGGAAGTAGTCAAATATCTTGGTACAAATATAAAATACAACTATAATCAACATCAGAATTTCAATACATTTACCTGTGGTTATTTATGTCTTCAATTTCTTTATGAAATAACTGAAAATATTAAATAAAAAAAGCACAAACATTTATATTTTACAAAACTCTTTCATGTCTTTTTATTTATAATTTAAAATACATAATTAATATATATTATTGCCAAATAGGATATTGGGAATTATTCGATTAGAAAATAACAGAAACTTGTATGTAGTGAAAAATAGTTATAAGGACTTATCCGATTATCTAAATTGTTTCTAATAAAATTTAATGGAATTTTACAATATTGTGAAATTCAATTTGTCTTGTGCAGAACCTCTCAAAGAAAAGAAGACTGTACATGTTTAAGCGATATGAAGAGAAAAAAAATAAGAATTTGCAAATAAGAAAAACAAAAATTTTTTGATCCAACGAAGTAAAGCCAATAAAAAAGTAAAAACCATTCGCATATTTAATTCTTTTTTCAATATTTTATTTCAAAATTTTTTCTTAAAAATTTATTTACATGTGTATGTACAATAGTGTTTCTTAATTAGAATTAGATAATTAGCTAAATGTAGTGGAATTCTCTAAACTTGTTGGTCTGAATGAAATTTGCTAAAACTTCAGTGTTTAAAATAAACTATAACATAGTGCAATATTCAGCAGCACATCATATTATCACTTTTTATAAAGTTGTATGTACATTTTCCCATCGAAAGCGTTAGAACGCAAAATTTTACAATATGAAAATGGGATTATTATAGAAGATCTTCGCTCTATTTATTTTTTTAGCTATCAGATCTTTAGAAAATATAGATAAACTACGGAATTTGTACTTTGATATCCAATCTTTAAGAATGTACACGTGTATGAATAAGTATCAAGCAAACTTAGTGAATGAATATACGCTTCAACTAGAATCATGCTGAAGCATGCATACTGCAAACAGATCTTACTTTATATCTGTATCTGTATGAGTATTAAATAAATTTACAGAAAAAAAAAATGAAAGCATGCCGAAGCATGAATAATTTCAAAAAAAAATCCTTACGTCATACAATTTTGTAAGCAAAGAAATTTTATGATTTTGTGGTCACTTAAATACAAACATACATATGTATCTACTTTGCAAAAATTCAAAAGAGCGAATTGGTAAATTCTAATAGTAAAGATTTTTAATTGTAACACTACTACATCTCGGACTCTTACGTCACTATCGATAGAAGCATGCTAAGGCATGCATACTAGCAAAATATATAAAGCTGTTAGAAGGTGATGATACAGCAGTTGTATCTGGATCAACCCAACTCATGAATGTATTGTATACGGGAGTGATTGATGGTGATGATGACCTTTTTTAAGTAAATAATCATTACATATGAATGCGATAGGATTCAACCAGCAAACCTCATGTAGAAATACCTACTTGAGGCAAAAAAATTCTCCCAAAAATAGATATTTCATTGTTTCTAACACTTTATGAAAACACCGACGGTGAATTGCTGGTAGAGGTAACTGAGTTATTTGAGATCGATTTGCTACAATAGTTGTTTATTAAACATACATTTCTTTGTAAGTAAACTAATTTCTACATACCTAATGTATATACCCAGCAAAAAAGTAGACAAAAATACTCTATTCCAAGTAGTAAAATCTGAAAAAAGGAGTGGCACATTAGAAAAAAAAATAAATAAAAATATAGACTGACTGCCCAACTAATACGTACACTCTGTCCGATGGGAACACAAAACACACTTAAACATTTCAGAAATATATACACAATACGCGAACTTTAATTAAATTTAAAAAAAAAATCATATATGACAACAAATAAAAGTCAAAGGTGCTCACCCTTCATAAAACAAACATATATGTACATTATTAATGTAAAAATATTATCAGTATAAAGCAACAGAAATTTTGTCAAACAAAGTCATCTTGTATCCTAGAGGAACCGTCGAAAGGGTATACCTAAAGTCTCTGAAAACCACTTCGTTTTCTGATGATCGCTTTTCAACAAGAAAATAAGTTTGTTCATTATGACTAATTTAAAAGTACATTTTAATTCAGTCTCATATCCGATCTTAACTGCATCAGAATTTAAGAAAAAAGCTCCTTTTATTCTATTGAATAAAATTTTAATTTAAAACAGTAAGCAAAGATATCAGCTTCAACTTCAAATGATTTCATCACAAAAAAAAAAACTAGTGATTGTTTTCAACAATTATGAAAATAATAATTTCAATATAAAGCTCCCTTTTGATTTTAAATGTTTATCAATAAAAATAAAAAAAGAAGTAAGTTGACTACCAAAGAAAAAAAAAACTATCAGTATATAAGCTGGAGTGCCGGATCAGTTTCATTTAAAAATGTTTATACATTTTCATAAAGCAAAGCAAGATTTCGAAAACAAATGTAGAAAGTGAAGAAAAAAGTCTATAGTTAGAAAAAATTATGTACCCCAAAAATTTCTAACGTTAACTTACTAACGTTGCATCAACTTTAAAAAATGTAAATTGGGTATAAGGAATATTCTATATATACATACATATACTATAGAGTATGTATCTTCAGGAATTCAGCTTTACTTAAAAACAGAAAATCCTCACAAACTTTTAAGTAAACGCAGATAAAAATTAAAACGTTTTTATTTTCAAATAAAAAAAAAACTGAATATATCGCATCTATACACAGACGAATATTTACAACAACAACACCAACAACAAGAAGAACAAAAGACATCAATGACAAAAAAAAAATGTATTCAAAGATTGAAATAAACAAAATCTGTAATATAAACAAATTTCATATAGGCAGACTTTAACGCGAGACAAATTTAAGTATGAGAAAATATAAAACAAGCGTAAGTATAAAAACATAATAAGATTAGGGAAGTCCAGACATATGATAGTATTTTATAGTACCAAATGTCGATACTGAAAACAATTTATTTCTATCTACATATAAATATTAGCGCAAATACATACACACACATAGCAGAATTCATATAAGAAATATCCAAGAAAATTTCAACAACACCCCACCTTTTGCAAATCATGACGAGCCTTAAATTCTCCCTCAGATATACATACACAAATTCCCATGATCATACATACATACATATACAATATATAAGATTAATCTCAACAACACAACACTCTCACCTACCTGAAATTACAGATAGTCTTAAACTTCTACAGACGTCTATACACATAGATTCTCACGGCTACATATTACAAGAACACCTCGCCCCTAATAAATCACAATCATCTTAAATTCTTACAAAAATATATACATACATATATACAAATAACCAAATTACCTCAACAACATCCTCACCTACCTCAAATCACGATCAGCCTTAAACTACTATAGACAGACACATCCACAAATCCCCATGCATACATATTTCGTCAACAACCCTGCCCACCCAAATCATGGTCAGCCTTAAACTCCTACAGACATACAAACACACAGATTCCCCTGGTTACATATTACTAGAACACCTCACCCCTCATAAATCACAATCAGCCCTAAGCTCCTACAGAAATACACACATTGAAATTCCTACAAACATACACACACACACACACACACATACACACGCAATCGATCTACCTCAACTACACCCCGCCCCTTCCAATCAAACCCTCACCTAAATTCTCACAGACAGACAGACACATCCGCAAATTCCTATGGTTACATATTACGGCAACAACGCCACCCACTCAAATCACGGTCAGCCTTAAATTCCCACAGTCTTGCAACACCTAGATTAGCATTAGAAAAAATAACTTTCACGTTTTCCCGTCGTCATTAGGAAAAATCATTTTCCCGCCTGCATTTGAAAAAATTATATTCATTTTTTGCCGTCGGCATTTAAAAAAAATAATAATCATGTATTGCGGTAGGCATTAGGAAAAATTATCATGTATTGCAGTAGGCATTAGGAAAAATTATCATGTTTTGCCTTCGGAATTACGAAAAATCATTAGATGATTTTCCGTCAGCATTAGGAAAAACCATTTTCATGATTTTCCCCGTCGTCACATACACACATAAAAACCGCCAAACTATGAACCGCCTCAATACATTCACACAAAATATTCCACACACAAACTTCCAACGGTCAGGCAGGCAGACAGACAGACAGACATACACTTAATGTAAACAAAAACTCCTAATATAAACAAAAAAAATCCTAATGTAAACAAAAAACTCCTAATGTAAACAAAAAAAACAAATTTCCAAGAATTTAACAATTTTCAAATTTTAATTACCCAAATTTAACAATTTCAGCAACAATTTAACAATTTCAGCCCACAATTTAACAATTTCACCAACAATTTAACAATTTTAATTGCGGTAGAACCGGCAATTCCCTACTACTACTGTGCATGTTTAAGCGTCATGAAAACAAGACTGTACATGTTTAAGCGACATGAAAACAAGAATTTGCAAATAAGCAAAAACAAAATTTTTTTTTGATCTAGCGAAGTAAAGCTAATAAAGAAATAAAAACTATTCACATAATTAATTCTTTTTCCAATATTTTATTTAAAATTTTTTCTTAAAAATTCATACACATATTTAACTAATGTATGTAGATACCCAGAAAAAAAATTAGACAAAAATTCTCTATTTCAAGTAGTAAAATGTAAAAAAAGGTGTGGTACATTAGAAGAAAAAAAAATAAATATATAGACTGACTGACCAACTAAAACGTACACTCTGTCTGATGGACACACAAAGCACACTTAAACATTTCAGAAATATATACACAACACGCTGAACTTTAATAAAATGAGAAAAAAAATCAAATAGAACGTCAAATGAAAGCCATAGGTAACAGCCCTTCATAAAATAAACATATACATATGTACCTTATTAATGTAAACATATTATCAGTATAAAGCAACAGAAATTTCGTCAAACAAAGTCATCTTGTATCCTAGAGGAACCGTCGAAAGGGTATACCTAAAGTCTCTGAAAACCACTTCGTTTTCTGATGATCGCTTTTCAACAAGAAAATAAGTTTGTTCATTGTGACTAATTTAAAAGTACATTTTAATTCAGTCTCATATCCGATCTTAATGCATCAGAATTTAAGAAAAAAGCTCCTTTTATTCTATTGAATAAAATTTTAATTTAAAACAGTAAGCAAAGATATCAGGTTCAACTTCAAATGATTTCATCACAAAAAAAATAGTGATTGTTTTCAATAATTATGAAAATAATAATTTCAGTATAAAGTTCCCTTTTGATTTTAAATGTTTATCAATAAAAAAAAAAAAAGAAGTAAGTTGACTACCAAAGAAAAAAAACTATCAGTACCTAAGCTGGAGTGCCGGATCAGTTTCATTCAAAAATGATTATACATTTTTAAAAAGCAAAGCAAGCTTTCCAAAATAAATGTAGAAGGCTATAGTTAGAAAAAATTATGTACCCCAAAAATTTCTAACGTTAACTTACTAACGTTGCATCAACTTTAAAAAAATTTAAATTAAGTATAAGAAATATTTCTATTATAGTTGCTATTACTATAGAGTATGTATCTTCAGGAATTCAGTTTTACTTAAAATCAGAAAATCCTCACAAACTTTTAAGTAAACGCAGATAAAAATTAAAACGTTTTTATTTTCAAATAAAAAAAAACTGAATATATCGCATCTATACACAGACGAATATTTACAACAACAACACCAACAACAAGAAGAACAAAAGACATCAATGACAAAAAAAAATGTATTCAAAGATTGAAATAAACAAAATCTGTAATATAAACAAATTTCATATAGGCAGACTTTAACGCGAGACAAATTTAAGTATGAGAAAATATAAAACAAGCGTAAGTATTTATAAAAACATAATAAGATTAAGTCCAGACATATGATAGTATTTTATAGTACCAAATGTCGATACTGAAAACAATTTATTTCTATCTACACATAAATATTAGCGCAAATACACACACACATAGCAGAATTCATATAAGAAATATCCAAGAAAATTTTAACAACATCCCCACCTTTCACAAATCACGACCAGCCTAAAATTCTCCCCCAGATATACATATAAAAATTCCCATGATCATACATACATACATATACAATATATAAGATTAATCTCAACAACACAACACTCTCACCTACCTGAAATTACAGATAGTCTTAAACTTCTATAGACGTCTATACACATAGATTCTCACGGCTACATATTACAAGAACACCTCGCCTTTAATAAATCACAATCATCTTAAATTCTTACAAAAATACATACATACATACATACACATAACCAATTTACCTCAACAACATCCTCACCTACCTCAAATCACGATCAGCCTTAAACTACTATAGACAGACACATCCACAAATCTTCATGGATACATATTATGTCAACAACCCTGCCCACCCAAATCATGGTCAGCCTTAAACTCCTACAGACATACAAACACACAGATTCCCCCGGTTACATATTACTAGAACACCTCACCCCTCATAAATCACAATCAGCCCTAAGCTCCTACAGAAATACACACATTGAAATTCCTACAAACATACACACACACACACACACACATACACACACACACCATAAACACATACCCACACACACACACATTTCCACAATTCTCTGTTGGTATTACGATATATGATGAAATTCATATACACAGCAACACCCAGAACAAAATCGCTAGCATCATTTTCAATATAAAGGTACTAGAAAAATCGGGACAGGTGAAAGTAGGTGCTTCTATAACTTTTTGCTGTATTTCTCCAAAAGCTATTTCTTATAATTGCTACATTAAAGTAAAATATACCGAAATAAAGATATCACTACCCCTATTGAAAAGCTCTTCTTATCAACCTGATCGGATTCAAAACATTTAACATCTGAAATTCACTTGAACATATATGAAACCTATGCCGACACAATATTTTCTATCTCCATAATAGCAACGTCAATAGCCTTAAAAACATATATACATGCATTTGTAAATATGTATGAAAAAGTGTTGATGTAACTCACACAAGCAATGACATTCTTCAAAGCAAAAATAGATAAGATCACATACATTAATCCAACAACATACAAATACATTACCAAATACATTCCCTAACGACTTCCATTCGCAACAGGGTTGCCACTCTCTGCAGCTATTAGATTATTTCCCCCCCCCCAGAGATCACAAACATAAATGCATACATACAATAACCCTACATAAGCATACCAACTATAACTCAAAACAGCAACCATAAGTCTATCAAATAACAATCACACACACACGCACACACCCATACATACATACAAACACCCACATATACATGCACACACAACCAAAGAATTAGACTCACACACACACACATACACATCCCACACGTACATACATCCATGCACTGTACGCACAACGTTTCTCTACAATAACAACAAAAGCTGTGCACACAAGTATACATACATACACATGGCCAAAGAATCAAACTCACACACACACCATATCAGCATGAAAATCCCCAAAATCCCCCCATTTGTAACAGGGTTGCCATCGTTTTTGTTTTTCCCCGGTTTTGAATTCCCAAAACAGGACTATCTCCGCCATTAACAATCTACTTTCTTCGGAGAACTTTTTATAAAAAAACAACTTTGTAGCATATCTACATATTTGATGAAATTCGCTATGAGCTCAATGGAATTGAAATTGACCATACAAGATATTAAGGAGCCACAAGCACCATAAAAAATTCAAGCACCATAAAAAAATCTGTCACCAACAGAAAGCAACGTGATGCAAAATGCTGGATGGAACAAACTTGACGATGTCACTCTTGAAAATGGATTTTTCAATTTTTATGTACCTCTAAAAATGCTTCTAGGATTCGCTGAAGACTACAACAAAGTTATACTAAATGGAAAAAATGAATTGATACTCTTACGCAATAAGAATGATGAAGATCTTGTACGCTCGAGTGTTTCTACTGAAAAAGTTACACTTACAATTTCACTCATCTCATGGAGAATCCCACATGTACAATTATCCGACTTTAGCAAATTGAATATGATAAAAATTATTAACAACGGTGCTTCTATACCTATGGCATTTCGCAGTTGGGATTGTCATGTTAATCCACAATTAAACACAGGTCCTAGCCATATCTGGAATGTTAAACTGCCTGCAAATAGAGAACGCCCCCGTTTTGTATTGATTGCTTTTCAACAAGAAAATAAGTTTGTTCATTGTGATTTGACTAATTTAAAAGTACATTTAAATTCAGTCTCATATCCATGTGATGATATTAACATAATGTTCAAAAATGAACGATATGCAATTCTATATGATATGTATCTAAGATTCCAACAAAGCTACTATATGAAAGAATCTCAACCGCTTCTAACTGCGTCAGAGACAAAAGCTCCTATTATTGTAGTCGATGTCAGTCATTAGAATGAATCACTCAATAATGGACCGATTGATAGATTGATATAAAAATAGCATTTGAAACAGCAACTAATATTGCAGCAAAGACATCAGCCCACTGCATTCTTATTCATGATCGCATAATAGAATATATACCCATCAAAGGGCAAGTTCGAAAAGTCTTTTAAATTGAGTAGTATGGAAAATAACACAATTTTTATAGACGTACAACATTTCAAAAGTAATTCAAATGATTTCATCGCAAAAGAAGTAGCGATTGGTTTCAACAATTATGAATACAACAATTTCATTATAACACCACCATTTGATTTTAAATGCTTATCAATAAAAAAGCAATGAGAAGCAAAGTGGCTAACGAAAAACTATCATCACCTCAGCTGGACTGCTGGATCAGTTTCTTTTCAAAGCGTTTGCAATTTTTTAAAAGCCAACGCAAGATGTTCTAAAATTTATGTAAAAGGCGAAGAGAATCGTCTTGGTTGGAAAAAATTTTATTTCGAAAAATTTTTAACGTTGAGGTTATAGGCTGCATCAACTTTAAACAAATGGAGATTAAGTATCCAAATTTTTTAATTGTAATTGACATAAACTTGGTGTTTGCGCATTAACAAAATGATATTTTACTAACAAAAGAAATATCTTGCTTTAAATGAACTTTCACACTCTTTAACACATTAATGTATGTATTATTATAAAATTTTAAAAAATTTCAAACAATAAATATATAGAAAAATAAAAAATCTACAAGTGTTTTCTTATTTCAAATACAAACTACATAAAGGAAAGAGAAGGAAGTGAGAAGGAGGAGGAGAAGTTAGCTTTTTTGATAACTTGCAAATTTTTACTTTTTGTTTCTCTGCTGATGACTGTAGTTAGTTGAAACTTTGCTGCTTTAAAATAATCGCAGCCAAAAAAAAATGATTACGTTGCAAAATATAACTGTATTCTACATAGCCACAAAATATTCCACGCACAAGTTCCTTCGATCGCACATACATACATACATGCATACATATATACATACATACATACATCATACATACATACATACAAATATATTTCTTAAACAAATAAACAGAATATAAGCTTACCAGCGACAAACAAGCTGGACCCCCATACGAAAGCATTAGGGGTGTTCACATACATGAGAACGTTTTATAAATAAATAAAATAATTAAATAAATTATTTTATTTATAAACAATTTATTTAATTGTTTTATTTATAAACAATTTATTTAATTATTTTATTTATAAACAATTTATTATCGTGAGGAAATCGCACAAGCACATTCCCACGATTCATATGAGAATCGCCTAGTAGTCATCAAACCTATTTTCTCTGATATTACTGATATAGTGTTATGATAACAAATGTCTGCAGTCTGGCAACACTGGCAATTTTTTCTGCAGCATTAGGAAGTAATAAAGCTATGTACAGACGGTTGTCAGATCTTACAATAGTGCCAGTAAAATGTGCTAAAAATTTCTTAAAACCGTGTGAACTGGCAATTTTTGTCAGACGACGTTGCCAGAAAAAGCATTGTCAGTCCATTGCAAGACTAGCAACTGACAACATATTGTCAGACATCTTACAATCGTGTGAACACATTGTAAAATTATTGCCAGATATTTGTCAGACATTTTAATATTGTCAGATGTGCGAAGTTCATGCATCTGACAATGGCGTCATTGTAAGATAATTCTTTCTATGGGCAACACTGCACACGCTTGATTTTAAAGAAAAAGTTTATAATAAAATATATGCAGACAAAATCATTGCAATTGCTTCTTTATGGTCCATAATAATTTATACTTTCACTTTTTACATTTAACACAAACACAAACGATAAATATTTAACAATGGCCAACAAATGGTTTAAGTCTGGCAACGATAACAACAGATCGAACAATTTGTGCATATGACAACCGTGTGAACTGACAATTTTTCTACTGACGATTTTATCAGATGAATTTATTGTCATACAACCGTCCAGCAATAAATTGTAAGATTTTCTGACATCCGTGTGAACTGACAAGAAATATTGTGCTGGCAATTTTCGATTGCCAGTACATTGTCAGCACATTGCCAGATCTGACAATATTGTAAGATCTGACAATCGTCTGTACATAGATTAACAATGTTTTGACGTCGGCATTTGAAGAAAATAATAATCATGTTTTGCCGTCGGAATTTGAAAAAAATAATAATCATGCATTGCCGTCTGCATTTGAAAAAAATAATAATCATGCATTGCCGTCGGCATTTGAAAAAAATAATAATAATGCATTACCGTCGGCATTAGGAAAAATTATCATACATTGCCGTAGGCATTAGGAAAAATTAATAATCACTATTTCACCATTGGTATTAGGAAAAATTAATAATCATGGTTAGCCGTCACCATTAGGAAAAATCATTTTCACCCAAAAAAAAAATCACCCGTTTTCACAAGGGTTAATGTAAACCACTTGATACCACTCTCGTAGGTATCAAATTTCACAAATTTCCAAGAATTTAACAATTTTCAAATTTTAATTACCCAAATTTAACAATTTCAGCAACAATTTAACAATTTTAATTGCGGCAGGACGCCCAGTTCCCTAATACTGATAGAGTTGCGTAAAAAGGGCCAAAAATTATATATATAGTACATCACATTAAGCGAGCGTTGAAAATCTTTATTTTATGAACAAATAAGAAATCTTATCATGACAATGAAAGTTTATATATTTATTTGGTTAGGTAAGGGTATCAGCCAGAATCCCGGACTCAATTAGACCGTTTCGGTCCATTGTGATACCACGGAGCCCCTCATTATGCGGAGTTTCATTGTGGCCATTCTCTTTCTAGCAAGTTCATGACAGTGATACAGGACAGTTTCTACATTTTCTTCTTCATCTAGCCGTATCGTTAGAAATATTTGATGTGCAATCCGTTGAACTTTAAATAATTTTGGATTCTTAGTTGATGAAGAACTATTTTTTAAGGAATTCTCGTGCTATAAACCATTTTTGATAAGTATAAAATAGACTTGTGCCATTGACGGAATAACTTGTGATACTTGCTTCTTTCTACACATGAGCGCGAGTTAATTCCTTGGTGAAGGAATGAATCAAAAAAATTTAAGTAAAGTTTTTTCACACCGAAACGTGTGTTTCTTTACTATTTATCTTCTTAAGACTACTTACAATATTTTTTTAACATCTATTTATAGTAATAATTATGTTTATCGTTTCTTTGTCGTTTATCTCGGAATATGTTTTCTACAAGTATCTTTTTATTATTAAAACATATTTTGAGTTTACTTTGACTGATGGTGGTCTCGTTGTAAGTCTTTGTTCTAACGTATGTAAGTGATAATATTGATGTTGAGCTTTGTTCCCCATTATGAAGATGTGTGTGTCTACTTATCTATTTATGCCAGTGTTGCCATGTAGACTATACCCTGTGCATTAACTCCCCTCCTTCTTAAAATAAAGTGTCCTCACTTTTCCTAAACAGTACTCCTTTCTGCTCTTAATCTTCTTAATTCCATTTCATAAATGCGTTCGGCTGTTCTTCTTCTTTCTGTTCGTTGTATTTCTTTGCAGTAGTTAATTAATTTTATTATGATATATGTACATAGTATTGTGGCCAAGATTCCGAGAATTAAGTAAATGGTGGTTTGTATGGGGTGGTCTTCTATAGGGATTAAATATTTTGACATTTCCTGTAAATTTGAAAATTTATGGTATGAGTCTGAATATAATATATGGAGGATTTCCATGCGTTCGTCATATTTTTGATGTATAGCCTCTTTTATTTCTTGCTGAAGGTTGAAATAGTCTTTTGCGTCTATATTGGTTGAAACATTAAATTGAATTAACTTAGTTCCTTTGATTATTTAACCATTCCAAATATGTTCGTCATCAGTCAAGATGTAACCGTTCTCTAGTATTGTGAGTGGTGCGTTATTTTCTTGAATAATGTCACATTTAGCTGCCTTATTTTCTAATATGTTTATAGTACAGTTATTAGCTTTGTTTATTTTACAAATATTATTTCCTAAAATTTTTACATTGTGTTACTGAAGTATAATTGCCATTACAAACAGTAATTTGTTTGTCCAATACTAATTTTCCATGCTTATATGCTAGTGGGAATATATTTTATCATTTACATATAATTTTCAATATAGGATACTTATAAATTGTAATTATAGCTTGATTGTAAAAACATATATGGATATCTGAATACTCTAGGATGTTTATTAATGGTAAATCAAAAGCTTCATTAGATACGATATCTTTTATTTCATTTAGATTCAATGTTCCTGAATAAAAATTTCCATTTTTAGCAAAATTTATAGTAATTGTTATAGCTTCAAGTTCACGATATACTTCATTGATTATAATATTATTCGTGATAGCTTTAGGATTTAATGTTTCTAAGATTTGTTCAAACCGTGAGTTTACATTTTTTGTCTGTTAATGTTTCCTATTAATTGATTAAGTCCTGTCTTTATTTCGATTAAGTCGTCGTGATCTGGTGTGCCGGTAAAAAATTTTAATGTTGAACCTAGAAAGTTATTGCTCTTTTTTCGCGATGTGTATTCGGTATTAATTGCGTTTTTAAAAATTCAAATCTACCTATTAATATTTGTTCTTCCTGGCTTTGTTCTGTATTATACATGTTTTGCATTATGTCCTCGTATGGTCTCAGTATTTTTGTTAAGTTAACTACGTGATACAGATATGATGTGTCTTCGAACACATAGGCTGGATTTCCTTCTATGAGTACATATTTTTTGTTTGTAAAATCAGTTATGTTGTCGCCAAAAGCAAATGCGAGAAATACAATTCCAATTATTGTTGACTTGTTCATAGTGTAGTTTGTCTGCGTATCCTATCTTTATGTATAACCTTACCCTTCGCTGTTAGGATTGTGTCCCCACGATCTTCTTTTACCTCGTGTTGTGAGTACTTGATATGGTTTTTGTTGCGGCGGTGTGTTTTGGCGTAAATTATATCTCCTTCCTTGTAGTTTATTTAGTGTCGATTCTTATTATGATAATTGAGTAGTTTTTCCTGTTTGTCCTCGAGTTTCTCCTTAATGTCAGAATATCGTTCTCTGTTGAAAATCACGTCTTCAGGTCTATATCCTGTTGTGGAATTAATCGTTTTATTATATGCAGTAAGCATTGAATAACTCGTCTCCTGGTGCAGTGTTATTCTGTTATGCCAAGGCTGTTGAGATTTCGATCAGAGTGCTATGGACACGTTCAACTTGACTGTTGGTTGTCGAATGATGAATGGGTGTTGTATTGATAGTCGCTCATAGACGCTTTTTGCTACTATGCCAATAAATTCATTTTCATTATCAGTCATTAAATGTTTGGCGTTTGGGTAGATCTGTGTGAGAATTCTTTCTATGTACTCATGACAGTTTGTTTTGCTTTGTAATTTGCGTATGTAACAGTATTTGGAGTATTTATCAATGGTGCTGATGTATGTTTGGTTATTCATGTAAAATATTTCCATCTGTATGTACTCTCCTACTTTCGTGGGTATTTGTGTTTTACCTATTGGTTGTTTATTTGGTCTTCGTTCATATTTATTTTGTAGGCAGATATTACAATCTATACATTCTTTTTTACACATATCTCGAATGTTCGCGCAATAGTGTGTTAACGATATTTCTTGAGCGTTATTTTTATAATTTCTATGAGCTCGTCTATGTGTTCGCATTACTATCTCTTTTTGTTCTTCTACATTAATAACATCTTGTAATTGTGTTTGTGTTATAACAAAGAAATTGGATGGGAATGTAGTGATAATATCATTTTGTAGATGAAATAATGTTTCTTCGCTTAATTTTAATGCATTTTGAACTTTTGGATTTGTTATTTGCTTTAGCCTGTCTATCAATTCGTGTTTTCTTTTATAATATAAGGTATGCCTAACTCGATCTGGAAAAATGGTACATGTATCTATTTCGATTATTTCATTTTCGTCAAATATTGGTATTATTTGATTCCCAAAAGCATTTAGTGGTTGTTTAACTCTCTTAATACCTTCTGAAGGTGAACTTTGAGCTGAGTGTTGTGAACAACGTGATGTATTGTTAATTTGTTGCCGTGATAACGCGTCTGCAACAACATTCTGGTGACCAGGCTTGTACACTAATTTTGCTCCATATTCTTCTATGGAGTTTTTCCATCTTTTAAGTTTGGTATTTGGATTCTTGTCCGAGATAGAAAAGATTAATGAGTGGTGGTCAGTGTATATTGTTAGGTCAGCAATACCGTAAAGATAGTTTCTCAATTTTTGTACAGCCCAAACTATAGCTAACAATTCCTTTTCGTTTGTGCTGTAATTTTGCTCTGTTTCATTTAGAGTTCGTGAAATAAATACTATTGGTTTCTTATACTGGGAAAGAACTGCGCCGATGGCAAAGTTACTTGCGTTCAGGTGGGAATAATTCGACCTGTGCCTGAAGGGCGTCTTTTATTTTATTTAATGCGTCTAGTGCTGCTTGGTTGAGATTTATTTTTACTTTTGTACTTTGATTTTTACAAATTCCGCCATTATCTCCTCTGAGATGTATTGTGAGTGGTTTTACAATAGCTGCGAAGTTTTTAATAAATTTCCTGTACTAACTTGTAGGAATGATCTAAGTTCCTTTAAATTTGTGGGAATAGGATAGTTTTTTATTGTTTCCACCTTATTAGTGTCTACTGTTATTTTATTATGCTTAATGATGTGTCCTAGATACTCTACAGAATCCTGAAATCCGATTTTTCATCGGAAATTTTCAAGTTAGCGTTGTGGACTGCATTAATTATAATGGAGATGTGCTCCATATGTTCTTCGGGTAAGGAGGAATATATTAGCATATCATCTATATAAACATATGCAAACTTCCCTATATACGGACGCAGAATATCGTCTATGCATCGTTGAAAAATGGAAGGAGTGTTTTTAAGACCAAACGGCATCCTTAAAAATTCATACTTTGCACCGTTCACACTGAATGCTGTTTTTTCCCTGTCCGATTCTTTTATAAAAATCTGATGGAATACTGATTCCAAATCTAACGTAGTGAATACTTTTGCTTTTCCCAAGTTCTGGATTGTCATACCAACATCTGGAATTGGATAACGGTCGGTAATTGTTTGAGCGTTTAGCTTCTGGAAATCAACTACCATTCACCTTTTGGGTTTTCCTTCTTCATCGGTACCCTTTTTTGCGACTGTCCAGATGGGGGCATTGTACGGACTCCTACTTGGCTGAATAATTTTATCATCCAGTAATTTCTGTATCTCATTATTAATAAACTCGTTATCCGATATTGTCTTACATAAATAGGGTCTTCACATTTTGTTCTGATAGATGCCTGAATGCTTGTAGTAAATGGCAATACTTCGTTAGTTTCCCTATTCCTTTGCATTATTTTTTCAATATCTTTCCTGTAAATTTCGTTGTTAATTGTATAATTTATCTTTTCCTCATTTTTTTCTAAATTGTCGTTATATTTATATTTTAAGCTATAGTCGAAGAGATTGATCTCTGTCTTGATTGATCTTAACCCCTGTTCTCCTAAAAGCATATCAAATTCTTGAAGGGCCTCTGTTTCATAGAAGGTTAAATGGTGGTTTAAGACAGTAATAATTTTTTTCGTATTTACTATTGAATATCCATGAAGTGTTTTGACTTTCACCGGATTAATTTTTATTGGTTTCCCTATCTTACAGCTAGTACTAATATAATTACTTGTAGCTGCCGTATCTACTAAAATATTTAATGATCTACCTGTTTCTCTGCAAGTGCGTTGTAGACATGGCCGACCATTTACTCGCCTAAAAAAGCACTTCCGGTTTCAAAATCATCTTCGGTGTATTGAGGCTGGAGTGATTGAAGATCCTCGTCCTGTGTTTGGTGTACTCGTTGAACCTTATTAAAGTTGTGGGTTGAAAAATTATTTTCCCTCTTCACAGGATTTTGATTGTTGTGGAATGGATTATGATGTGTAGCAGTGTTTTGTTGAGGATTATTGTTACCCCATCTTTGTTGTTGCGGGAAATTTGTAGACCTTCTGTATTGCATTGAGTTGTCGACTTCCATTGGTTCTACTTGGTTTCTTCGTAATGCCGCATAATTGTGGTGTCGTTGTTGAACATGATGTGATGGCTTTAGTTGGCGGTGTTCGTTACCTCCATGATGTATATGCCGTTGTTCATTACGGTGTTCCTGCCGTCTTACGTTGATATTTTCAAAATGACGATCTTCGTTGTCGTGGTAGATGGTGCAGGCAATGGCATAAGCTTCTCCCAGACTCTTTGGTTGGTTAGCATAGAGGATTCCTTTTGTGTAATTGCTTCTTAATCCCATCATAAAGGTGCGGATCGCATCCTCGTTGGCATCTGATAGTCTTCCTCTTCTCATACTCTCATCTGAGGTTTCGATTTTTTGTTTTATGAGGATTAATGCTTGATGGATTTCATCGTGGAATTCGGTCAGAGTTTTGTTCCCCTGTTTAATTCTAGTCATAATTTCTTTTAATACGTACAATGGACGTTTATCCGCATACGTAAAGTCTAAGCGGTTTATTATGGCATAGAAATTTAGTTCTGTTCCGTTTACGGATAAAACTTTTGATGCAGCGTCAATAATTTTTGCACGTACAATGCATACACAGCTATAGTATTCGGGACTATTTGAAAATTGTTTAATATTTTTCATTTGTGTCCATACCTGATTTCTCCATGGGTTATATTATCTTTCCAATCCACAGAATGTTGGTAAACACTCGAAGATTTCTGTGTTAATTTGAGTAGCACTCGTTATGTGTGGTTTTAAGGCGTTGCCGGAATTGTGGTTACAACAAATGGTGTATTGCTTTTCAATGTTTCGAAGTCTGTTTTTAGGGATGCTAGTTGTTCAGTTAGTGCCTGAATATGAGCTTGGAGTGTTGCAGCTTCAGTCATGTTGATATCTTCTTCTAGTAGGCGTCTTGAGTTAAATATTTGTTGTCGTTTTGCGTGCGAAGCCAGTGTGTATTTTTCACTTTCACTGCAATGTTCACTTTCTCGAAGTATTTGAAAACGTTTACCTTTTTTGATGTGTAAACGTCTATACGACAGGGGGTAAAAATCTTTTGACTTTGATTTCTTTGCTGAGATTTCTTTGCTTTTTGCTTTGCCTTGTCAAATCGGTGTGAGCTATTTATGAGTGTATTAGTGTTTGAAAGAAGCAATACCAAGCAGAAAAACAAGTGGACCGGCTCGAAGCCGACGGTGCGCCGCCGGTTATTTTTCTGTATATTTCCGTACACCAAAGGTGAAAATGAACCGTAAGAGCTACGGACTTGAAATTTGGACACAATATGTAGATATTTGGCCACTACAACAACAAATACATGAGAGTTAAAAACTAAAGGGTGTTCCAAAAACAAGCAACGAAAAATGTTAAAATCACATGTAATATACATACAATTGTATGAACATATATACACTTTAAATTTTAAAAGTTACTGTATTTTTATACAGACTACAACAATTAACACTAAATTTAAAAAATTTAAATCAATGGGTGTTCCATCAGTTAATGCAATTTTGACTTTGTAATTTTGACAACTTGCTGTACCTTGGAAACCGTAAGGGTAAAACTCTTGAAATTTTCAAAAATCTAAAAAATCAAAAAAATATAAAAAAGCAACAAATTAAAAAAAATCTCTAGGACTAAAATAAATCGCGAAAAAAGTAAAAAATCGCCAAAATTAAAAAAATCCTTAAACAAAAAAATCGCCAATGTGAAAAAATCTCCAAAATTAAAAAATCACCTAAATAAAAAACCCCAAAAACAGAAAAAAATCGCCAAAATGAAAAAAACCCCAAAAAACAGAAAAAATCGCCAAAATGAAAAAATTGCCAAAATGAAAAAATCGCCAAAATGAAAAAAATTGCGAAAATTAAAAACACCCAAAAAGAGAAAAAAAGAGGAAGTAAAAAAGGAAGAATCTGACGAAGAGGAAGACGATGATATGGGTTTTGGTCTCTTTGACTAAATACCCTAACTTTCAGCACTGTATTTTATCACAAAACGAGAAAAAAGCGATAAAACTGAAAAAAATTGTTTAAACTGAAAAAACTAAAAAAATTAAGAAAGCTAAATCAAAAAAAAAATGATAAAAACCGAATGTGCGCGATTCTAAGTCGCACTTTACTGAATTTATTTTAATTGCAATGCGTACACAACAACAAGAACAGCAACAACTAAACGATGAACAACAGGAATTAAAAATTAAAAAGTAAAAGTTAAGGCATTTACCATAGATGAGCACTGCAGTACCACTAAAGTTTCAGTAAAAACAATAAAAAATGTTTAACAAGTAAATTTTTACTGATTACTAAAATTTTTTCTACAATTTTTATAAATTGCCTAAATGAATTGTTATATGATGTGGTGCATTGAATTTTCAGTAATCAGTAATGCCCGTATTCACAATGAAATTCTACCAAGTGGCTAAATGTTTTTCATACAAAAGTTTCAAAATTTGAATGAAAAAAATTTGCCACTTGCTACAATTTTATTATGATTACGGCCCTACGATTTTACTGGTAATGCAAATTAAATTTCATTAGCTTTTGAATGCAGTACGTATACATATACTACAGTGTGCCCATTTACTAACCAAATAAGTTTAATAAAACAAACAAAAACCAACAAATTCATATGTATTTACAATATTGAAAGTTTTGATACTTTTAATTAATTAATTTTAAAAAAGATACTAAAAGCATAAGTACTTCCAACTTAAAAAAAATTATATTACTAGATGTTTACACATCTCCTCTGTGATCGGACTCACATTGCTTCTTTTCTTTTAAATTTTTGTTAAATTTTTCAGAAATTTTATTTTTTATCATTTCCAATTTTTCAGGAATTTTATTTTTGTTATTTCCAATTTTTCAGGAATTTTATTTTTATTATTTCCAATTTTTCAGGAATTTTATTTTTATCCTTCTTCAGGATCGTGGAAATTTTATTTGGCTGGAAATACAAGATTATTTCGTTTGTATCGCGGTTGAGCCCCCAGTTAATTCCTTGACGAAGAAATGAATCAAAAAAATTTAAGTAAAGTGTTTTTCACACCGAAACGTGTGTTTCTTTATTATTTATCTTCTTAAGACTACTTACAATATTTTCTTAACATCTATTTATAGTAATAATTATGTTTATCATTTCTTTGTCTTTTATCTCGGAATATGTTTTCTACAAGTATCTTTTTATTATTAAAACATATTTTGAGTTTACTTTGACTGATAGTGGTCTCGTTGTAAGCCTTTGTTCTAACGTATGTAAGTGATAATATTGATGTTGACCTTTGTTCCCTGTTGTAAGTCTTTGTTCTAACGTATGTAAGTGATAATATTTATGTTGACCTTTGTTCCCCATTATGAAGATGTGTGTATCTACTTATCTTTTTATGCCAGTGTTGCCGTGTACACTATACCCTGTGCATTAACTCGCGTGTACAAACGTCATGCATGTATGCGTGTATGATTTTTTATTTTTCTGCGCACATGCAAAGACACACACATGCATTAACATTAGTTGTATGCGGGTAACCACATAATAGCTTACCATCTACATATTACACACACACTCAAACGTACAATATGAAAAATAACAAGCATACACTAATCAACAGTACTTCTTTTGGGTGTTTGTTACAAACAAGCTGTCTTGCGACATCGCTTGTTACAACTGATATACACATACACCAATACATCCATCGTGCTTCGCTTATAGTACGACAGCATTTATTAATGGTTTAGTATAATACATGCGACGTGAATACATTTAAAAATCATGACGTATTTACATTTAAAGACCTTTTACGCAGGTCTCTAATAGAGGATAAACACACAAACAGTAAAAAAGTAAAGCATAACGTTGAAAACATTTAGTTCGCAGCCTCTGTCTTAGTTCATTTTGTGTATTAGTTCTTAGTTCAAAAAATGAACTAGTTCAAAAACTGAACTAGTGACCGTAAAACAATTGAACTAGTTCACTAAGTTCAAAGTACTGAATCGTTCATTTGAACTATGTAGTTCGTTCATGAACTACACAAGACAAAACTATTAGTTAAAAATGTTTCCATGATTTTAAATGATATTTGAAGTGGTCTTTCTGTAAGTTTATATATACAAATATTCTTTAATTTGTAGATACTTATGTAGCTATAATTTAATGTAAACATATAGATGGTTTTGGACAAAAATATTCAATATTCTTTGTAAAATGAATCGAGGTTGACCCTTTTTACTGGAGATGTGCAAATGTCGTGATTTTATCGTGTCACGCGTGAATCACGCGAATTACGTTTATTTATAATTAAGTTTATTTATTCAAGTGAATCTTAAGACTAAAACTTAAAAAATATTTAAAATCGAATATAGAGTAAGCAACGTAAGTATTTTATGCTTACGTTGCTGTCTAGCAAAATGTGGGAAAATAAAATGTAACTTGAGTGAGGAAAGCAACGTATTTTATGTTTACGTTGCTGTCCATCACAATGTGGGAATAAAATTTTAATGTTTCCCTACATCTTGCCAGCCAATATAATTAGTTTAGGGATCGGGACGTAACTCCTCCACCCCTTGTCTGAAACACTCCTGATTTTCATTTGTTCAAAGTTCGTATACAATATTTATTTATAAATGATTGTTGTCATCATAATTACATCGAGATAACAAAATTTTTATTTATTTTCAGTTTTATATCTTCTTATAATGTCATTTACATCATCGTTCATTACAATGTTTTCTTTACTTTGCTTTTCTTTTATATTAATTTTAATATTATTTCTTCTTATAAAACAATATAATATTATGATCGCCATAAGATACATTCTTATGAAATTTTAGTTCTTCTATTTGCTTAATATTATATGTATGTTTTAAAACTATGTCGTCAAATTCAAGGTTAGGATTGGTTACGTTAATAATTTGCGTTGGTGGGAAATACAATTTTTCATGAATTATATGTTTTTTGTTTTTGAAGGTCTGAAAATTTAAGTGGACGTTGAATGTTGGATTCATGAACATTTTCTAATTTGTACTTCCTGAATTTAGGTTGTTCTTTATGTCTAACATTTGAATAGTTTTTTATGAATCCCACTGACCTATTTTTTTTCGTAATTTTCTATTTTCTCATTAATTTTGTTTATTTTCGATAGCTTTGAATTCATTTACCTGTCCCTCAATAAATACTTTTGAATGCTACCATTGTGTGCTCTAAAGGGTGTATCCTTTATTGTTGAATGGTAAGTACTGTTATACAACTCAATTGCTTTTGGCATTTGCTCCTTGATTGGTAACTGGTTTTCTATGTTAAGAGTTCTAATATTTTCCGTTATTGTGTTGTTTAGTCTTTCGACGTCAGAGTTGCCAGTGTGGCTATTGGGTTTGGAAAAGTGAATATCTATTCCTTCACTTTCGCAGAATTGTTTCACGTTAACATTATTAAACTCGTTATCACACACCAGTTTCCTAATTTTTCCAAGAATCGATGTATACAGTTTTAATTTTTCTACCAGAGTCGAGCTATTTCTGTCATTTAAGTGAAAACTCGTAGCGTGTTTTGAAAACTTATTTATAAACATTATAAAGCTTTGTCTAGAATTCACATAGGTATCAACATGAACTATCTCGTTGATATCGGAAGGTGTTTCAGTCATTTTGAATTTAGTTTTAATTGGGTTTCTATCGTATTTAGCTGCTGAGCAAATTTCGCAGTTATTTATTACTTTTTGTATAAATTCTTTCAAATTAGGATTATATATTTTGTGTTTAATTTTCTCATAAGTTGAAATTATGCCTGCATGGCCTGTTTCAAATTTATGAAATATTGCAATTTGTTTTTTCAATTCGTCCTCTTCGACAATATCCTTAGCAAATTTAGAACACGTAACAAACTTAATTTTGTTGTTCCCAGAAAATTCGGCGATAATAATTTTTTGTAATCTATTATACTCATGGCCATTCAGTTCGGAAAATATTGCAATTTTTCCTTTTGAAATTTCTCTTTTGAGAACATATACAACATTTCCATTCGCACAATCATCTCTATCGATAAATATTCGTTTTTTTCCAAAACTTTCCTCCATAGGAACATTTATCTTCTATACCAAAATAATTTGTGTTCCGAAGCGGTTCACTACGGTATCCAAAATTGGTATATGGTCATTGTTTTCCTCCTCCTGCGAATGAACGGTTTGAACCAGCAAAGAATCTTCATCCCCATTTTTATATGATTTGTTAGTGTCATTTTCCGTCAAATGATTAATTTTATTTATATCAGAGTTAATACGACTTAAAAAATCGGCAACTTTATTCAGTTCACCTTTTATATAATTTACTTTCATATTATATTCTCCCAACTGAACCAACCATCTTTAGAGACGTGGGCTGATATCCTTACCCGTATATTTTACTTGTAGCCACTTCAATGGTTCATGGTCGCACTCTAGATCGAACTCTCTTCCATAGATATATTGTCGAAAGTACTTAACACCCCAAACTTTCGCCAACAATTCTTTCTCAACCGTTGAGTAGTTTGTTTCGGTTTTATTCAGAGTACGAGAAGCATATGCAACTGGGTGACCTTCTTGTGAAAGAACGGCGCCAATGGCAAAATTGCTTGCATCAGTGGTTATCTTGAAATTTTGGAGAATATGGGGTATCTAAGGATTGGTGCATTTCAATTTTTCAAAAGCCAAAATGTAATTAGGATTGTACGTATTAATTTTTTCGTTTTTTCTGTGTGTCTTTGTTAAAGGGGTTGCGATTTTCGCATAATCCTTGATAAACTTCCTGTAGAATCCCGTCATTCCCGCCAGAAATGATTTGATCTGTTTGGTCGTTTGCGGAAGTTTTAGATTTTGTATTTCTTTAACTTTTACAGGGTCCGGTTTAATGCCTTTATGAGTAAGTAGGTGACCCAAAAACTGTGTTTCCTTCTTCAGAAAGTCGCACTTATCTATTTGGATTTTTAATTTTGCTTTTCTTATAGTGTTAAAAATTAATCTCAGAGAATTTATATGTTCCTCTAGAGATGTGCTAAATACCAAAATGTCATCCATATAGACAACACAGGTTTTATTGATTTGCTCACGAAGAACTGAATTCATCAGCCTTTGGAAGGTTGATGGCGCATTTTTCAAGCCAAAAGGCATACGAATGAACTCGTAATGCCCGAAAGGCGTTGCAAATGCTGTTTTCTTGCGATCTTCTTCCTTAACCAAGATTTGGTGGAAACCCTTGGCAAGGTCCAATGTAGTAAAATATTGGAACTTGCCCAACTTATCTAGAATACCGTTAAGATTTGGTATAGGAAACCTATCGTCGGCTGTGTTCTCATTGAGTTTTCTATAATCGATAGCAATTCTCCATTTTTTTATTCCAGAATTATCCTGTTTTTGCACAATCCATAAAGGACTATTATAGGGAGAATTGCTTTCCTTGATAATATTTTGTCGAAGCATATCTTTGATTTGCCTCTGAATTTCATTTTCATGAACCTGTGGGTATCGATAAACCTTCGAATATAATGGTCTATCTGTCGTAGTGACTATCTCATTACAGATTTCGGTTGTTGCGGATAAAGTGTCGCCTTTCACAAGAAACAATGGAATCCCGTTCCTTTTGACTTAAGTCATTTATTCGGAATTTACTTTGTATGTCCTCACCTTCTAAGTGCTGAGGAGTTGTTATCATATCCTATGCCAATGGACAATCATTCTCTTCAAAAAATATTCTATCTCCTAGTATTTCCAAATAATTTTGAACAAGGTTCATTTGAGCCTTGAAAGCGACCAAAAAATCTTGACCTATTATAGCATCATAATTTTCATTTTTGAAGTCTACTATTTTCCATGAAAGAGTACCTCTAACAGGGAATTGGGAAGGTATTGGGGTAACAACGCAACACTTTACTTCTTTGAAACCGTTAAGAGTTTTAAAATAAATAGGTTTTTTTTTCAAATTCTGTTTCTTATAAAGGGAAAATGTGTTTGGTTTCACTACACTTGTACTTGCCCCGGTATCTATTAGGCATTTAAAATTCTGTTTTCCCATAGACAAAACTACTATGGGTAGTTTAAATTTTGAGGCGGTTCCAAAAAATTTGTTTATTCATCGGAAATTGTTTCAGCTTCCCGTAAGGAATTAGAATTATGAGACCTTTCTGAATTTTTATTAGTATCAACATTCCATTTTCCTTCTTGAAATTTTGTGGTTGACGAGAATTAAAATTACGATTGTCAGAATTGTTATATGTGTGATTTTGTTGGACTTGATTACTGCCATAATATTGTTTTCTATCATTTTGGTTAAAATTTTGAGGTTTGATTTGATTCCCAAATTTATTATAGTTGTTTTAATTAATTTTAAAATTTTTATTAACTTTATGTCTACTGTCAATAGCTCTACTGGCGTCAAGTAATCCTAGTTTTGTACATTTAATGATAATATCATTTAATGTCAAATTTTCACCTAAAGGAACTCTGTCTCCTACTTCTCTTATATATGTTCCAAATTCAGCCGTAATTTTTTCATTAACAATTATTTGAACTCCGAATCGTATTAGTTCTTGATTGTTTCCACAAATTCCTATTATCATTTCCACGGATTTGATGAAACTGTTAATGCAACGGTTGTTATCCAGGGGTCTAATTTGCCGAAATTGTTGAATAACGTCTTTTGGGGTCATGAAGAGGAAATTTTGTGATATAAATTGTTGATCTTGTTGTAGTATTTGTTGTTGCTGGGCTTGCTGTAGGTGTTGTTGATGAGCTTGTTGTAACCCTTGCTGAGCTTGTAGTTCTTGTTGTTGGGCTTGCTGTAGATGTTGTTGATGAGCTTGTTGTAACACTTGCTGAGCTTGTAGTTCTTGTTGCTGTTGAGCTTGCTGTAGCTGCTCTTGTTGTTGCTATATTTTTGCTTCTTGTTGCTTAAGAACCATTTCAAGTTCTGTTATTCTTTGCAAACTTTCATCCATGTTTATCAGACGATTTTTGTCAAATTTGTTCATTTTATTTAGTTTTGTTTTGGATAGTATTTTCATTTGATTTTTCTTTTTTTCAAACACTTTGTTTTAAGGTTCAAATGATGGAAAAAAAATCACTTTTATATCACCTTTGAATCACTATTTAGTCACTTTTGTGCTGTGTAGTTTAGTTTCTTTTCTTTTTGTGCCTTTTAGAATCAAAAAGTTTATAACGTACAGATATTATTAATTTTATATCAAATGCGGTTGATGGCTTTCTTTTTGTTTGTTCTTTTAATTTATTCTTTGGAACAAATTTCCGTATCGACTGCGCCAATTACGTTTATTTATAATTAAGTTTATTTATTCAAATGAATCTTAAGACTAAAACTTAAAAATTATTTAAAATCTAATATAGAGTAAGTAACGTAAGTATTTTATGCTTACGTTGCTGTCTAGCAAAATGTGGGAAAATAAAATGTAACTTGAGTGAGGCAAGCAACGTATTTTTAGTTTACGTTGCTGTCCATCACAATGTGGGAATAAAATTTTAATGTTTCCCTACATCTTGCCAGCCAATATAATTAGTTTAGGGATCTGGACGTAACTCGCGTTATTCACGCATGATCGTTATCAAATTTATAATTAATCACGCGTGAGTGCGTGATTTAAAAAAATTACTTATGCGTGACCGTGCGTGAGCTATTTTTAATAATCACACATACAAATTTTCACGCTCTCATGAAATATCATTCCTGCATAGGTGAGTATCAATATACTATGCACATGTTACGAACAAAGACCATTTCACAAGATTGTGAATGGGGCTTTTGTTATAATTTTTCAGGCGTAGTAAACTGGCTCATATTAAATTCAAAAATACCAATATAGAAAAATTAAATTATTTTAATACATTTTTTTATGGTAAACAACTATACTTTCCCTAAATTTTGACTTTTTTCAGAAAATCTGCGCGTATATCCGCATTTATAAAAAGGCTCTTTTAAATTTTAGCTAACATTTTTTTAAACTATCTACATAATAAAATGTTATAGTTGCAACTTTCAAAATCTATCGTCACAACTTTTTAAAAGTGCTTAAACACAAAAAATATTTTTAAAATTTACTATTTTAGGACATTGCTGAATGTAGGGTACATATCAAAAATACAAAATAATTGGCTCTAAGCACATTCTTAATTCATTGTCTTTAGCGCTATGTAATTAAAAAGTGAATGTATTAAACAAAGTTTTTTACAAAACTGAAAATAATGAAGGTACTTAAATTTCTAAATTTTGGTTTTTTAGAATTTTCGCGATTTTACGAATGTATATAAATTTTTTTTTTCTATTTTTATTTAAAATTGTGTCAAAAATTTAATGTCTTTTCATTTAAAATCAACAATGAACTTAAAAGTAACAGGCGAAATACTAAAAAAAAGGCAAGACAAAAAATTTTTTTGTCTTAAGTAAAATATCTTATGAGAGATATGGAAACACATGTTGGGAAATTATTTCTTAAAAATTTCAAGTTTATCTCAAAATGCTTTATCCGGTAAAAATCGGATAATTTTTAAAAAAGTTACAAGCGTCAGAAGTTGTTTAGAGTCCCAGATAGTCAACTTTGGCCCACTGTAACTCCTGTCCAGCTCAAGCCAGAAGGCTGTCATGATATGTGTTATATAGCCTAAGTCCAATCAGTACTTCCAGATTTATTTACTTTGCAAAAGTCCCCACTATGCAATCTAAATTTTACATATACATACATACATATATACCACATGCATATACAAATATGATTACATACTTTTTCGTGAGCGTGCATGATCGTTTTAAACCAGTTTTAAACCACTTGTGTGTGATTAAGATTATTTTCTTCGTGAGCGTGCGTGATCGTGAAAATTTTCAATATCATTCGTGCGTTAAAGTGCGTGAGTAAAATATTTTCCTGCGTGAGCGTGCGTGTCGTGAGTCAAAAAACGCTCACGTGCACATCTCTACTTTTTACGCAACACCATCGATATGTATTTCAGATTTTATTGGTAGCAATATTATTGGAAAAAATTAATTATTTTTTTTAAGTCCTACTTTTTTAAGCAAAAATATCCGGGGTTTTTTCCTTCTGCTGTCCTCTATCTATTAATTATGCAATAACAACAAATTATATATCATGCTCTTCTTACCATTAATCCGTGTCAGTAAAAGAATCTTCTCGGTATCATCTTTATTAAACTGAATTGAAAAACACAATGTTTCCTTAACATTTGGATTTTGTTTTGTTTTTGATATATACTTCAAAATTCACATTTGGTCTTTATAAATTCTGTGAGTTATTATTTTTGTTTTTCTTACCACAAATTACAAATTTTGTGTAACAAATGCTATTTTTAAGTTATTTTTGTTGCTTTTTAAATTAAAGTCAATTCTTTTTTAGGTTTAATTTATTTTGTTATTTACTGGGTAGCTTAACCAATTAACCGTATTTTTTGCAATCGGGTAACCGAAAAAACCGACTTTAAAAGAGTCGGTTTTTTAAAACACTAAACACGACAACGGAATTTTCGACAGGGAAAGAATCAAAATCACACCCACACATAGCCTAACAAAATTTAAGCATGAAAATCCCAAAATCCCCCATTTGTAACAGGGTTATCACCCTTTTTGGGTTTTCCCGGTCTTTAATTCCTAAGACATGTCGTCCTCCTCTATTAAGCACCTGATTAAGATGACAAGTATACAGGAATATAGAGACTTGTAAACGAAGCTGAGAAAAAAGAAGCGTGTTGGTAGCATGACTTGTGTCGATAAAAATGTCACAATTAAAGAAAATAGAAAGGCACAAAGCTTGGGAGATGAAAAACACCGAAAAAAATTAAGAGAAAAAAGGCACTTCAGGTAATTTTTATTTAGTAATTCGATGCATAGTGTCTACTTTTTGCGCTTAATTTCA
Source organism: Tachina grossa (assembly GCA_949987645.1). Taxonomy (NCBI): domain Eukaryota; kingdom Metazoa; phylum Arthropoda; class Insecta; order Diptera; family Tachinidae; genus Tachina; species Tachina grossa. The sequence goes on from OX465274.1 coordinate 84,971,834, forward strand.
CTTGAGTTTGAGAGTGATGAATCGGAAGATGATGATCAGGCTATGGATGTAAAACAGAGTGCTAACATTCGAAGAGCTCTAATAAGCCGGTTCTAGAACGTGGGAAGAATAATTTTATAGACAACAGAATGCTAGCTTGTATGGATGCTGGCAATATGTCATGTCCATTAGCTATGCAATCGTTGGGTCACAATATTGAGGATCTTGTTCTGAATTGCACAAGTTTGCGTGAACAACGCAAAAATATCGTCGTGCCTTGAAAATTTCAAGGCACATATTTTTTTTTTATGGCCAACTTATAAGTTTTTCTTTGAGCTTAAGTTTTTTAGATCCCTGAAACATTTGTTTTGCATTGGGATGGAAAGCTACTTCCCGCAATTACTGGAAAAGATAAAGTTGATAAAGTTGTCGGCGAACGTAAAAAATTGCTAGCTATCCCCATCATTGAAGATGGAACTGGTGCTGCAGTCGCTTAATTAGTCCACGAATATTTGGTAAAAAAAAATATGTTGCATTCGTTAGAAATGTTATGTTTTGATACAACTGCTGCAAATACTGACCCTCATAGTGGTGCTAGAACTTTATTGGAATGCAAACTGGAACGCAGCTTATTGTGGTTACAATGTCGCCACCATATTGCAGAAATTCTCTAAGAGCTGTCTTTGAGATGAATTTTGGAAAATCAAGAGGCTCAGAGGTGGTGATTTTTAAACGTTTTGCACGGGAATGGAGCAAACTTAATACAAAGGCACTTGTATGCAGGATGAACAAGTTTTGGGTCTCATATCTGTCGAAGAACGTGAAACAAGCAAGTACTTTTGTCTTGAATATTTAACTAAAGTCCACGTTGGGCATGATTATAGATAACTCCTACAATTTACATATATTTTTCTTCGTGGTAGCATTCCCAATTTCACCTAGCAATAGCACCTAGAGCGACGTGTCATGCAAGATTCATGCCTAAGTTCATCTATTGTCTAGAAATGCATATGTATTTTTCAAGCACACTTTAAAATTTCTGCGAGTCAGTTGAATGGAATTCGTAATGTGTGAATTTTCTTAGTAAATCTCTATATTCCATACTGGTTCACACCCGAAAATGCAGCGCCAAATAGAGATATGAGACTGATAAAGGGGATTATTGGCTATTTTGATAAAAAAAAAATATATACAGTGCTATCGGAAAAAAATTTGGAGCCGTCAGTGGTATTTATCAAAGGAAGCAGTTGTACTTACCTTTTTTGGCCCACATGTAGACTCAGAAATAAAGGGAAATATGCTTTCGGCGCTGCAAATACAGTCTGATAAAGACAATCATATCGGCAATGATGTTGATATTTTCGTTTCTGAAAATGTGTATTCAAGAGTTGGTGAATTACAATTATTCACATCCAAGGATTTAAACTCTTTTGTAACTACACTCAAAAGATATTAACTAAAGCTTTAGAAAGTTTTCTAAATTTGAGTAAAAAAGTTGTCGTATGGAGCCAAAGCTGTTTTTGACTTGAAACCAGAGAAATATTTACTAAATTTCTAGTTCATTAATGAACTAGTTTATAGTAGTTATATTTTTATATTTAAGTAAAATTTTTTTTAAATTAAGTAAATTTTTTCCATAAAATTCGGAGCTTTGTAAAAAATCTTTTTAATCATTGATCTCAAATTTCGTAAATTTTCTAAAGTTTATTTATGTCTGTAAATCTGGTAGTTAATTTTATTTTTAATTAAATTCTATACCACATATGCACGAGTATAGAGGAAAGATTTCGGTGACAGGAGCTAAAAATCCTAAATCTGGTCTTAGAAAAGGCGAACTGGCAACCTTGGTATTAAGACGTACAATTGAAATATAACGCTATTATAATTTACGAATGAAATTAAAACTGTATTTGAGGATACGTTATTTCACTAACACTAATTTATATTAATACTTATTTAATCTAATTAACATATAGTTTTTCTTTTTTTAAAAAGGACCCGACGCTAAAATATATGGTTACAAAGTACTATCTGCCTTATTTATAAAAATTTATTTCGCTTAATAGAGGGTTTATAAAATAAATTTTGTAGGAAAAACTATTTTGTAAACCTCTTATAAATTAAAAATATTGTGTTTAAGAATAATAATATATTTATATACATATATCGCTCTTTTACTTAAGTAATGTATTACTTTAAAAAATTGGTGTAAGAAACCGACTCTAACGTTTCCTATTACACACAACTAAATGGAAAAAGGAAATTTTAATTTTCTATCAAGAATTAATTACACAACATATTATTATGAAATTTTTACACAATATGAATAACGATATAAGGATTAGTTCTGCATAATTAATTAAAATATCCAATTTTTGTGATATGACGTCAAGCAGCGATATGTATGTAATTATATATGCGTGTATATGTTTATGTACAAATAAGATACGATCAAACGTGATAATTTTGGCAACCCCTAAGTTTAGTTTATGCTTCTTTTTACACGATATTCTGCTTAACACTTTCCTTATTTTTTCAGAGTCTGGCCCATAGTTTAACCATTATATTTGCACATACATATGTACGCATATATTTTTTCATCTGTTTTATGATCGGCCATTAATAAAAGATGATTGGGAACAATATGTATCCCGTTTGTACGCACTTCTTATTTGCAAATAAAACTGGAAAGCGTTGCCGTATAACGTATAATTTTTTTATTGTAAGTTGTTAACTATTTGCAAATAAGATGTAAAATGTAGCCACCCAGCTAAAAAAATATGTCTGGAGCATATACGATATCCTCTATGTGGTTCGGATCTGAAAAATGAGGTTATATGACCATATATGATAATATATATTTATACATTTGCATACATGAATGTGTATTCCCTATATACAAGGTGGCGCAAAAGTAATCCTCCTATCAGAAAATGCTATAAATTTTGCGATTGGCGCCTAATGTCAGTTCTGTTTTGACATTTGTGTAGTAAACACATGCGAAATACACGTTAATAAACAATGTTACGCTACACTGCTCCAGAACGCGGAATATTGGTGACTATTTATTTGACCAGTAATCGGTTGGTGACTTTGGCACAACGTACTGGCCAGCAAGATCGCCTGATTTGACCGCTGCAGACTTCTGTTTGTGGGGCTTTTTGAAGTCGCGGGTTTATGTCAACAAGCCTCAGACTCTTGCAGCTCTTAAACACAATATCCGTCAAGAATGTGAGGACCTATCGCCGGAAGTTTTGGCCAAAGTGATGGAAAATGCCATAAAAAGGACTCAAATGACAATCAACTGTGGCGGCATATTCTTGACTTGATGTAAAAAAATTAAAAGACCAAATAAAAATAATCTACAAGAAGAATCAAAGTTTTTCATTTTTTTTAAATTACAGCCAAATAACATCGGAAGGTTATTTTTGCGCCACCTTGAAGTATGCAAAGTTGATATTTATACTCCCTTGAATAAAAAAAGCGCACCACTGTGAAATAAATTCAATTATTTAAATTGTTTTTTTTAAGATTTTATATATTTAATGAAACATTTAATTGAACAAGTAATTAAAAACGAATTAAAGGGCATTTTATAAGTCATTTTAAGAGCCAATGTGAATCAATTATTTAAAAAACACAAAACTCATATTCGTACATAAAATTTAATTTCCGAAATTCAGATTAAAAACTAATGCAATTAATTATAAACGAAAAAATAATCCGTTTAATAATAGTTTTTAATATAATTTTTTGCAGTAATATTAACTTTGTTTCTTATCTAGAGAATTCTGTTATTTTCTATATAATTAATGACTGGATTATCCTTTTGATTATTTGATATATTAAATGGGAACACAATGTGTAAAATCATACAAGAATGTTTTTTTTTGTAACAGAAGTTTTTCTTTTTTAAACGTTGGGGGTACGCATATAAACTTTGCATACCGTATGTATTTTCTAATGGATTTCCAATTCACCAGTGATAAAATCCAAGCTTATTTGATTGCAAAAACGATCTTATGTAAGATATCATGTATGCATACATTCTTATATGGCTCCATATATTAAATCTTATTTCTATATATGGATCCATATATGAAGAGCTTCATAATGAAATTTCCATATATGAGCTCATATATTACAATACATTTCATGTATGTATTAGTCCATATATTAGTTCATATATAATAGTTTTGCAATGTATAATCCCATATATTTCAATACATGAATTCATACATATCCATATATAGTTATATACATTCATATATTAAAAATATATGGATCGTATATAATTTTTTTAGCTGGGCAATTATTTTTGTTTTGTAAGAAATATAATACACATTTAACAATGTGTGGCGATATCACTCACAGATAGTAATGTGTTCTATCTACGTATAAACGAGGTAATAGCAAACTTTAAATATATTTATGTATGTACATATGAATATTTACATGTCAATACACGAAAATATTTCTTTAATAAACAAGACGTGCATCTATTGCATGTAGTAAAATGCCAACTAAGAAGATTTTTAATTTTTACAAGTATGATGCATATTAGCATGGCATATGTTTATCTGTGTATGTTTTATGTTTAACCGACAATGAATGATATTTTACTAATCTAATACTGTGGTGGAGATTCACCACCTGATGTTATTTTTTGTACTCGGCTAACGTCGTCGTAAGCAATGGAGAAAACACTTTTCTTTTCGGCAATTGGATTACGACGGCCCATGCTGTTCAGAAAAGAATTCATAGCGATTCCAGAATCATGGTCGTCTTCGAGTGTCGCAGCATTAAGTTGCTTTTGTAAAAAAAGATTGGAGGAATTATGTGATGTAGTCGCATGAGGGGCTGTGGAGGAGGAGTTTGTAATCTTAACCTCGTTCTCTTTAATAGGGGATGGTTTTGAATTGGAATCTTTGCATACTAATTCTTTGCTTCCAACAAATGTTGGTGGCGTTTCTGGATAAATGTAGTGTGGTAGTTTTGTAGGCGGTGCAGGAACTTCGGGAACATTTTTGCGTTCAAAACGGTGTTCTGAATGTTGTACTAAGGGATGGTTGGTCTCGGTTTCTATACGTGGTTTCAGTTGTTTGTTTTTCGCGATTTCTTCTTTAAGCAAACGATTACCTTTGGATGGTGATTTACGTGGTGCTGGTTCGGGTTTAAATTTGATATCGTCTTCATTTGCTACTGCTGTTCCATCTACGAGCTTAACGGTAAGTCGTGCTTTTGAGACTTTTTTTTCCGAAGCATTGCTATTAAGAGCACTCCTACGCACTGGCTGACTACCTTTATTCGATGAGTCAGTGGTGGTTCGATCACTAAGAGATGATTTTTTCTTACCATAGTACCATTCCATATACTTGGAAATGCTTCCAGCTTTAGCTCTGCCGAAAGAGCTATCATCACGATCTAATAAATCAATTTCACTCGGAGAAACTCGATTCGGATATATTTCTGTACTTTGTTTTCTATCCGCTGAGTGAGTTTTAGGTAGTTCAGAGGCTGTTTGTTTTCTTTTTTTATTTCTTTGCAAAGTACTGTTTGTATTCAAACTGTCAATGCGTGATAAACGTGATTTTGTCTCCTGTAATGCTCCGATTTGATGTTTTGATGATGAGCGAGAGTTTCGTATTTTTAGAATATTGTTCCTATTTTCACCACCATCACTTACTTGAATTTTAAATCTCTGCTGTTTTGATGAATTGGTTTTTTGTACAGCTTGGCGATTAGTAATAACTATTTTACCAGTATCTGAATCATTGGAGTAGTCGTCATCATCGTGATTTTCGAATTCCTCATCGTATGTTTGATCATCATAGTATTCCATTTGATGTACGTGTATCTTTCTCCTCTTTTGGTGATCCTTTATGTCGTATATCTCATCCAAGGAATCTGAAATCTCCATGAGTAAATGACGATTAAGGGGCTCATTAGGGTGAGAGGAACTTATAGTTTGTTGCTCTTCTTCTGCTTTAAGGCGTCTTAACACGCTAGCTTTGGTTTCGCCGATGTTTCGCGGAGGCTTTTTGGGAACTGAACGTTTTCGTGATTTATAGTATTCTTCGTCATCTTCTTCTTTGATAGGTGTTCGTATTTTTCGTTTTACTTCTTCTACCATGACAATTCGCTTACGTGGGTGACTTCTATTGAGACATTTGCTACGTTTGCCTAGCTTACGGCGCTTTATATAATAAACTACTCCATCTGGACCATTAGGTGAACTAAGACGTATGTATTCATAGTTTTCTTCTTCAGAATCAGAACCATCATTTTCACTTCGAGCTCTGCGTCTTACGGTACGTCTTTGGACATCAACAGATGTTCGTTGCAAAAATCCTTCATCCATCTCGGTCTGTGTACCAGCTTCACACTCTGTTTGAGTGGATATTGCCATCGATTGACCGGGCAAGCTTTGCGTTTCCAGTGCCACTTCGTGTTGTACGTAACCGGTCTCAATTTTTCCTTTTTCCAGCAGAATTTGCCGCAGCAGCTCATTTTGATGCTTTAGAGAGTTCTCCAATTCTTGAGTTAGAGATTGATTGGAAGTTGCTGGTTGTATTTCGTTGGAAAGGTCATTAATTTTTAAAGTACTAATAGGACCCTGTGTTGGCTGTGTATGAATAACCTTTACCTCTGGTTCTGTTCGGGAATATACAATACTATTCGGACCCGACTTTCTTAAAGGAAAAGTATCACTTTTTAAGGTCGAATGTTGCAGTATTTCATTTGGAATCGATTGAATGTATGTGGCTCCTGGAACTAATTGATAATGTTCACGTATTATTTGCTTGCCATCAGGTTGCTCCTCAATGAAACGTCGCATAAGTATTTCTTTTCCATTATTGTCGACCATTAGTAATTGAGGATGTGAAATGTTGGGACCCTTTACTGGCACATTAACATAAATATCGTCTTCTAACTGACCTAACTCTTCACCTATAGCTGCAGGTTCTCTAGTTTTATCACGAGTCATTAATTGTAAAATCTCCACATTTCCATTCTTAGTAAAGAACTCCCTTTTATTTTTTAAGCTGCTTTGTGCAGTATTGTAGTCAATATCACTCCCCCTATTAATTTCATGTCTTCGCATAGAATCATCATCGATTTGATGTCTTTGAGTAATTTCTTCACTATTGTGACGTTCTCTCTGTTGTAGATTAGGTTCTTCTGCAACTACTTCACATTCATCGATGACGTCTTCAATATATACATCACGGTCATTTATAAGATTAGTTCTAGAGTTATGAAAAGTAGAATGAGTATCGTCTTTGGCTGTACGGATATTTCTATAAGAAAACTTATTATTTATTATGTATTATGGTACCAAAATCTTCTATGAAGACTTACTTTATTTGAAGTCTTCTTAGATGTTCTTCGGCCGAACGCACATCGGTCACCTGGAATGAGCCTAAGTTTTCGTCAAGCAGTTGGCGGCCATTGTGGAACTCCCAGCGGGTAGGCTTCGTTCGTGGATCGGTTGGTTTGTCCGCGGACCAAGCCTCACGTCTTCCCATCCATTCGGCGACCTTAAAAGAATTAAATTGCAATACTAGTAAATATTGCTTTTCTTTGCGGAAAGAAGTTTTATTTTGTAAATTCAATAAAGCCAAAAAAGCAGGATCTATAATTATGTCATTAATAAAATGTAATTGAAAAATTATATCTTGAAGGAATGAGTCAAGGCAATTTCATATAGGGCATACTTTGCTCAATTCAATTTGGATAAAAAAAAATGCAACAATACGTGTATGACACGTATGTATGTATGTTTATCCAAGGACGAAGAGGTAATAGCAATAGAAGGCAATATACATATAGTTATGTTATTAATTAAAACGAGAATCGCCCTTATCTGGAATAAAAGTTAACATGAAATATTTCTCCTTTCCCTAAAATTGTGATCGCCAATATTTGGTTTGTTTTTGTGTCAGTATATTATTTCCCAATTTTGTTCACCGGTTTTTGTTCCCGGGAAATATTTCCCCCTCATATAAGAAAAAAATTTTAAGATTGACTACAAATAACGCTAGTGGTTGAAAATTTTTTAGTGGTAATAAACAAAAAGCTATGCCTTATAACAAGTCAGACGAGTCCAAGGTTGCACTCTTGTAATCATTTATTGAACAATTGCCAGCAGTTCTCTCGCATTATTGTCGCAACAAAAGTAACAATCTGTATCTTCGTCAAGAATTTCGCAATATAAAAGAATTATATAATTGCTATACCAAACATTTGAAAAATATTAATCAGGATTCTTGACTGTTATCCTTAAGGGTCTTTCGAAATATTTTCAATATTAGTTTTCATATCGACTTTTACTTGCCTAAAAAGACGATGCGTTACTTGTAAAAATTACAAAAACTAGGACAATGAAGTGCAAAATATTTTAGAGCAAACAGAAGAATACCAAAACAAATAAGAGATAAAGATAAATATGACGAAATATTTTATATTATGACAGCAAACAAGACGTACGCGACATAAATACCTATTATTTAGGAAATGTATGAAATAACCTGAATGCGGTGTATAACTAAAGCATAGCAGTACTTACATACTTAGCTTCACGGTAATACTTGAACCTGAACCAGAGATATGTACAGTAATTTTGACTTAGGTTCACAATCAACTTTGCACGAATTTTTGTGCAGATAAGTTAAAAATGCTGTTATCTTAAATGCATTTACCTGCCGAAATGTACAGGTATACAATTCTGTGGCAATAAAAACGAAAAAGTTCTTAGGTCATATTTTAGTGTTTTGCAGGACAGCACTTTTTAGCGTTCAAGTCGATTTTCAGAAATTTATTTCTTATGTAGTCAAATTGGAAAATTCGCTTTTAACCTTGATTTTTTAAGCAAACACCGTTCTACACACTATAAGTAATACACTTAAGTTGAAATATACCAATGTGTAACCTCAATTAAGCTATTATACCAAATGAGATTAGAAGTCCAAAAAAGATAAGATGCAAGTAATTTTGCTATAACTTCTTGAAAAATCGCACAATTTACTTGAGATTTTGACACTTATTTGAGAACTTATTCCTTTTTGCCACAGAATGTTTGACTTCAGTTATATATACATACATACATGGTTGTATATTAATGTGTGCAGCTAAGTTAAATGTCTTATATGAGAATAATATAAAATTATCACAAAATATGTTAAATGCGCAAGTATACAAATTGGACTTAAAAATAATTTTTGAATAATAATTACAGAAAAAATATAGTTTGTGCAGTTAAGTCAATTGACATTGATTTTTTGTATGAAAATAATTTCAAATTACCAAAATTTTAGGACACTTATCTTAAATGTGTAGGTGTAGAAAGTGCTCTTAAAAACGAATTAATATGGGATTTTAAACAATAGTGACAAAAATTCATCATTTTAGGCAGTTAAGTCCAAACTGCACTTAAAAAAGGCAGCTAAATCAAAACTACTTTAATAAAAACTTCCTCCAGCATAATTTGGTTATTGGCGCTTACGTCTTTTTGGCGGTTATGACTCCATATATTTTATTGGCGCTTTGCCAAATCATCAGTACACTTCAACCACATATTTTCAACAGTCACAATCCTCTTATCATTTTTCGTTGATTGCATGCCGTGAGAGTAATACCTGGTTTACATTAGGCATTTTTTCATGAAATTAGTTGCACGCAACTTTTTTTATTTGCTAATATCAGCGCTATAGAAGAGAGTGTAATTTGCTTCTCCGCGGAGGCTATTGACAAATGAAAAAAATTTTCATGCAACTTTTTTTATAAAAAATGCTTAACAGTACGAATAGACGAGCAATTTTTATATCGGAACATAAGCAATAACGTCTGCAGAATGACGTCACAAAAAAGTTTGGATTCAAACTTATTTTAAGGGGTGGCTAGACGTATAATGTTAAAACTCAAAATTTAGGTTGTCGCATGCATACAAAGTGCGCATTTTAAGTTTTAATTTTTTAATACTTCTGCTACAGAGCATATATTTTGGGCTTCTGCATGATTTGTTTTGTAATTAACTTATTATTTTTAGTTTCCCGCCATTATTTCCTACGAAAAAGAAAGTAAATTTGACAACTTGTGTCCTAACATAATTGCTCAGACTTGTGTTTGAGCAATTATTTCCAAACATGTGTTCGAACACTAACATTTATGGTTTACACAGTAATTTTTTATGTTAGCATTAAATTTTGACAATTGCCAACAGAAAAATTTCCAAGCTTATGTCTCGTGTAATCTCAGTGTAATGTAAATCAGGTATAACACATACTTTTTTTGTGCTCTGTATAAATTTCGATTTGCCATACAAATCAGTTTCTAATATAAAACATTGTTGCTGTTTTGATAGCGCTGATATACATGGGCATAATTGTGCTGGCATAACATGCCAGTTTGTGGGTGAGAGAGGCAAAGAGAGTGGTTTTGTGGTTGACATAACTTTCCAACCACCTACAACCCCGCATTAGCAGCATAAAACCAATACACACACAATTTAAAAAACAGCAAATGTTAAATGAATACGAAAAACACTAACACACACAAAGCTGTGTATACGGTTACATTTTGTGCCAGATGAATTAGTCTCGTGTAATTTGGAAAAGAATAAAAATTGTGCGGCTTAAAAATTGTATGCACATATGTAGGACTTTTTATTTGCTGGGTGTTTATCAGTATAAAAAAATCAAATAAATTGCAAAACAGCTGTTCGAAACATTGACGAGAGTTCAACATCTTCACATAATTTTTGATTGTGTGGAAAAAGTACCAACATTATTTAAATGGTATCTAGGGTTGGGCAGTATTTGAAATACATACATGTATTTGAAATACGTATTTAAAATACAAATACGTATTTTTTTGTATTTTAAATACATAACCTGCATGTATTTTGTATTTCAAATACATTATTTACAAAATACATTTCGTCAGGTTATTGTTGGTGCTTTGCATTACTGCATTATAATCTCAATTTCGAAAAAAGTGGACTTGGAGCCTTTGCATGTTAAGCCAGTGATATATTTTTATGAAGCAATTAATTATTTCTGCTCATGAGCAAAAGGCGTGTTTCTCAGATTGATTTTTATATAAACAAAGAAGTATTTTCAGTGAGCTTCATTTTATTTAACAAGTTAACAGTTTTTTCTTCCATTTAATTTTGAGCCATTATATCGAGCTTCATTTTTGTTTTTATCGTAAGGACATGTAATCGAAAATATACTTTTTATTGAAACTAGAACTTTATGGGCCTACCTATAGTCTAGAATTCTCAAATTGCCAAAATTCTTGATTATTTTAAGATACAAGCTTTAAAATTTTATTTGAATATTTAAAAAAAAACATCTCCTGAAAACTTTAACTTTTGTAGCTTACGATTACATCGAAAACAAGGTTCGATATTTCTCATAATAAAATAAAAAAAACAACTGAAAAATATTGTCAAATATTATAATAATTTATTCCACCTTTTAATTTATTATATACAAGTTTAATTTAAGCTTTAGGTCCTTTTCTAAAAAATTGATAACAATTTTATTAGTTTATCGATATTTTGCTGCAACGTTGTGTAGCTTCCTCAGGAAATAATAATAATAATAAATTTATTATTATTATTTATTTAATTTTATTATTTTCATTTATTATTTTCTGAAGAAACTACACACGTTGCAGCGAAATATCGATAAACTAATAAAACTGTTATAAATTTTTTACAAAAGGACCTAAAGCTTAAATAAAACTTGTATAAATGAAAAATATTTTTTCCAAGTAAATTTTTATTAAAACTAAAGAAAAAATTTAACACCTAAATATTTGAATCAAATACTATTTCTAAAAATTGTGTTAGAAGATATTTTTAATCTATTAAACAATTTAAAAAGCTCACTTGTACTTGTTTTTTTATTAATACATATATGTAGATACATATATAAATTTATCAACGTCTGATTTAGTTCGAAAATGTTTATTATTATTATGTTATAGTTTTTTAACCCCCGACAAAAAAACGGGGTGTTATAAGTTTGTAGTGTGTGTCTGTGTGTCTGTCCGTATCCACGTAAAGTTTTTAAAATTTTTAATTTTTGTTATTACTAATAAAATCTGAAAACACTGAATGATTTATGTATTTTTATTTATTGAAATTAATAAATTTATAAAAATTGTATTAAATAAATATGTATATACATGATGTGGAAGTATTTTGTATTTTAAATACGTACAAAAAAATTAAAGTATTTTGTATTTTAAATACATAGCCTGAAAGTATTTTGTATTTTAAATACATGACCAGGGGGTCGATTCTCGTTGTGTGAAACTATGAAATGCAAAGTTTTTTCACGATTTCATAGCATTTCTGATTCCCGTTAAGTGAAAAATGAAAATAATTTAAATACATTTTCATTATGAAAAAAATGGGGAATGGAACAAAACTTTTCACAGTTACATAACTCTGTCGATTCTCGTTTAGTGTAACTGTGAAAAAAAAACCTAAAAAACTTTTCATATGACAAATTATTTTACACAAAAAATATTAACGTGGAAAACAGTAGAGAAGCTAAAAAAAATCGAGCAACAGAGAAAATCAAATTTTTTTGATTTTAAATTATTTAGACGATGTCGAAATTCTTAACAACAAGTCCGAAATTTGAGTACATAATCAAAAATAATACCTTGTGAATTATTTAGGGGTGGATGTTGAAATTGCAAGCTACAATTCCGAAATTCAGTTAATAAAAAAAAATACAGCAATCTGCGTCTGCAGACAGTGAGTACCAAGATCAGAGAAGAAAATTGCAGAGAAGTACATATAGGTTATGCCTTTGGGTCATGCTAAAATTTAAGATGATAGAATGTGGAAAATTAAGTGCGGTGGTTTAAGATGTGCATTTAAAAAAGGAAATAATAACGTCCATTATGTCACGATGAGCATCATTTGCCTTTTGCAAAAATATAAAATTTTACGAACATATCAAACAGTAGCTTCATAAGTTTTTAGCCTTCAAAGCTGTCAGCCTGACTAAAGGGGTTTCTCTCCTAAGTATAAGAATAATAATAATAATAACGACTTTGCTGAGTAAATATTTTTGCGTACCCAGCCTTCTGCAGAACTTAATGGCTGACAAAGGTTTTCTTCATTAAAGGATACAGGCAAGATAAAATGAAAACCTTTACTCAGCACAGCCACAGTTCGATATTTAAGCTCGACAGGAGACGTGCACAGCATAACACATTTCCCTATTCCCACAGAAGAAACGAATAACTCCTAGGGGTTGAACTAAAGTTTGTCCTAAATTCTGCTTATGACGATGATTCGGAACAAACAACCGACCTTGCAATTGGAAGCATAAATTTTACCCAATCTATAATAAAGAGAAAAATTTAAGTTAAATTATGTAGCGATAAGCTTTTAAACACTTATACCTATGCTCATACCGAATTCCTTGTAATATGTACATAAATAATATATAATATTATTTATTTATATGACATATTTCAATAGCATAAAAACAAAAGTTTCATAGGCACAATGGAATAAAACAATGTTTTCATAATAGCAACGAGAATCGCATTTTATGTAATTGTGAAAAGAATTATAAAAAATGGTTGTGAAAACAAAAATGAAAAGTTTTTTCTTCATTTCACATTATCACAGAACCAGAATCGACCCCCAGTAAGTATTTTGTATTTAAAATACTGCAAACCATGTATTTTGCCCAACTCTGATGGTATCAAATCATTATTTTATACTTACAAACATTGTAATGACTTTGACATTTAGTGAAATTACAATTTAAGCTTCATACTTGTATATACATACATACTTTACAACGTATTACAATCATAAAAAATATTTATATTTTTATTATCATTATAATTATACGTACCTATTTTTATTTTTGTTGGTATTATTTTTAAATAAAAATAGTATTTTGTACGCTTGAATGTATGTTTGTACGCACATATCGATGTCTTAATATAACAAAGGCCTAACTCGAATTTTCGATATTTTACAGGAGAAGCGAAAAACTGAAGAAAAAATAAAGCATTTACATGCAGAAATAGTTTTTTAAGTTGCCATAAGTCCTTGATTTTGAACTGTAACGTACTAAGATCTTCAAGGAGGATGTAGTTATACGTTGTCTCCCAGAAAACATTAAAAACGCGATTTCGAAAAAAATTGAGTTAGGCCCTTTTTATATTAAGCCATCGATATGTATGTTATTTTACATATTCATACATATGTACATATACATATGTGTATGTATGTGTATTAACAAAAAATAAACACATACGATTGGCAAACTGGTTTGATTTTATAAAAAAATTTTTTTTAGAAAACTAAATTTATTAAATATGGCATGTACGTATACAATTTAACCACTCAAAAGCTTAAATTATTAAAAGAAACAAAAGTACCAAATCAGAGCTATTGTGCCACACTCTCATTCCATATACATACATTCCATCACTGTCTACAAATGTCATGTAACGTCGTCATGAAATTCTATTTTCTGCAGGGTCAGACGTTACATTTACGTGCCATTTCACTCAGCGTTACCGTTGAAAAATTTCAAAAAGGGGCACAAAAAAGGGATTTTCAAAAAAAGTGGCACAAAAAGGAGATTACTAAGAACAAAAGGGGCAACTTTAAAATCAAAGAAAATTAAAGAAACAAACATATTTATCAACATATTTTTATTAAAAACAAATAATAAAAACAAATTTCTCATTCTCAAAAGTACACATACATTAATTTTTTATTCGTACGTTTTATTTGCAATTAAAAATTCTATCTTGTGGCAGAATTAGGTTTTACTTTCTGTTCTGTTACGAATCAGCTGACTCTTTTTTGCTTTAGAAATCTCACACAAGTCGGTAGTTTTTCTATTTCGTTCTGTTCTGTTACCGTTCAATTTGGGAAAATCAAAAAAATTTCAAGTAATTTTAAGTGACAGCATAAATAAAATAAAAATTGTGATTATGCTTTTAAAATTTAAAAAATTTAATTTTTTATCAGAAAAATATAAAATTATTTTGAAGTATAAAAATAGACGAACTCATCACTTCAGTGGAAAACTGTGGTTGTTCTGCTCAGAAACAGGTGATAAGTTATTACATAAAATGTAACTATTAAAATTTAGAAACAGAACGGCATAGCACAGAACATCAATAGAAAGTACAGAATAATGAAGCCTTTACTAACTCACGTGAACAATTGCTGGTTACTGGGTATGAGATGTATGTATACAGAAAAAGAAATTTTTGATTTTACAATTGTTTATTTGACGACTGTGAATATATTTCTAAAATACCGGCTAGTTGAGTATTTGCAAATACAGTTTTTATTTACAAATAAGACGAGTATAAACGTAATATACATAGCTACTAAATATAAAAAAAACTAGTCAAAATGTGGCATTTGATATTGATCGAAATTCCAATAGAAAATAAATGGAAATTTCGTTCGGTATTGAATGCCGTAATTTGCCCAAGTTCTTAAGATTTACAAAAAATTAAAAACTACATTAATAAATTTTTTGGCATCTTTTGGGGCATATGACTTTTTTACTTAAAAACCAGTATAATTCAAAAAATTTACTTAACCATTTAAAGTTTTGATAATAAATTTTAAACTTCGATTCTGAAGAGGATAATATATTTATGGTACTATTTTTGTGCATAATACATACTTATTAAATAACTTTAATATCAATTCTTTTGAAATTGTACATCTGTATTTATTAATAAAAAAATTCTTCACTTGCAATCCATTCTAGTAGTAGGGGATTGCCAATTCTACCGCAATTAAAATTGTTAAATTGTTGCTGAAATTGTTAAATTGTGAGCTGAAATTGTTAAATTGTTGCTGAAATTGTTAAATTTGGGTAATTAAAATTTGAAAATTGTTAAATTCTTGGAAAATTGTGTTTTCGGCGGCGCTTTGATGTTTTTTGTTTACATTAGGAGTTTTTGTTTACATTAAGTGCATGTCTGTCTGTCCGTCTGTCGGTCTGTCTGTCTGTCTGCCTGACCGTGGATATTTGTGTGTGGAATATTTTGTGTGAATGTATTAAGGCGGTTCATAGTTTGGCGGTTTTTATGCGTGTGTATATACAGACGAGGAAAATCATGAAAATGATTTTTCCTAATACCAATGGTGAAATAGTGATTATTAATTTTTCCTAATGCCTACGGCAATGCATGATAATTTTTCCTAATGCCGGGCAATACATGAATATTGGGTTTTCAAATGCCGACGGGAAAATGATATTTCCTAATGACGACGGGAAAACGTGAAAGTTATTTTTTCTAATGCTAATGTAGGTGTTGCTAGACTGTGGGAATTTTAGGCTGACCGTGATTTGAGTGGGTGGCGTTGTTGGCGTAATATGTACCCATAGGAATTTGTGGATGTGTCTGTCTGTCTGTGAGAATTTAGGTGAAGGTTTGATTGGCAGGGGGCGGGGTGTAGTTGAGGTAGATCGATATGTGTGTATGTGTGTGTGTGTGTGTATGTTTGTAGGAATTTCAATGTATGTATTTCTGTCGGAGCTTAAGGCTGATTGTGATTTATGAGGGGTGAGGTGTTCTAGTAATATGCAACCGGGAGAATCTGTATGTTTGTATGTCTGGAGGAGTTTAAGGCTGACCATGATTTAGGTGGGCAGGGTTGTTGACGTAATATGTAGCCATGGATATTTGTGGATGTGTCTGTCTATAGTAGTGATCGTGATTTGAGGTGGGTGAGGATGATGTTGAGGTAAATTGGCCATGTCTATGTATGTATGTATTTCTGTAAGAATTTAAGATGATTGTGATTTATTAGGGGCGAGGTGTTCTTGTAATATGTAGCCGTGAGAATCTGTGTGTATAGATGTCTGTAGAAGTTTAAGACTATCTGTAATTTCGGGTAGGTGAGAGTGTTGTGTTGTTGAGATTAATCTCGTATATTGTATATGTATGTATGTGTGTATGTATATCTGGGGAGAATTTAAGGCTGGTCATGATTTGTGAAAGGTGGGGTGTTGTTGAAATTTTCTTGGATATTTCTTTTATGAATTCTGCTATGTGTGTGTATTTACGCTGGTATTTATATGTAGGTAAAAATAAATTGTTTTCAATATCGACATTTGGTACTATAAAATACTATCATATATCTGGACTTCCCTACTCCTAGTATGCTTTTATACTTACGATTGCTTTATATTTTCTCATGCTTAAATTTGTCTCGCGTTAAAGCCTGCCTGTGTGAAATTTGTTTATATTACAGATTTTGTTTATTTAACTACATCCGTCTTTTTTGACTGAAAGAGTTTTCTACACACAGAGAAAAACCAACTTAAAATCAGTAAAAGCCATGCTGAATTAATAAGAAACATTTACGAAGGTTTAGTCATAGTGAAATTTCTTAGTTCAATATGGACAAAATATTAATTTACAGTATTCATTTATTAAACTCATTAGTTTGTAGATATCTCAATATACATTTTCTATTATATTAAAAATTATTGAATTAATGTGACGAATTCTTATTTTTAAGCTGCAGATTTTCCCTGAGTGTATGGATTGTTTATATTAGCATTGTGCTTTAACTAAACGACGCTTCATATATTTTCATGATGTAGATCTAATAAATACTTAAGCATTGATAAGAAATTTGATATGTATACATACATATCTACAAATTGATTTTATGTATGTATGTATGTACATATATATGTACATACAAATAAGTGTTTAACTCAATCTTTGAATACATTTTTTATTTTATTTTTTGTCATGTGATGTCTGTTGTTGTTGAAATTAAAAACATTTTAATTTTTATCTGCCTTTACTTAAAAGTTTGTGAGGATTTTCTGTTTTAAGTAAAACTGAATTCGTGAAGATATGTACATACTCTATAGTAATAGTAACTATAATAGAAATATTTCTTATACTTAATTTACATTTTTTTTTTAAAGTTGATGCAACGTTAGTTAGTCAACGTTTGACGTTTTTAGGGTATACAATTTTTTCCAACTATAGCCTTCTACATTTATTTTGGAAAGCTTGCTTTGCTTTTTAAAAATGTATAAACATTTTTAAATGAAACTGATCCGCCACTCCAGCTTATGTACTGATAGTTTTTTGTTGTTAGTTAACTTACTTCTTCGCTGCTTTTTTTTTTTTTTTTTTTTTGTTTTTTTGCGATGAAATTATTTGAATTACTTTTAAAACCTTACGCGTTTATAAAAATTATGTTATTTTCCATATTACTCAATTTATAAGACTTTTAGAATTTGTCCTTTAGTGGTTATATATTCTATTATGTGATCATGAATACGAATGCAGTAAGCTGATGTCTTTGCTTACTGTTTCAAATTAAAATTTTATTCAATTAAATAAAAGGAGCTTTTTTCTTAAACTGTGATGTAGTTAGAAGCGCTGGAGATTCTTTCATATAACAGCTTTCTTGGAATTTTAGATACATATAATATAGAATTGGATAACATTTATGTACTTTTAATTTTTATATTAAGAAGTACGAATATGAGACTGAATATAAATGTATTTTTAAATTAGTTAAATCATAATGAAAAAACATATTTTGTTCTTGAATAGCGATTAACAGAAAACAAACTCGTTTTCATATAATTTAGGTATACCCTATCGACGGCTCCTCTAGGATACAAGATGACTTTGTATGACGAAATTTCTGTTGTTTTATACTGATAATATGTTTACATTAATAAGGTACATATACATATGTTTATTTTATGAAGGGTGAGCACCTATGGCTTTTATTTAATGTTCTATATGATTTTTTTTCATTTTATTAAAGTTCAGCGTATTGTATATATATTTCTGAAATGTTTAAGTGTGTTTTGTGTGCCCATCGAACAGAGTGTGCGTATTAGTTGGTCAGTCAGTCTCTATTTTTATTTATTTTTTTTTTCTTCTAATGTGCCACTCCTTTTTTCAGATTTTACTACTTGGAATAGAGAATTTTTGTCTAATTTTTTGCTGGGTATATACATTAGGTATGTAGAAATTAGTTTACATACAAAGAAATGCATGTTTAATAAACAACTATTGTATCAAATCGATCTCAAATAACTCAGTTACCTCTAGCAGCAATTCACCGTTGGTGTTTTCATAAAGTGTTAGAAACAATGAAATATCTATGTTTTGAGAGAATTTTTCCCCTCAAGTATTTCTACATGAGGTTTGAGGGGTCAACCACTGTCGCATTCATATGTAATGATTATTCACTTAAAAAAGCTCATCATCACCATCAATCATCTCCGTATACAATACATTCATGAGTTGGGTTGATCCAGATACAATTGCTGTCTCATCACCTTCTAACAGCTTTATATATTTTGCTAGTATGCATGCCTTAGCATGCTTCTATCGATATGGACGTAAGAGTCCGAGATGTAGAGTGTTACAATTAAAAATCTTTACTATTAGAATTTACCAGTTCGCTCTTTTGAATTTTTACAAAGTAGATACATATGTATGTATTTCATTGACCACAAAATCATAAAATTTCCTTGCTTACAAAATTGTATGAAGTGCGGATTTTTTTTTTTTATTTTTTTAAATTATACATGCTTCGGCATGCTTTCATTTTTTTTCTATAAATTTATTTAATACTCATACAGATACAGATATAAAGTAAGATCTGTTTACTGTACATTTTAAAATTTATGCATGCTTCAGCATGATTCTAGTTGAAGCATATATACAAGCACAAACAATTGTTGAGATTTAATATGGAGTTCGTTTACTAAATTTCTTTTTAAAGACATTGAGTTGTTTCACAGATTATTTCAAAAGTGTTGTGATCTACATGTTGTACTTTCAGCTATTTATACTAATATACTAACATGTAGTTAATTTTCTAATCTGTATATTTAATCGTAAACTCGTCAATTTGTTTTTAATTATTTAATTTTTAGAATTGCTTTTGCTATTTTATAACTGTCTTCTTTCTCTAATTTAATTTCACGTTGTAGTTCCTCAATTGGCATTTAAATATATTCTTAAATATTAATGCTTTAAGCTATATTATTAATTTGTCTTGTATTTTATCTTCATTCAGTTTGAGGTAACTATCAACAATAGTTTGTATCTAATTCATTTCTGCCTTCCAATACTGATAAGTCAGTATAAATGTCTTCAGAATTGGAAGTCTATGAGTAAAAATCATCGTCATCATCATTTTCAGTATTACCGTCATTAAATAAGATGGTATTATCAAATACTGTTTCTTCTGCTAGTTTCTTTGGGGTACTTGTCTATATCTTGAGTGAAGGTTTCTCAGGCTTTAAACTTGTATATTTTCAACTTCTGTCTTGATTTTACTTTCCTCTTTCATAAGAATTCTTTTAATATTTTTAGAACTATTTTTGAATTCTTCTGTTATAGGTTTAAATGTATCTTTTAGTTGTTCACTTGTATCTATTTCACCAGTTTTTATACTACGAAGCTTTTTCTTCATCACATTTCTTGTCAACACCAAATGCTTTAAATCTTTCTCATCCATGTTCGCTAACAGCAAATAACAGGTATCAGCTACTAGATCAAGTTATCAGGAGCTGGTCTGGTTTTCAGATCAGCTTATCAGGAGCTGGTCTGGTTTTCAGATCAGCTTATCAGGAGCTGGTCTGGTTTTCAGATCAGCTTATCAGGAGCTGGTCTGGATTTCAGATCAGCTTATCAGGAGCTGGTCTGGTTTTCAGATCAGCTTATCAGGAGCTGGTCTGGATTTCAGATCAGCTTATCAGGACCTGATCTGGTTTTCAGATCAGCTTATCAGGAGCTGGTCTGGTTATCAGATCAGCTTATCAGGAGCTGGTCTGGTTATCAGATCAGCTTATCAGGAGCTGGTCTGGTTATCAGATCAGCTTATCAGGACCTGATCTGGTTTTCAGATCAGCTTATCAGGAGCTGGTCTGGTTTTCAGATCAGCTTATCAGGAGCTGGTCTGGTTTTCAGATCAGCTTATCAGGAGCTGGTCTGGTTATCAGATCAGCTTATCAGGAGCTGGTCTGGTTTTCAGATCAGCTTATCAGGAGCTGGTCTGGTTATCAGATCAGCTTATCAGGAGCTGGTCTGGTTATCAGATCAGCTTATCAGGAGCTGGTCTGGTTATCAGATCAGCTTATCAGGACGTGATCTGATTTTCAGATCAGCTTATCAGGAGCTGGTCTGGTTTTCAGATCAGCTTATCAGGAGCTGATCTGATTTTCAGATCAGCTTATCAGGTAACAGATCAGGCTATCAGAAGCTGTTCATATTTTCATTTCAAGATATCTGAGTAAGATTTAGTTATCAGTGTACAAGTAGCTAGCCATTTATAACATTTATATACATGAAGTTTAAAGTCAAATGAAATACAAAAAAGTAAAGTTTTATGTAGTAAAATTATTTTCTATAACGAACATCATTTAATTCACTCTCTTTGCTTATAATCAAAAATCCATATTTATCCTTTCAACATACTTTTTATTTTTCTCACCTTCCTTAAACATTAAAATTACATTATGATGATCTCCTATTAAATGTTTGGTGATTCTGATGTAAGTTTTACATAAGTGAATGAATCAACATTCTTATCTCTCCCCATACAAAAATATGCTTCCCATACGCATCATCGTTAAATATCATATTGGAATTACTTTGGACTGAAATAACAGATTCACTATCTGTAAATTTTGTAATATCTTATTGTTTTAATTGATGAAATTAATTTATTCAGGTATTCATATTTGGATGGATAAAAAGATTTTGAGTATAAATAAATGTTCTCAAATTTAAGTCCATTAGGACTTTCTAGCAAGCCAATCATAGCGTCTTTTTTTTTTGCAATTTGACAGGTCAACTATTGTTGCACGAATAGAATTTCGTATAAGGGAACTATGATTTATTTTTGAACTATCGTTCGATGATTCATCAATATTTCGTACCATGCTATATTTATGTTGTTTTGACTAAGGGTATGAGTCAATATTTATAAAATCCATTTCATAAATATCAGCTCATGCTCATAGTCAAAACTAAGTATGCTTTAAGTGTTTAAAAGCAGTATTACCATAAAACTGTTGGTTTTAAACTCTTAAAATATACTTTGTTTTACTAACCGCATTTTATAACTAAATGCATTTCATAAATATTGACGCATACTCATAATCAAAACAGCATAAAAATATCCTTTGTTTTGACTATGAGTATGAGTCATTATCTCTTATTATAGAAAAATAAAATAGTATGATTATATGATATCAGAAATCATGTTTTCTAATATCATGTAACTATTCTATTTTATTCTTTCAATAATAATAGATAGTATTTATGAAATGCATTTAGTTATAAAATGCGATTAATAAAACAACATAAATATAGTATGGTATGAAATTTTGATGATTCATCAATATTTCGTACCAAGGTATTTTTAGGTTGTTTTTACTATGAGTATGCGCCAATATTTATGAAATGTATTTCATAAATATTATCTCTTATTATAGAAAAAGTAAATAATGTAGCTATACGATATCAGAAAATATTTTCTGAAATCGTATAGCTATATTATTTTATTTGTCCTATAATAAGAGATAATGGGCCCTACTCATAGTCAAAACAAAGAATATTTTAAGAGTTTCAAATCAGTATTATCATATAAAATACTGATTTTAAACTCTTACAGCCTTATTTATAAAACTTATTAAGGCTTTGTAAAGGCTTTTTAAAACAAATTTTTCATAAAAATTTTTTCTTAAAAAGTCTTTAGAAAGCCCTAATAAGTGTTATAAATAAGGCTGTTAAAATATACTTTGTTTTACTAACCACATTTTTGTAACTAAACGCATTTCATAAATATTGATGCATACTCATAGTCAAAACAAAGGTATTTTTATGCTGTTTTGATTATGAGTGTGGATCATTATCTCTTATTATAGAAAAAATAAACTAATGCAGCATACGATTTCAGAAAATATTTTCTGATATGGTATAGCTGTATTAGTTTATTTTTTTATAATAAGAGATAATATTTATAAAATGTATTTAGCTACATAAATGCGGTTAGTAAAATAACCTAAAATACCTTGGTACGAAATTTTGATGATTTATCGAACAATAGTACAAAAATAAATCATAGTTCCCTTATACGAAATTCTATTCGTGCAGCAATAGCTGACCTGTCAAATTGCGAAAAAAAAGACGCTATGATTGGCTTGCTAGAAAGTCCTAATGGACTTAAATTTGAGAACATTTATTTATACTCAAAATCTTTTTACCCATCCAAATATGAATACCTGAATAAATTAATTTCATCAATTAAAACAATAAGATATTACAAAATTTACAGATAGTGAATCTGTTATTTCAGTACAAAGTAATTCCAATATGATATTTAACGATGATGCGTATGGGAAGCATATTTTTGTATGGGGAGAGATAAGAATGTTGATTCATTCACTTATGTAAAACTTACATCAGAATCACCAAACATTTAATAAGAGATCATCATAATGTAATTTTAATGTTTAAGGAAGGTGAGAAAAATAAAAAGCATGTTGAAAGGATAAATATGGATTTTTGATTATAAGCAAAGAGAGTGAATTAAATGATGATCGTTATAGAAAATAATTTTACTACATAAAACTTTACTTTTTTGTATTTCATTTGACTTTAAACTTTATGTATATAAATGTTATAAATGGCTAGCTACTTGTACACTGATAACTAAATCTTACTCAGATATCTTGAAATGAAAATATGAACAGCTCCTGATAGCCTGATCTGTTACCTGATAAGCTGATCTGAAAATCAGATCAGCTCCTGATAAGCTGATCTGAAGACCAGACCAGCTCCTGATAAGCTGATCTGAAAATCAGATTAGGTCCTGATAAGCTGATCTGATAACCAGACCAGCTCCTGATAAGCTGATCTGATAACCAGACCAGCTCCTGATAAGCTGATCTGATAACCAGACCAGCTCCTGATAAGCTGATCTGATAACCAGACCAGCTCCTGATAAGCTGATCTGAAATCCAGACCAGCTCCTGATAAGCTGATCTGAAATCCAGACCAGCTCCTGATAAGCTGATCTGAAAACCAGACCAGCTCCTGATAAGCTGATCTGAAAACCAGACCAGCTCCTGATAAGCTGATCTGAAAACCAGACCAGCTCCTGATAACTTGATCTAGTAGCTGATACCTGTTATTTGCTGTTAGCGAACATGGATGAGAAAGATTTAAAGCATTTGGTGTTGACAAGAAATGTGATGAAGAAAAAGCTTCGTAGTATAAAAACTGGTGAAATAGATACAAGTGAACAACTAAAAGATATATTTAAACCTATAACAGAAGAATTCAAAAATAGTTCTAAAAATATTAAAAGAATTCTTATGAAAGAGGTTAGTAAAATCAAGACAGAAGTTGAAAATATACAAGTTTAAAGCCTGAGAAACCTTCACTCAAGATATAGACAAGTACCCCAAAGAAACTAGCAGAAGAAACAATATTTGATAATACCATCTTATTTCATGACGGTAATACTGAAAATGATGATGACGATGATTTTTACTCATAGACTTCCAATTCTGAAGACATTTATATTGACTTATCAGTATTGGAAGGCAGAAATGAATTAGATACAAACTATTGTTGATAGTTACCTCAAACTGAATGAAGATAAAATACAAGACAAATTAATAATATAGCTTAAAGCATTAATATTTAAGAATATATTTAAATGCCAATTGAGGAACTACAATGTGAAATAAATTTAGAGAAAGAAGACAGTTATAAAATAGCAAAAGCAATTCTAAAAATTAAATAATTAAAAACAAATTGACGAGTTTACGATTAAATATACAGATTAGAAAATTAACTACATGTTAGTATATTAGTATAAATAGCTGAAAGTACAACATGTAGATCACAACACTTTTGAAATAATCTGTGAAACAACTCAATGTCTTTAAAAAGAAATTTAGTAAACGAACTCCATATTAAATCTCAACAATTGTTTGTGCTTGTATATAGGCTTCAACTAGAATCATGCTGAAGCATGCATAAATTTTAAAATGTACAGTAAACAGATCTTACTTTATATCTGTATCTGTATGAGTATTAAATAAATTTATAGAAAAAAAATGAAAGCATGCCGAAGCATGTATAATTTAAAATAATAAAAAAAAAAAAAAATCCGCACGTCATACAATTTTGTAAGCAAAGAAATTTTATGATTTTGTGGTCAATGAAATACATACATACATATGTATCTACTTTGTAAAAATTCAAAAGAGCGAACTGGTAAATTCTAATAGTAAAGATTTTTAATTGTAACACTCTACATCTCGGACTCTTACGTCACTATCGATAGAAGCATGCTAAGGCATGCATACTAGCAAAATATATAAAGCTGTTAGAAGGTGATGAGACAGCAATTGTATCTGGATCAACCCAACTCATGAATGTATTGTATACGGAGATGATTGATGGTGATGATGAGCTTTTTTAAGTGAATAATCATTACATATGAATGCGACAGTGGTTGACCCCTCAAACCTCATGTAGAAATACTTGAGGGGAAAAATTCTCTCAAAACATAGATATTTCATTGTTTCTAACACTTTATGAAAACACCAACGGTGAATTGCTGCTAGAGGTAACTGAGAGTAGTAGGGAAATGGGTCATGGGATGAAAAAATCATCTTTTTGGGATGATTTTTTTTGGGATGATTTTTAGTTTGGATGATTTAGGGATGAAAATTTGAGATGAAAAAAATTTTGGGATGATTTTTTTTTTTTTTTTTTTTTTTTTTGTTTTGTGTGAAATGCAAGTGCATAAGAAAAATGTTTAATGTTGTTGAACAGATTTTTTCTTTTTGGGATGATTTTTAGTTTGATGATTTAGGGATGAAAATTTGAGATGAAAAAATGTTGGGATGATTTTTTTTTTGTGTGAAATGCAATTTTTTTTTGTGTGAAATACAAGTGCATAAGAAAATGTTTAATGTTGTTGAACAGATTTTTTTTTTTATTTTCATTGCACACTTGATGCGATGAAATATGTTAGGGATGACTTTTGGTTTAGCGAGCCTATATGTTTGTCTGTCTGTTTGTCTCTTTAATATGTCAATGTATATGAAGATACATGTTTGTGAATATTTGCATATAGTTACACTATTTTAAATAAATTATTTAAACCATAAGATGAAGCATTTTTCATTATTATGTAGAAATTAAGTAAGAGTAATTATGAATGTATGAATAAAAATATTAAGAGATCAAAAAATTTATTTTGAGAAAATAAAACTCTCCTGATTAAAAAATTTTTAAGTGTGTTCCAAAAAATTGATATAAAAACGCAGTTTCTAAAATATTCCTATTCATTAACTCATTGCAATCCTTCAGTAGTAAATTATGACTTCGAAAAACATTACAAACATTGAGATTGTTGAGGCTTTTAATAAACTGAAAGCAAAATCATATATATCTGTGAAGGAATTACAACCATCAAGGCCATATAAAGTGATAATGATGTTTCGTCATAAGACCAAATATGGAAATATAGTGATTGCAGAACTCGAGGATGGAATGCTATATCTTCCCAAACGCTACAATAGCTTAGAGGATAAAGTAATTGAAGGGGCTGGGGATGAAAAATTTTCTTTAACAAAAAAACTAGAAAATTATTCATACACATTAGAATTGGCGGAGGTACTTCCTGACGACAACGAAAAAACTATTGAAGACAATGAAGGCTTCTACATTCCAAACTCACAACCCTTTTTTACTTGGGAAGGAGGCAAAATTCCAAAACTGTATTAAAATATTATGATTATGGCTGAAATAAAAAATTCTTATTTTGTAAAACGCGATGTTGTCAAATTTCTTTGAATAAAATACTATTTCAAAAATTTTAAAGAACAATATGCGTAAATTTATTGTGGAAACTGTATATAAGGCGCGAAAAGTTTAACAAAATTTATTAGTTGCCTTTTGCACTTGGCTTGGAAAATAAGCAGAATGTCCACAAATCCGATTCATAAATTTCTAAAGGACTTTGAAGGGCTGATTTTTATGGATCATCTCCAACTAATTCAAGATTATTTGAATAATAAAAATCAAAATGGAGTACAAATTGAAAACTTAATAAAAAAATATTATTTATTAACAAAAAGATTATAAGCTTATCGATAATTAAATAAAATTATAAAATAAAAACAAATATTATTGTAATTAAAGTTGTTTCATTTTTGTATAAATAAATATTAAATAGATATATTGCTTTTTGGGTAAAGTATTCCAATTATCAAGACGCTGATCAATCAGATGGCGATGATCAGCTGATAATGAACTGGAAAATCTGTTGATGATCAGCTGGGAAGTCAGTTGATAATCAGCTGTTGATCAGCTGAAAATCAGTCGACGATCAGCTGGATGTCAACTAACAATAATGTTGCAATCACTAGTTTGCACTATTATTCTAGTTGTCTCATTTTATTGATATTTATATATACAATATTAGAGTAAGAGAGAGATATAATATTGCTTTTTTTAATATTTACAATTAAATTGTCAAAAAGGTGATGATCAGATGGTTTTCAGCAAGAAAATCAGCTGACAATAAACTAGCGAAAGAAAAGCGGAAACCTTACTGTTAAAAATAAAGAAACTTATGTTTATTTTAACTTCTACCTTTGAACAGATTAGACAAATTAAGTGAATTAAGTAAAATGTCATTAATGAACAGAAATGAAAATACTCGCTCAGGAAGAGCACAAGTAGAAATAAAAGAAATAATAATCCTACCGAGATTGGATCTGAAGCGACTTCTTTTTATGTATGAGAGCACAGATGATGAGCTACTCGACAATACAGTAGCCTTAATTGAGATGCTGCATGATGGTAACGACAAAATCTTGGATGAAATAGCAGCCCAATGTGAAGCTATTGCCAACATGACATGATTTTCATAATGCTAAACTTTATATATATATATATATATATATATATATATATATATATATATATATATATATATATATATATATGAACATAAAATGCTCCTTAGCTTTGTAAATACATAAATAAAAATATAATGATAAACAAAAAATAAAATTGAGTTTTAATTTTATTTAGCCTTTGTTCTTTATACTTTATATTTTATTGAAATTGCAATTTTTACATTTAGTAACATTATAAATATTATAATATGTTGTTATCAGTTGCTTTGCTACTTCTTCCGCTTCCATATTTTTCCTTCGATATTGCAAGCAGAAGCAAGTGTCCGGCCCACATGTTGTATTATCGTCCGACCAAACACAATCTTCATAATGTTCTCCAAATTTATTTTTCTTTGTCTTCAATTTATTGGCGCATTCTAGTTGAGATTGAATATTAATCAGTTTGTTTTTATCTTCATCCGAAACAATATGTGAACATCTTTTCAGGAAATCATATATATCTTTTAGCACCATTGTTACAATCGATTATGACTAAGTACTTGCACGAAGTATTTGTGAATAAGCATTAGCATTCTGAAGTTTCCTATTTATACTTTTTAATCAATGATATAATACCTATTCATTACATAAGTAGACATACAATTACTTACTTGCTTTCATCTTTCTTGTATACATAATGAAAAGAATTTTTATATTTACTAATTTTTATTCAATAATATATTTTAACTAAATAGTAAATTTACATTATTTTTCTTATTTCGTTTGTAAGAGGAATATATTGGAACATCTTGTCATGTATAATCAAACAATATGCAGCTGTATTAGGCGGAATATTTTTCAAGGTTTTTAATTCAATACGAATATCAATAGGTCCAGTTTTAACTGATTCATTTTGATGACTAACATCTAGAACTATTATTGGCGCCATAGTTTTGAAATTTTCCGGGGTTAATAATGGTTGAGAATCACGTGAATAATAACTTTGTTGAAATTTTAAGTACATATCGCATAGAATTGCAAAACGATTTCTGTCGAATTTTAGATTTAAATCATCATAAGGATATGTAACAGAGTTAAGATGCACTTTAATATCACTTAAATCGCAATGTTGAAACTTGTTATCATCATTTCGAAGACCCAATAATAAAAAACGCGGTCTTTCGTTTTCGGTAGCTAGCTTAACATTCCATAAAACTGTTGTACTTTCTGGAAGTAAAGGATAGTAATACATATCCCAACTTCTAAAACATATACTTAATGGATGACGATTGTT
This sequence comes from Tachina grossa, assembly GCA_949987645.1. Lineage (NCBI taxonomy): Eukaryota > Metazoa > Arthropoda > Insecta > Diptera > Tachinidae > Tachina > Tachina grossa. The sequence continues at coordinate 85,001,063 of OX465274.1, forward strand.
TATTGTTTTAAACATCTGCAATTTATACGCATCAGCAAGTTGAACGTGTGGTACTTTCCAAGTAATATTTAAAATTGATAACTTAATTTTTTCAGTTATCGTTTGAGATTTAAGAACTTGTCCATCATCTTTAGATCGTGAAAGTATCAGCTCATGTTTAGAATTAACTATAATTTTATTAAAATCTTCAGCAAATCCGAGTAAATATTTTAGTGGTACACAAAAATTGAAGTAACCCTTTTCAAGTGTAAGATCATCAATGTTAAAAGGAGACCATCCTGCATTTAGTAGACTATCACTTTCAGATTTATTCAGGGAGACATAGTTTTTTAATTCTGTTGCAATGCCCAACTGACGTGTGCGATCAATTTCTATACCATTAATTTCATAACGAATTTCATCAAATAAATGTGCCATACAATTGTTTAAGAGTCGTATGGATGTAGAAACTGATGAGTCCTCTTTTGTAGCAAGTCCTTCTATGTATATAAGACTTTCACTTGGTAAAACATACAAATCTTGATTTTGAATTGATATACGAATTTCATCATTATTTTTAAATGATTGTAAATATGATGTGTAGCTGTGGTACTCTTTCTTAATAATAGAGTTATCATATAGCGGTTTTTGTAAGATGTTAATAATGCTGCTCATTGTTCCTTTGTCTTTACTCTTTTATTTTTAACTGAAAACCCAAATTGCTTAAAAGCTCCTTATTATCCTCACGAAGAATATTTTGTTTCTGTTGTATTATTTCTTTAATTTGTCGTTTATTTTGTTTCTTGGATTTCTTGCAATTCGATGACTTTCTGGTTTCGTCTTTCGTTGATAATGTTAGAATGAATGGTGAACGCTTTTGCAAGTCAGTTTTATTATTATATATAATCATTCTCTGGTGGGCTTTAAATGCAATCGTATTGTTAATTTTTCACCACGAAAATTTATTAAGTTTCCGTCTTGATCAACAACTTTTAAAATAACACTATTTATTGTTCTTGAACTTACAGGTAAATATATTACATTAGTTGGAGCCTCAGTTATTTTATATCCTGGACTGACGTTGAGTGAAAACTGATGCAAAACATGTGCAGACATGCTATTTATATATGATCCACCTACAATGTTACATTCAACGATTATTGTATTAATTTTGGTTATATCTATTGTTTTATCAGAGTAATGTTCCACGCCAGGCTCTAGCACTTTTGTACTAAAGCCTAATAAGGAGCCGATTGATCTCTTCTTATTAAAATAAATTGAATCTGTAGTACTTTTTATGCATGTTTGCAGTGTATTGTAATTTGCTCGCACATCCAGCGATCCTTTTGCATTTATATTTTGATATTTATTTGTTAATACTTCAGCTATATCTGATAATTCATATGAGCCAACTGGAACTTCTATTTCATGATTCCCAATATGAAATAAATTGTTTTCAATATCAACATTTGGGATTGAGTGATACGTATCGAAACTTATTAAGCCGCAAACATAGTTTTCATTTAGTTCGATTGGTGGAAAATAGTTTGCAACAAGATATGATGAGTCTCCGTTTAATGTTAATGTAATTGACATTTTAAAGGTTGATAAGCGAATAAATTATTAATAAATTTGTACTGATTTTTATGATGATGTATTGTTGCTGTTAATCCAAGAGTTGTGTTCTGATGAAAATCCTAACCATTTAACGTAAATTTTATTTCGTTTCCTTTTTAAAATTTTTTCAATTAAATATGTTTCTGGAAATTTAGTTTTCATTAGCTCAGGCTCATAAAAACCACCTTTAATTTCGTGACCTTGATAGTCTTGTAATATATACGTATTAGGATTTGTATTTCTTATAGTTTTAATTTTAAATATTTCTGTAGTCCAATTCGGTGTGTAACCTTTTTCAAATATATGTTTATATTTACTTATTCGTACATTATCATTTACTTTAAACTTGGGTCTTTTAAATACTTTTAAATTGTTGTAGACCGTATCCAATAACAATTTTTCATTTGATAAATTTACTTCAATAGGCTTCATTTTTATTGTTCTATGGTAAGTGTTATTATATTTGTCAACAAGTTGTTTATATATGTTTATCCACTTATATGTTCCTTGGTAACTAAACTCTTTCCACATCATTCCTTTAAGGGTTCTATTGAATCTTTCTATAATGGATGCCTTGAGAACACTATATGTTGAATAATGATTTATTTGATTTAATTGCATTAACTGCTGAAATCGACTATTGAAAAACTCTTTACCATCATCAGTTTGTAAATTCTTAGGCTTACGATTGCTGTTTCTGAAAATATTTCTCATAGCGTTTGTCACGTTGAGTGCGGATTTATTTTTTACTGCTAAAACCCAAGCCATTTTGGAAAAAGCATCTATCACCGTTAAGAGGTAGTTAAATCCATTATTATATGCTGCATAATTACCCATCTCAACCAAATCTGCTTGCCATAGATCATCGATTCCTTTTATAATAACTCGTCTTCTTTTAAAATTTTTTCGCGCTTGCTTGTGAATTTCATTAACTACTTCTCTCTTATCTGAATTCATTTCCTTTATGATAGTTGTTCCTTATTAATATGTAAACAGGAGTTCCATGTGCTTATATATATATAATTTTATCCTTTGATTTGAGGAAACTCGAGTTTTTGTTTTTTAACAACATCTACAACAGCATTTTTATTAATTGACTTAAATATAAATGCTTCTATATAATCAAATCTTTCCTCGATATTCTTTAAAATACCTTCATTTGCAAAATGAACTTGATCAATCACTATTTTTTCAATAGCTTTAACATCGTCATCGATCCCTTTTGTAATCAAGTCTCGTAATACTTTTACATCTCTTCTGATAACGTTTAATTGTGAATTATAATCGTTTTTAAGTTCCTCACTCTGCTCCTTAATAGTTTTGATGATGACATGCATTTTGTGGATATCTTTTGCAATGACATCCATTTGGAAATTGTGTTTGTGTGTACTTAACTTTAAATTATTCAGATTATTCTTAATGGAACTTTCTCCAAACTTATTTATGTAACTCATTTCTTCTAATATATTATATTAGCTTCTCTCAATTCTTCAACAATGGAAATTATTTCGTTTTTGTGATTATTATGACCAGCACTTTCCGATGAAAGAAGTAAACGTAATCTGTCAACAAGTTCATTTGGATCATCCCAATATATATAATTGGATTTACGATTATCTGCCGTTTTTAATAATAGTCCATTACCTTTCTTTAAAACATTTGATTTCGTAGTAAATAAATATTTTATTATATTAACATATTTATATGCTCGTGTACCTTTAATTTGACCATTTGGTTGATATTGACGTTTATATGCATTTGTACTTATTAAAAGTTCTTTATAATTTTTCAAATCATTTTTAGTATAATGTATAGGTTTTGAATGAAAAACTAATTCGAATAGTCCTGGAGTCATTTTCCACTTTGTATTTCCTATTCGAATGGAATTATCTGTATTAAAATTTAGTTCATTATTTGCATACCGCCATTTTCCGCTTTCATCTATGTTGAATCCATAGACCATATCTATTTTTTTATTATGAAGGAGCAATTCTATATTTTTTGCTAGTGAGGACTTTTTACTATCATTTTCGGCTACCTTATAGTTGTTCTTATCGTCATCATTATCGTCACTAACTATTTGTAAATCTAGTTTTCTTTTTTTTGTTGGCATGTTATTAATTATATTATCATCATAATAACCTTCAGCATCATCAAAGTTATCAGAGCTAACATCGGATGGTAGTGATGGAAGTTCTGAATCTGTTATATCATCATTTGATTGATAAGCATCTGATTTGTAATCAGATGTTTTTTTAATTATCTTTTCTAAAGGTCTTTCTGTAGGTATATATGTATCTTTCAATGAATCACCAGATTGATAATCATCAATTTTTTTAACTATCTTATTTAGGGGGTTCGTTACAGGCTTTAATGTATCTTCCAATAGATTAATTCTATCTAATTCATTTAGTTTTATATTTTTTAGTTTTTCTTTTAATATCGTTCTTGTTTTAACAATATCTTTTAATAATTTGTTATTATTCATTTCGAACTACTTTGTATTTGGTTGTATCTGATATTAATCTAGTTCGTATCTGCTTTATATCTGGGTTGTATCTGCTTTATATCTGGTTTGTATCTGCTTCTTATCTGCTTTTATCTGCTTTTTATCTGCTTTGTATCTGCTTTTTATCTGCTTTATATCTGGTTTGTATCTGCTTTTTATCTGCTTTTATCTGCTTTTTATCTGCTTTGTATCTGCTTTTTATCTGCTTTTTATCTGCTTTGTATCTGCTTTTTATCTGCTTTTATCTGCTTTTATCTGCTTTGTATCTGCTTTTATCTGCTTTGTATCTGCTTTTTATCTGCTTTTATCTGCTTTGTATCTGCTTTTATCTACTTTTAACTGCTGTGTATCAGCTTCTGGACAAAACCACCTACAGTTGTATGAATTTATCAAAACCTTTTCTATATCGTCCCTTATTTACTGCATCATCCTTACTAATAACAACAAATCCATATTTATCTTTCCAGCACTCACTACATATATCCGTAAATTTATTGAATGTCATATCTCCAATAACATGATCATTATATATATGGCGTAGATTCATTTCATCTTGCTTAAATATTACAATCATATTCGCATTATCACGTATTAAATGTTTAGGAATTTTTGTATATGTTTGACATAAATAAAAGCAATCGATCTGCTTATGTCTTCCCATGCAAAAGTAATCCCTTATATTATCTTGTTTACCACAAATAACATCATCAAATATTATAATAGAATTTGAATTTGCTTCTGCTGGACTCAAAACCTTCTCATTTTCACAATATGTGAAAAGATTAATTTCTTTTATTGGATCAATTAATTTTTTGAGGTAACAATATTTTGGTTGATACAACGACTTTGAATATATGTATAAGTTTCTAAAGCTTAGACCATTTGGACTTTCTATTAGACTAATCATGACGTTAGTTTTACCGCAGTTAGAAGGTCCTACAATAAGTGCTCGTATAGAATTGGGTAATAATGTACTATGCACAGTTTTAGTTTTCTTTTCTTGTGATTCGTCAACATTTCTTATAATAATTTGCTTATGTTGTTTAATTACTCGCATATTGTTATCTACTGATTACTTTTATATAAATTTAATCTTATATAACGAAATTCAATCATTTTAATTTTCAACGTCAATCTTGTCATACTATTCATTCAAAAAAAAATATTAATATTAATTAATATGGTTATTAAATATTGTAAAACAGGTATACATAGTCAGTATAAGGTTGGAAGTGGCTTCGTAAACAACTTAATAAATAAATTACCTATTGAGTTACATTTGCCTGGATATCAGTTTTGTGGACCTGGTACAAAACTTGAAAAACGATTAGCGAGAGGGGACAAAGGAATAAATTTATTGGATACGGCTTGTAGAGAGCACGACATTATATATTCAAAAACAAACGATATTAACAAAAGACATCAAGCAGATCAGGAATTAGCTGAAAAAGCCTGGCAACGAGTAAAATCAAAGGATAGCAGTTTCAAAGAAAGATCACATGCTTGGCTTGTAACAAACGCAATGAAAACAAAAGTGAAATTGGGTTTAGGTATGAAGGATGTTAAAATTTCTAAGCCAAAAAAAAATTAAGAAAAAATTAAAAAAAAGGAAAATATATAACAAGAAATTATTTTCAACTTCTATTAAAAATGCGTTAAAAATTTTAAAAAAGGAAAAACCAGATAATGTAATATCTGCTGTTAAGATTGCGCAAAAATTCATACATCCAAAGTTTAAAGGGGAAAAGGGAATTGAAGTTACTATACCAAGAGTTATTCCTGTGCCAAAAATCGGAGGATTTCTACCACTGGTTCCAATTTTAACAGCCTTGTCAGCGCTTGGAGGCCTAGCTACAGGTGGATCTGCTATTGCTAAAGCTGTGAATGATATAAAAAATGGAAGGAAACAACTAGCAGAAGCTATGCGACATAATCAACATATGGAATCAATAGCTATGGGAAAAGGTTTATACCTAAAACCATACAAAACAGGATACGGACTTTATTACAAACCAGCCCCAAAAAACTTTTAAGTGATCTACCCAATAGACCATTAACTGAACTAGATATAATGGAATATTGTAAGAAACTTAAATATTTCAGAGGAGTTTTTATGTGCGATCGTTTGCCTAAAAAGCCATTTAGTCAGGAATGTGGTATTGTTAATTTAGACAATTCCAGTGGTCCTGGAACACATTGGGTAGCCTATTACAAAAATTATAAGTACAAAGAATATTTTGATAGTTTTGGAAATTTACAACCGCCACAAGAAATAATTAATTACTTAAAAACACCTATTGAATATAATTATCAACAAAAGCAAAAATTTAATACATTTAATTGTGGTCATTTATGTATAGAATTTTTATTTAATAAATATTATTTAAAATAAATCTAAAACATTGTTTTAATTTCAATACTAACATACATAAGTTTTATTTATAAATATACATGCAAATGCGTAGATTTTCTTAAAAATATATACAAATTTGTTTTATTTACAAAGAGCTGTTTATATATTCATAAGTATATAGCTTGAAAATAATAATTACAAATTAAATATCTAAATTCATAAAAAGCTCGTCATCAGATGAATTGGTAATAAAATTTAGATATGAATCAGAAATATTCATAAAAATATCGTCATCTTTATCTGAATAAAATTCTTCAAATGTCTTCTGTCTATAATGCCCTCTAGCAAGTGTATTTATCTGGTTTTTATCAATAATTCTTTTATCATCAGCATAACTCAAGACAACTTTATGCAACTTTTGAGTATACAACTGATGGTACTTGGATCTAAATGTATTCATAGAATCTGAAATAATTTGTTTTTCGAATAAAACTTTTTTATAATCTGCAATAGAATAATTCTTAATACAAGATTTTTTTATTCCTTTAGATTTCTTCACTTGTTCCATCCCAACAGTTTCAAATGAATACATTTTTGATCGAAGTCCTATAAACTCTTTCATAATTTTTCCTTTATTTTCGTCTTTCATCATCCCAATGACTTTTTTGTTTAATAATGGTAAATTATAAATGTTGTTAGGCTGATATTCAGATGTATCAAACCTCGAAGCAACATCTTGACGGATATCATCATAAAAATCATCTGTTTTTATGGAATAAATGAAAGAATCCGTATCCATATAATTTAAAGATAATTTTGTTCCAAACTTAGGTTGCATGTATTGATAATGGAAGTCATACATCTTCCACTTAGACAATTCTAATACAGCAAACCCTAAATAAATGGGTTTGTTGTATTTGAACTTCATTATTTTCAGCTGAACTGCAAACATATTATCCGAGAACTGTGTTATACTCGAAAAGTTTGGTTTTGAAATTAATGCTCTTGCACCTAAATGGTTTCTCCTTGTAGTCTCCCACTCTGTGACAATTTTAACATCTTTGCGCTTATGGATATTTTCCATAGTTTTTCCATAAACCGCATTGTTTAGCAATTTGAAGAAATCTTTTTCAAACGAATTTTTTGCAATTGTTCTGTGGTGAGTGTTTATATCAATGTAAGGTTTAAGCCAAGGAGATTGCTTAAATTTTAATGCCCTGTACACTTTTTTTAATATCAACCCATTTCTGAGGCATTGCTTAAGCACTCTATAGTGAATTTGATATTTTGATTTAGATGTGAGGTCAGCTATAAGTTTTTTGCATTTAGAATCGCCGACCGTTTTATTTTCTGGGCAAAAAGGTAGATCATTATGTTTATCATGTATATGTTGGGGATACTCTAAATCTACTTCCAAAATATATCCAACAGTTGATGTATCTGATATATTATTCACATCTAAAATACGAAGATTTTCCTCATTAACCCACTCAAATTTTCCGTATGGTAGGTACTCTGACATTGCCCAACCATATAAATTGTTAGCGTCTAAGTACATCAAGTATTCTGAAGGCTTATTACAATCATAATCCTCCATATATTTATTATTCGCCTTAGTATACCTTTTTGAACATTGTACTAGACCCCCTCTGATAGCGTCTTGCACAAAATTGTACATATTAATATCAGTAAACAGTTCTAGTTCTATTTTTGTGGTCTTAAGCATGGCATCCCATGATAGAGCAGGGGCAGTATGATATTGACATGGATCAAGCTTGTAAATATTTTTACAAATTTGTCTAAAATTTTGGAATATGTCAGCTAGCAGTAGAACGTCAGTTTTTAAATATAATAAGGTGTAATCTAGCATATTTTGGCAGTTAAAGGTTCTCCAAACATTTTTAGCATGTTCGTAATCATCCAAAGAGCATTCGGAATTACTTAAATAATTATAAAACTTTTCTTGAGTGGGGAGATGATCTTCATTAAAGCGCTCCATTGAATCCATATAAGAGTAAGGAAATACTCCCTTTCTTCTTATCAAATTGAATTCTTCTTTTTGAGGAAACAATTTATTGAGGATGTGAAATTGATCATCACTTAAATTGTTTGCCAACGATTCTAAGCTGGAGGCCATAAATCGGAAGGAGTCTAAAAAACGAATTTCAAAACTCTCTTTTTCTCCGATTCTAATGAACTTTGAAAGTGAAATATATAATTCTTTATTAAGAGGAATTACTTTAATATCACCATCAAAGTTAGAAAGTTCTTTTATAAACAAGTGACAATCATAAGAGGAAAAATTATGAAAGAAAACTGGTATAAACTTAGCAGTTCTATAAAGAAGATTGCATGAGTTATGCGCTGGCCCTCTATACTTGCCTGTAAAATGACAATGGTCACGTACTTTGTCATTTCTTAAAATTTTTCCACAAATGTGGCAATTTGTGGAGAGAGCATATTCAATTTTTTCGTCATTTGTCAGTGGCGTCATTAGTACTGTTTTTGATAAAAAATTTATGTAAATGTCCGTCAGGTCGTTAATTAAATTTACTAAAAAAACTCTAGATGCGTCTTCACCAAAATAAATATTAAACCTATCTAAATTATTATTAAAACTACACTTTATAAAATAGCTAAAAGCACATGGAATGTGCTTTTCTATGTTACCACCTGTTGTTGCTGTTCCTCCTCCCCCTCCTACCTTTTCAAGATATGCCTCGAAATCGGCATATACAACAAAGGGTACGTCCAACTGTTTGTGGTAGTTCTCGAATTTTAAAATAGACTCATCCTTCCTCGGCATACTGGCAACAACTTTTTTGCAGCTTAGCTTGTGGTCCTCCATCATCCTTTCATTATGCGAATACTGTAGACATGCATTGCATAACAAAAGTTTTGCTTTGTGCACAGTTATGCTGCTTCTTATTAGCCTGAAATATATAATTATTATATGCCAATTAGTTAAAATATTTATAATATAAATGTATGTGTATTCGTATAATTACCTAGAGATATCTGTTATTAGAACATAATGAGAATATCCATCTTTCGATAACAGCAAAAGATTCACATGATGAATTTTCTCCATTGCAGATAAATAGTAAGGTCCCACGATAGATTTGTCTTCTATTCCAAACACATTAACGCTAATGCCATCATTTTGATCTTCAAAAGATTTGATGAATTTGGTTTTCATCGGAAACTCTAAATTCTCAAAATTTAGAGTCCTGTTATTAATGCTTATTACATTAGCACTAATATTTATCGCATCATCGTTTAGCGCAGTTGGACAAAGTGCTGCTATGATGCACCATTTAAAACAATACTCATCATTGTTTTGGATGTTGAAACATGCTTTTTTCTTCTCAATCCACAGTGGAAGTGGGATGTAGCCTGAGCCCTTAAGAAAATCCGCTCGATTTATGTTTATATATAATTTTTTAATTGCGATAAGGCTCCATCCGCTGTCCCTTTCTTGATATTCTGACATTTTTTTACATATCTCTTGAGTTTGATCTTTAAATAGTTCTAAGAGATCATCACTTACTGTAACAAATCGCATTTTGGAGCGGTGCGAAATCATACAGGAATGTATGTCATTATCCACTATTTTTATATAGTCGCATTCCAACTCCATGTTATATTTAAATGTTATATGCCTTATTTGGGCATCTGTTAATATTTGCAAAGATTTTCTTTCCACTCCTTCAAAAAATTCTTCGGGAAATAAAATTTCCTCCCTCTCATTTTTATATGAGAAGGTTTGTAGTCTATTTTTGAATGCTGAATTTTCAAGTTTCATCCCAACATTCGCTTCACGGTTCCTTGAATTTATTATTATGGCAGATGATGTTGATGCATGAGTCCTCTCATGCATTTTTAAATGGGCTTGGTTTCCAAACCACTTGTGACATTCCGAACAATGATGGCTTTCGTGGATTTCAGCCATTTTCATTTCATTAAAAATGCGTGGACAATATTTACACTTCATATTTCTTTCAGCTTTTTTTAATTTTTTAACAATATTAACTGCTTGTTACACAGTAGTTTTACGACTGTTAGAAAATAATATGTTGTTACTTATAAAATAATTTTTAAATTTAAAATAATTTTCGAATATATATTATGAAAGAGATAGACTAATTTAATATTATCACTCAAGTGTATGTTTACTTCTCTCTCATATGAGATTAATATATAATTTCACTTGTATAATACGTAATAGGATAGATACATATGTAGTTGGAAAAGATAAGATGTAAACATTAGTTTCAAACTATCATATCTAATTATAAAGCATGAAAGAGATGCATTGAAATTGACCTGAAATAATAAATTATATGCTAGAAACCTGATTTGAGTATTTGACCTAGGCTATAAAATTTCAAAATCTCAAGAAAAACAAGCAGGGGGTATAGAAAAACCAAGTATCCCTTACATATGTCAGGACTACAATTATCTCACTCAAACATTAAATTTTAGATTACTTGTATTAGTGTTGGAGTACCTAAAACTATCTTTAATATTGAAGTAGATGCAAGTATACAAGTATAAAAAAGCAAAATTTTAAAGGATGTTGCTTATTATTGAAATGGATTCAGCAAACTACAATTGTGAACTATGTTTAACGCTCAAAGGAAAATTCGTAACATTTTCCAATGTTGCCAATGAAAAACGACATATTTTAAGAAAACATAATTTCGCTTTTTATAAAGCGAAAACATGCAAACTTATATCATCACCTTCATCCACAACAACATCAACATCATCGCCATCCGCATCAACATCATCATCGTCATCCTCATCATCAACATCATCGTCGACTGCACCAACATCAACATCATCATCATTAGCATCATCAACATCAGCATTATTAGCATCATCATCGTCCTCCGAATTAGCATTTGAAAAAATTATATATGATTTTAAAATCGATGACGACGATTTTTTTAAATATATAAAATATTAAAATAATAATAAAATATTAAAATAAAAATAAAATATTAAAATAAAATTATAAAAATTTAATTAAAAACCCTTGTCTTCTTATTTGATTGACATCTTTAAATTTATTTATTATTATGATTATAATTAAATTAATTTCATATATACATAATCATAATATTTTAATACAGTTTTGGAATTTTGCCTCCTTCCCAAGTGAACAAGGGTTGTTAGTTTGGAATGTAGAAGCCTTCATTGTCTTCAATAGTTTTTTCGTTGTCGTCAGGATGTAGCTCCGCCAATTCTAATGCGTATGAATAATTTTCTAGTTTTTTTGTTAAAGAAAATTTTTCATCCCCAGCCCCTTCAATTACTTTATCCTCTAAGCTATTGTAGCGTTTGGGAAGATATAGCATTCCATCCTCGAGTTCTGCAATCACTATATTTCCATATTTGGTCTTATGACGAAACATCATTATCACTTTATATGGCCTTGATGGTTGTAATTCCTTCACAGATATATATGATTTTGCCTTCAATTTATTAAAAGCCTCAACAACCTCAATGTTTGTAATGTTTTTCGAAGTCATAATTTACTACTGAAGGATTGCAATGAGTTAATGAATAGGAATATTTTAGAAACTGCGTTTTTATATCAATTTATTTGGGACACACTAAAATTTTTTAATCAGGAGAGTTTTATTTTCTCAAAATAAATTTTTGATCTCTTAATATTTTTATTCATACATTTTCATAATTACTCTTACTTAATTTCTACATAATAATGAAAAATGCTGCATCTTATGGTTTAAATAATTTATTTAAAATAATTACATTATATGCAAATATTCACAAACATGCATCTTCATATACATTGACATATTCATTTAAACATACCTATGCAAAATATGTTTATGTATAGTTATGTACAGAAATAATATTAAATTCATTTAAGAGTCACAAAAACATTCAATTACTATACAGGGCTTGTTAAAATAAAAATTTTCCTTAAATTTTCACATTTACATCCCAAAATATTACAAAAGAATCCTCTTTTCCCTTTTCTTCTTACCAGACACCTGCAATAAAAAAAAAAAGCAAATTTATAGCATTTAAAAACAACAAATAAAGGGGCTTGTTAAAATAAAATTTTCCTTAAATTTTCACATTTACATCCCAAAATATTACAAAAGAATCCTCTTTTCCCTTTCTTCTTACCAGACACCAGCAATAAAAAAGCAAATTTATAGCATTTAAAAACAACAAATAAAGGGCTTGTTAAAATAAAAATTTTCCTTAAATTTCACATTTACATCCCAAAATATTACAAAAGAATCCTCTTTTCCCTTTTCTTCTTACCAGACATCAGCAATAAAAAAAAAAAAAAAAAAAAAAAAAAAAAAGCAAATTTATAAACGTACTGATAACAGCAATTGTAAAATGATAAGCAACCGATGTCTCAAACTAAAGACCGTGCTTATAATTGTAAAAAACAAAAAAAGGTTTCTATCGACTATTTCAAGTTGGTTTAAGAGACAGAAATAGACATAATTATTATTATTAAAGAGATAAACGGACAGACAAACATATAGGCTCGCTAAACCAAAAGTCATCCCTAACATATTTCATCGCATCAAGTGTGCAATGAAAATAAAAAAAAAAATCTGTTCAACAACATTAAACATTTTCTTATGCACTTGTATTTCACACAAAAAAAAATTGCATTTCACACAAAAAAAAATCATCCCAACATTTTTTCATCTCAAATTTTCATCCCTAAATCATCAAACTAAAAATCATCCCAAAAAGAAAAAATCTGTTCAACAACATTAAACATTTTTCTTATGCACTTGCATTTCACACAAAACAAAAAAAAAAAAAAAAAAAAAATCATCCCAAAATTTTTTTCATCTCAAATTTTCATCCCTAAATCATCCAAACTAAAAATCATCCCAAAAAAAATCATCCCAAAAAGATGATTTTTTCACCCCATGACCCATTTCCCTACTACTACTGAGTTATTTGAGATCGATGTGATACAATAGTTGTTTATTAAACATGCATTTCTTTGTATGTAAACTAATTTCTACATACCTAATGTATATACCCAGCAAAAAATTAGACAAAAATTCTCTATTCCAAGTAGTAAAATCTGAAAAAAGGAGTGGCACATTAGAAGAAAAAAATAAATAAATAAAAATAGAGACTGACTGACCAACTAATACGCACACTCTGTTCGATGGGCACACAAAACACACTTAAACATTTCAGAAATATATATACAATACGCTGAACTTTAATAAAATGAAAAAAAAATCATATAGAACATTAAATAAAACCCATAGGTGCTCACCCTTCATAAAATAAACATATGTATATGTACCTTATTAATGTAAACATATTATCAGTATAAAGCAACAGAAATTTCGTCATACAAAGTCATCTTGTATCCTAGAGGAGCCGTCGATAGGGTATACCTAAATTATATGAAAACGAGTTTGTTTTCTGTTAATCGCTATTCAAGAACAAAATATGTTTTTTCATTATGATTTAACTAATTTAAAAATACATTTATATTCAGTCTCATATTCGTACTTCTTAATATAAAAATTAAAAGTAGATAAATGTTATCCAATTCTATATTATATGTATCTAAAATTCCAAGAAATCTGTTATATGAAAGAATCTCCAGCGCTTCTAACTACATCACAGTTTAAGAAAAAAGCTCCTTTTATTCAATTGAATAAAATTTTAATTTGAAAAAGTAAGCAAAGACATCAGATTACTGCATTCGTATTCATGATCACATAATAGAATATATAACCACTAAAGGACAAATTCTAAAAGTCTTATAAATTGAGTAATATGGAAAATAACATAATTTTTATAAACGCGTAAGGTTTTAAAAGTAATTCAAATAATTTCATCGCAAAAAAACAAAAAAAAAAAAAGCAGCGATTGTTTTCAAGAATTATGAAAATAATAATTACAATATCAAACTCCCTTTTGATTTTAAATGTTTATCAATAAAAAATAAAAAAGAAGTAAGTTAACTAACAACAAAAAACTATCAGTACCTAAGCTGGAGTGGCGGATCAGTTTCATTTAAAACTGTTTATACATTTTTAAAAAGCAAAGCAAGCTTTCCAAAATAAATGTAGAAGGCTATAGTTGGAAAAAATTGTATACCCTAAAAATGTCAAACGTTGACTAACTAACGTTGCATCAACTTAAAAAAAAAAATGTAAATTAAGTATAAGAAATATTTCTATTATAGTTACTATTACTATAGAGTATGTACATATCTTCACGAATTCAGTTTTACTTAAAACAGAAAATCCTCACAAACTTTTAAGTAAAGGCAGATAAAAATTAAAATGTTTTTAATTTCAACAACAATATCATGACATCACATGACAAAAAATAAAATAAAAAATGTATTCAAAGATTGAGTTAAACACTTATTTGTATGTACATATATATGTACATACATACATACATAAAATCAATTTGTAGATATGTATGTATACATATCAAATTTCTTATCAATGCTTAAGTATTTATTAGATCTACATCATGAAAATATATGAAGCGTCGTTTAGTTAAAGCACAATGCTAATATAAACAATCCATACACTCAGGGAAAATCTGCAGCTTAAAAATAAGAATTCGTCACATTAATTCAATAATTTTTAATATAATAGAAAATGTATATTGAGATATCTACAAACTAATGAGTTTAATAAATGAATACTGTAAATTAATATTTTGTCCATATTGAACTAAGAAATTTCACTATGACTAAACCTTCGTTAATGTTTCTTATTAATTCAGCATGGCTTTTACTGATTTTAAGTTGGTTTTTCTCTGTGTGTAGAAAACTCTTTCAGTCAAAAAAGACGGATGTAGTTAAATAAACAAAATCTGTAATATAAACAAATTTCACACAGGCAGGCTTTAACGCGAGACAAATTTAAGCATGAGAAAATATAAAGCAATCGTAAGTATAAAAGCATACTAGGAGTAGGGAAGTCCAGATATATGATAGTATTTTATAGTACCAAATGTCGATATTGAAAACAATTTATTTTTACCTACATATAAATACCAGCGTAAATACACACACATAGCAGAATTCATAAAAGAAATATCCAAGAAAATTTCAACAACACCCCACCTTTCACAAATCATGAGCAGCCTTAAATTCTCCCCAGATATACATACACACATACATACATATACAATATACGAGATTAATCTCAACAACACAACACTCTCACCTACCCGAAATTACAGATAGTCTTAAACTTCTACAGACATCTATACACACAGATTCTCACGGCTACATATTACAAGAACACCTCGCCCCTAATAAATCACAATCATCTTAAATTCTTACAGAAATACATACATACATAGACATGGCCAATTTACCTCAACAACATCCTCACCCACCTCAAATCACGATCACTACTATAGACAGACACATCCACAAATATCCATGGCTACATATTACGTCAACAAACCTGCCCACCTAAATCATGGTCAGCCTTAAACTCCTCCAGACATACAAACACACAGATTCTCCCGGTTGCATATTACTAGAACACCTCACCCCTCATAAATCACAATCAGCCTTAAGCTCCGACAGAAATACATACATTGAAATTCCTACAAACATACACACACACACACACACATACACACATATCGATCTACCTCAACTACACCCCGCCCCCTGCCAATCAAACCTTCACCTAAATTCTCACAGACAAACAGACAGACACATCCACAAATTCCTATGGTTACATATTACGCCAACAACGCCACCCACTCAAATCACGGTCAGCCTAAAATTCCCACAGTCTAGCAACACCTACATTAGCATTAGAAAAAATAACTTTCACGTTTTCCCGTCGTCATTAGGAAATATCATTTTCCCGTCGGCATTTGAAAACCCAATATTCATGTATTGCCCGGCATTAGGAAAAATTATCATGCATTGCCGTAGGCATTAGGAAAAATTAATAATCATTATTTCACCATTGGTATTAGGAAAAATCATTTTCATGATTTTCCTCGTCTGTATATACACACGCATAAAAACCGCCAAACTATGAACCGCCTTAATACATTCACACAAAATATTCCACACACAAACATCCACGGTCAGGCAGACAGACAGACAGACGGACAGACAGACATGCACTTAATGTAAACAAAAACTCCTAATGTAAACAAAAAACATCAAAGCGCCGCCGAAAACACAATTTTCCAAGAATTTAACAATTTTCAAATTTTAATTACCCAAATTTAACAATTTCAGCAACAATTTAACAATTTCAGCTCACAATTTAACAATTTCAGCAACAATTTAACAATTTTAATTGCGGTAGAATTGGCAATCCCCTACTACTCATTCTTTCAAATCGTTTTGAAAAAAATTTAAGGCAGACAGCATGGACAGACAAGTGTCTACTTTCAGTCTATTTAAAAGTTTTTTAGCAATGCTAATTTAAGTTTACGTTTTGTTTTTTTTTTTGGCAAGTTTGCTTATAAAGATGAAATAAGATGTAACTCACCGAGCTTACAATTGCTAAATCTGGGTATATTTTTGCGTTTAATTTAGCCAATTTGTCCATTGGCTTAAACGAGTAGTTGCAACTTATCATCAACAATAGTCACTTCCCTCCAAAAATAAGTATTTTTTATGGTAAAAACACGTGTTTGGCTGTTTTAGTTTTCTAAGATCGTGCGATTTCAAATCGATGGGTTTACAGAACAGCCTTTTAAAAATATGTAATTAAATTTGGCTTTCACAAAAGATGTCAAAAATGCAGTTAAGCTTAGATCACACGATTGGCACAATGAAATAAATTCATATGTAACAAGGCAAATATGCCTTATTTCTCAATTAATTGAAATATAATTACATAACTGCACCACACTGCATTGGTAATAAAGCCATATAGACTTATTCAAGAATTAATTAAGTAATAATATCATTTTGGCTTATTACTTATGACTTAATTCCAGTGAGCCGACGAAAATTGGTACATTATGCCAATCGTGTGATCCAGGCTTTAGAATTATCAAGTATGAGTGTGCAATTGTACTCGTATATTAAAAAATCTTACACAAATGAAAAGATTCATACCAAGGTGTATGTTTTATATTTTGTGGCAAAAGGGCCACAAAATAGTGCAAATGATACTAAAAGGGGATTTAAAAGTAAGGGGCATAAAAAGTGGCAAGACAGTTGAAAAAGGGGCAAAATGCGACTTTAGTCGCACAACGGTAACACTGATTTCAGTCAGATAAACATTTGCATAGCTTTTATTGCAACAGATTCGATCAGCTGACACATTTACATTTACAGTTCTACATTTACAGTCGGGTAATTTTGCCCTTAGACATTGCCATATAAAGTGTTGCGGACTCAAACCTCGTGATGCTAACGCTTTACACGATTCAGCCACAAGCCGCATTGTAAAAATATTAGTGTTGAATTTTATAACGTGTTTAAATCTTCTAAGGAGGAGTTTATTAAATTCAATGAGGAATTTAATGAACTTAAAAATAAACTTAAAAAATTTGGCGAACTATTTATCAAATACCCAAATTTAGATAAATTTGCGTCTAATTTAAATAAACCATCAACTCCTAAAGAAAATGACTTGTTAGTTGAATCACAACCTCTGCACCCTACTCAATCTTTGTATAAAACACATCGAATATTTCTGCTGTTTCACAACTAAATATTGATCCATTATTTGAAGTTCAATTAAATTATACATCACCTACTTAGACTTGCCAATCGTCCGGTTTTCGTCGGAACAGACCAGTTTTACAGTGTAATGTCCTGTGTCCCGGTCATACACTTGTCCCGTTTTGAGAAAAAGAAATAACCTTTTATTCGTTATGTTATTGAAAAGTATTGTAATTGAACTAAGATTTTCATTAATTGTTAAAAAAATCTAACTAACTTTTTTTATTAGCAACACCGAAATTATTTTAAGTGATTGGCAACACTTGATTATATTGATTCTTCTTTAACTTTCTTTTTTCATTTGTAAACTTTCAAATCAATTACATTTTCAACAGAACGTGATTACTTGCACTGGTATTTACATATTTACAGCCTTATTTATAAAAATTATTAAGGCTTTATAAAGAGAAATAAATAGGAAAAGACTTGCAGATGTAAATGAATAGTCAGTAACACACGAAAAGGAAAAATATAGATCCAAAAGGTATTGTAAGTTTCAACAAGATTGGTTAAAGTCACCGAATTTCCAAAGTTAGCTAAGAAATGCGCCGGACGATAAAATGAGTGCTAATTGTAGTATTTGTAAGCTAATTTTTCCAGTAAAAATTAAAGGAGTTTCAATGATAAAGAAACGAGCGAAAAACATGCAGCCCAATTATGATGTTCCCCTATTCATCATTTTAGTCCCAATTTTCATGAGGCAATTTTACTTGCGTAAGTCTTGAATTTGACGAACAAAGAAGTGAGGAGTGTAAAAACCAGCAGAATTGCCGTACAGACTTGCCTGTACATGGCAATTCTGTTTTTGCTATCATTCAGCACTATATCAAATTTGACATTCCTTTTCATTTGTGTTTGTTTTCTGTTCTGGTTTTTCGTCTGTAAAATTCATTGTGGCTCGCGGTGTTTGTTTTGTGATAATATTAATAACAATTGTTAATTTGCTTCAAATAAAAATTCAAAGTAAATTTGCTATGTCTAAACGCTACAGTAAGTTTAATAGAAAATTTTATGACTTGCGCAAGTAAAATTGCCTCGTGAAAATTGGGACTTATGAATCAAAAGTTCCCCAGGAAGGAGAGGAAGAGCGAGAATTTTTTGAGAGTTTTCTCCCCAAACATTTAGAAGGGAACTAATGCAAAAATTTAAAAATCAAATTAATAAATGTTGTAAAACAATGGTATAAACATTTATTTAGAAAAAAGTGTAAATAAGCACCAGAATGTTCCCTCTTGTTTTAGAAATTTTTATTCAAGCCCTGAGCACATCAACTTCAAAAACATGAACTACTTCTGCCTTTAGAAAAAATACTATAAAAAATAACACTAAGAATTGCACGCTTCCTTTAAGTTTACATAGCAGGTAAATGGAAGACTTGTTTCCCTCTAATATCAAGACCGATAAAATTTAAAATTTTCTTTGACTATATGAATTGGAAACCTAATCCAATGGCATCTGCACCTGTACAGTTTTAGCTCCACCTTTTTAGCGTGCTTGTATATAGTTACGCGGTCTATTTTATTTTTTATTTAAGCATAAAATATATTTGTATTAACACACAATCTTATTGGCGTTAATGAAGAAAAACATTCACATTTGACATCCAGATTTAACTCTCTCCCATATTTGCTTATTCCCCTCCACGGCTATTTAGAAAAAGAGGATTATTTTTCGGGAACAAATGATAGGGAAGAGAAAAACTCTCCAGGAATATTCCTAATTGGGCTGATTAACTGTTTTTATACTTACTTTTCTGTTTGTTTAAAGTTTTATTAGTCTAGATTTTAAACCATTTAAATTAATGTATTATTGTTGGTTTTGGTAAATAAAAATTATAAAAGAATTTGTTTAGATTGCAATTTTTTTTATTATTTGTTAGTAGTGTCCCGTTTTGGAAATTTCAAAAGGTGGCAAGTCTACACCTACTCCATCACATTATTCAGGCAATTGTCAGCTTATCGCTGGAAATACTATCTCAACTATACCCGTTTCTACCGGTCAGTTATCCGTGGGTACTGAGCTACTACAGTTACAGCAAACAATTCTACAAAATATAATGTTATACCTCGTCCGTTAATAGTAATATATACCTCCCAAGAAATAAATATTCATTTCGCGTCTTGCCTATGATACTTCAACAATCGATATCATACACTACATAAAAATAAAGTAAATCAGGATGTTGACATTGTAGCTTATAAATTTAAATATTCTCTCATGCTTCTTTTGAAGTCATGCTGCCTTTTGGTTTATTTAATCGTGTCATCGATCCTAATTTTTGGCCGTGAAATGCTCTTATACGTCAATTTGTTACCAGTAGTAGTCATGGATCCACAAATTTTGCTCGAATAGCTGCAAATACTACTCACATCTCAAAAAACTAGAGTACTACTTTGATAATCAATTAAATATTGTTTAACAAAACCTAAATGGAATTAAATTTAAACTATCAAATTTATTTATTGAAAGTTTTGGGTTTACTCATCACGTAATTGTTTTCACCGAAACATGGCTCAATAGTAACATTTTAAATAACGAAATATTTTGCAACAATTATACTATTTATAGACGAAATAGGAGGAGAATAGGAGACTACTGCTGTATCAAATCACTTGCCTGTTTTTGAAATCTATATTTATCCTTCAAATATTGAATTTATTGTAAAGATAAAATTTAATCATAAGCAAATTTTCATTACATGTTCGTATATTGCACCGAACTCTGGCCAAGAAATTTATTTTCAACACTTTGAAGCAATTAAAGCCATTATTCTTCCATCAAATCCTGAAGATTCCATTTTTGTTTTTGGGGACTTTATCTTACCTTTTCTCACTTGGAAATCTTTACCGAAGTCTTGCTGTTACTTTCCGATGAATACGAATAATTTTATTGAAGAATTTTTAAACAACTTATCTGATTTGTGTATTTTTCAAGTAAATGTTATCTATAATGACTTTGCCAGATTGCTTGACTTGGTGTTTGTAAATGACGAATGCACTCTTACCCGTCACAATCCAATCTTCAGCCCGGAAGACCGTTATCACCCTACAATTTAGCTAAATTGTAATTTTCAATTCAATATTACCCGTAACCGGAGCAAGAATCATGAAATGCAGTATTGTTTTAAGAATGCTGACTTTGAAAACCTAAACTTTTTGTTAACAAACACAAACTGGATTGATATACTCTCTTTATCTGACGAATTATTAATTCTTTTTTATAAAATTTTCAGGAAATATATGGATTAGTGCGTACCAAAGCATTTCGTCACTTCATCATCTGGCCCTCCGTGGGGAACCAAATATTTATTAAGATTAAAAAATAAAAAAACAAACATTACAAAAAGTTTAAATCCACCTCGTCATTAAATGAATATGCAAGATATTGTAAATCGCGAGCTGAATACAATTTACTAAATTTATGGTTGTACAAAAATTATATAAATAACATTAAACAAAATCTAAAGCGTGACCATAGATCGTTTTATAAATTTGTCAATACCAAAAGAAAATCAAATAGTTAACCCTCTACTGTGACATATTCCGATAAAGAGTCATCTGATACACGTGTCATAACTAATATGTTCGCTAATTTTTCGCCTCTACTTATCCCGATGCAATTTACGATAGATCACGAAACTATCCTTTTGATATAAAAGAACATTGTTTATATACATACATTGTTTATAAGGAAATTAAAGTTTTCAACATCTAGTGGTCCAGATGGCGTTCCTAATTTTGTTCTGATAAATTGTCACTTATAATACCATTGTTTAAATCAGGCTTTAAGTCGAATGTAAACAATTACAGATGTATGGCGAAGCTAAGTTCTATCCCTAAGCTTTTCGAACAATGTATTTGTGAGGATCT
Source organism: Tachina grossa (assembly GCA_949987645.1). Lineage (NCBI taxonomy): Eukaryota > Metazoa > Arthropoda > Insecta > Diptera > Tachinidae > Tachina > Tachina grossa. The sequence goes on from OX465274.1 coordinate 85,023,106, forward strand.
TTGCCACCAAAGTTCAAATTTATTGACACCATCTCAACATGAGTTTGTAGGTCGACATCAACGTGTACGCTTTATTAATGTTATTTCAAAAAAATTCATGTTAAGCCCAGTGTTCCGAAGGGCAGTCATCTTGCACCTATTTTTTTCTTACTTTATATCAACGATTTGCAGTCTTCAGTACAATTTTCTAATATCCTAATCTATGCCGATGATGTCAAGTTATTTTTGACTTCAGATAATAAACAAGGTCAGTCATATTTACAGCATGATTTGGACTCATTTTTTTGTCTGGTGTAAAGTGAACCTATTTTCTTTAAATCTGAAAAAGTGTAAACATATGTATGTATTTCTCTAGAAGAGATAACTGTACAAGACGTTTCACTAAGGAGTTTGCAGACTGGAGTGTGTCGATGAGTTTCTAGATCTCGGAGTTCCTTTTGATACGAAGCTTCTTGTCATTAATCATATAAATACGTGTATCAATAAGGCCGTGGTGTATTTGGTTTGGTAAACGTAGGATAAAGAATTTAATGATTCATCAGTAACGAGACAACTCTACACTTCCTTGCTAAGACCTATTCTGGAATATTGTTCCGTCATCTGGGACCCTTATTATAATATTCACAGTGATCGCTTGGAGTCTGTACAAAAGCAGTTTCTACTGTTTATATTGCGTAAAACATATCCTAACAATGTGTCAAACTTATAATCCTATGAATCAAGATTACAACAAAGCAAATTACGTACATTGAAGAGCCGGTGAAAAGTTTTAAATGTAATATTTGTTATTAAACTAATAAATGGTGACATCTGCTTTGAGTTTCTAGTCAACGAGCTGCCATTTAATATACCGCAACGTCCCCTACCTCCGTTTCATCTACTGGCACTGCAATACTTTCCTCAAAACTATGCTAACGCTGATCCTTTCCGTAGAATTTGTCATAACTTTAATGAACTGTATAACGTTATTGACATGTCTTTGCATATAAATGTAATTAAGCGAAATTTAATTTTATACTTGAACAACTAGTTTAGTTTTATATTATTTCATATACTTTTTCCTTGTTGTAAATGTATGTGGTCTGTAAGGATTTCAATCCATAGACATAGATAAACAAACAAACAAAATCTTATGCACATACTTTCAAAAACTATTTTAGAATTCACAAATAATAATATTTTTAAAAATAAAAAAGAAAGATAAGCGTAGTAGGCTTAGAAACTTTAACAAAACCCAGCAAATAGTTTATATTAGATATGAAAAATAAAATAAATTTATATTGTTATACCCCATTTACACACAGAAAGTTTACTTTGCAAAGTCTTAATTCAGCTGGGAGAGAGACAGAAAGAGAGAGTATTCATGCATCTGTCTTTCACACAGCTGAATTAAGACTTTGCAAAGTAACCTCTGCGTGTCCCTCCATAAATTTTGATGATTTATCGAACGATAGTTCAAAAATAAATCATAGTTCCCTTATACGAAATTCTATTCGTGCAACAATAGCTGACCTGTCAAATTGCGAAAAAAAAGACGCTATGATTGGCTTGCTAGAAAGTCCTAATGGACTTAAATTTGAGAACATTTATTTATACTCAAAATCTTTTTATCCATCCAAATATGAATACCTGAATAAATTAATTTCATCAATTAAAACAATAAGATATTACAAAATTTACAGATAGTGAATCTGTTATTTCAGTCCAAAGTAATTCCAATATGATATTTAACGATGATGCGTATGGGAAGCATATTTTTGTATGGGGAGAGATAAGAATGTTGATTCATTCACTTATGTAAAACTTACATCAGAATCACCAAACATTTAATAAGAGATCATCATAATGTAATTTTAATGTTTAAGGAAGGTGAGAAAAATAAAAAGCATGTTGAAAGGATAAATATGGATTTTTGATTATAAGCAAAGAGAGTGAATTAAATGATGATCGTTATAGAAAATAATTTTACTACATAAAACTTTACTTTTTTGTATTTCATTTGACTTTAAACTTTATGTATATAAATGTTATAAATGGCTAGCTACTTGTACACTGATAACTAAATCTTACTCAGATATCTTGAAATGAAAATATGAACAGCTCCTGATAGCCTGATCTGTTACCTGATAAGCTGATCTGAAAATCAGATCAGCTCCTGATAAGCTGATCTGATAACCAGACCAGCTCCTGATAAGCTGATCTGAAATCCAGACCAGCTCCTGATAAGCTGATCTGAAAACCAGATCAGCTCCTGATAAGCTGATCTGATAACCAGACCAGCTCCTGATAAGCTGATCTGAAATCCAGACCAGCTCCTGATAAGCTGATCTGAAAACCAGACCAGCTCCTGATAAGCTGATCTGAAATCCAGACCAGCTCCTGATAAGCTGATCTGAAAACCAGACCAGCTCCTGATAAGCTGATCTGAAAACCAGACCAGCTCCTGATAAGCTGATCTGAAAACCAGACCAGCTCCTGATAACTTGATCTAGTAGCTGATACCTGTTATTTGCTGTTAGCGAACATGGATGAGAAAGATTTAAAGCATTTGGTGTTGACAAGAAATGTGATGAAGAAAAAGCTTCGAAGTATAAAAACTGGTGAAATAGATACAAGTGAACAACTAAAAGATATATTTAAACCTATAACAGAAGAATTCAAAAATAGTTCTAAAAATATTAAAAGAATTCTTATGAAAGAGGTTAGTAAAATCAAGACAGAAGTTGAAAATATACAAGTTTAAAGCCTGAGAAACCTTCACTCAAGATATAGACAAGTACCCCAAAGAAACTAGCAGAAGAAACAATATTTGATAATACCATCTTATTTAATGACGGTAATACTGAAAATGATGATGACGATGATTTTTACTCATAGACTTCCAATTCTGAAGACATTTATACTGACTTATCAGTATTGGAAGGCAGAAATGAATTAGATACAAACTATTGTTGATAGTTACCTCAAACTGAATGAAGACAAAATAGAAGACAAATTAATAATATAGCTTAAAGCATTAATATTTAAGAATATATTTAAATGCCAATTGAGGAACTACAACGTGAAATAAATTTAGAGAAAGAAGACAGTTATAAAATAGCAAAAGCAATTCTAAAAATTAAATAATTAAAAACAAATTGACGAGTTTACGATTAAATATACAGATTAGAAAATTAACTACATGTTAGTATATTAGTATAAATAGCTGAAAGTACAACATGTAGATCACAACACTTTTGAAATAATCTGTGAAACAACTCAATGTCTTTAAAAAGAAATTTAGTAAACGAACTCCATATTAAATCTCAACAATTGTTTGTGCTTGTATATAGGCTTCAACTAGAATCATGCTGAAGCATGCATAAATTTTAAAATGTACAGTAAACAGATCTTACTTTATATCTGTATCTGTATGAGTATTAAATAAATTTATAGAAAAAAAATGAAAGCATGCCGAAGCATGTATAATTTAAAAAAATAAAAAAAAAAATCCGCACGTCATACAATTTTGTAAGCAAAGAAATTTTATGATTTTGTGGTCAATGAAATGCATACATATGTATCTACTTTGTAAAAATTCAAAAGAGCGAACTGGTAAATTCTAATAGTAAAGATTTTTAATTGTAACACTCTACATCTCGGACTCTTACGTCACTATCGATAGAAGCATGCTAAGGCATGCATACTAGCAAAATATATAAAGCTGTTAGAAGGTGATGAGACAGCAATTGTATGTGGATCAACCCAACTCATGAATGTATTGTATACGGAGATGATTGATGGTGATGATGAGCTTTTTTAAGTGAATAATCATTACATATGAATGCGACAGTGGTTGACCCCTCAAACCTCATGTAGAAATACTTGAGGGGAAAAATTCTCTCAAAACATAGATATTTCATTGTTTCTAACACTTTATGAAAACACCAACGGTGAATTGCTGCTAGAGGTAACTGAGTTATTTGAGATCGATTTGATACAATAGTTGTTTATTAAACATGCATTTCTTTGTATGTAAACTAATTTCTACATACCTAATGTATATACCCAGCAAAAAATTAGACAAAAATTCTCTATTCCAAGTAGTAAAATCTGAAAAAAGGAGTGGCACATTAGAAGAAAAAAATAAATAAATAAAAATAGAGACTGACTGACCAACTAATACGCACACTCTGTCCGATGGGCACACAAAACACACTTAAACATTTCAGAAATATATATACAATACGCTGAACTTTAATAAAATGAAAAAAAAATCATATAGAACATTAAATAAAAGCCATAGGTGCTCACCCTTCATAAAATAAACATATGTATATGTACCTTATTAATGTAAACATATTATCAGTATAAAGCAACAGAAATTTCGTCATACAAAGTCATCTTGTATCCTAGAGGAGCCGTCGATAGGGTATACCTAAATTATATGAAAACGAGTTTGTTTTCTGTTAATCGCTATTCAAGAACAAAATATGTTTTTTCATTATGATTTAACTAATTTAAAAGTACATTTAAATTCAGTCTCATATTCGTACTTCTTAATATAAAAATTAAAAGTACATAAATGTTATCCAATTCTATATTATATGTATCTAAAATTCCAAGAAAGCTGTTATATGAAAGAATCTCCAGCGCTTCTAACTACATCACAGTTTAAGAAAAAAGCTCCTTTTATTCAACTGAATAAAATTTTAATTTGAAAAAGTAAGCAAAGACATCAGATTACTGCATTCGTATTCATGATCACATAATAGAATATATAACCACTAAAGGACAAATTCTAAAAGTCTTATAAATTGAGTAATATGGAAAATAACATAATTTTTATAAACGCGTAAGGTTTTAAAAGTAATTCAAATAATTTCATCGCAAAAAAACAAAAAAAAAAAAAAAAAAAAAGCAGCGAAGAAGTAAGTTAACTAACAACAAAAAACTATCAGTACATAAGCTGGAGTGGCGGATCAGTTTCATTTAAAAATGTTTATACATTTTTAAAAAGCAAAGCAAGCTTTCCAAAATAAATGTAGAAGGCTATAGTTGGAAAAAATTGTATACCCTAAAAATGTCAAACGTTGACTAACTAACGTTGCATCAACTTAAAAAAAAAAATGTAAATTAAGTATAAGAAATATTTCTATTATAGTTACTATTACTATAGAGTATGTACATATCTTCACGAATTCAGTTTTACTTAAAACAGAAAATCCTCACAAACTTTTAAGTAAAGGCAGATAAAAATTAAAATGTTTTTAATTTCAACAACAACAGACATCACATGACAAAAAATAAAATAAAAAATGTATTCAAAGATTGAGTTAAACACTTATTTGTATGTACATATATATGTACATACATACATACATAAAATCAATTTGTAGATATGTATGTATACATATCAAATTTCTTATCAATGCTTAAGTATTTATTAGATCTACATCATGAAAATATATGAAGCGTCGTTTAGTTAAAGCACAATGCAAATATAAACAATCCATACACTCAGGGAAAATCTGCAGCTTAAAAATAAGAATTCATCACATTAATTCAATAATTTTTAATATAATAGAAAATGTATATTGAGATATCTACAAACTAATGAGTTTAATAAATGAATACTGTAAATTAATATTTTGTCCATATTGAAATAAGAAATTTCAATATGACTAAACCTTCGCTAATGGTTCTTATTAATTCAGCATGGTTCTTACTGATTTTAAGTTGGTTTTTCTCTGTGTGTAGAAAACTCTTTCAGTCAAAAAAGACGGATGTAGTTAAATAAACAAAATCTGTAATATAAACAAATTTCACACAGGCAGGCTTTAACGCGAGACAAATTTAAGCATGAGAAAATATAAAGCAATCGTAAGTATAAAAGCATACTAGGAGTAGGGAAGTCCAGATATATGATAGTATTTTATAGTACCAAATGTCGATATTGAAAACAATTTATTTTTACCTACATATAAATACCAGCGTAAATACACACACATAGCAGAATTCATAAAAGAAATATCCAAGAAAATTTCAACAACACCCCACCTTTCACAAATCATGAGCAGCCTTAAATTCTCCCCAGATATACATACACACATACATACATATACAATATACGAGATTAATCTCAACAACACAACACTCTCACCTACCCGAAATTACAGATAGTCTTAAACTTCTACAGACATCTATACACACAGATTCTCACGGCTACATATTACAAGAACACCTCGCCCCTAATAAATCACAATCATCTTAAATTCTTACAGAAATACATACATACATAGACATGGCCAATTTACCTCAACAAGATCCTCACCCACCTCAAATCACGATCACTACTATAGACAGACACATCCACAAATATCCATGGCTACATATTACGTCAACAACCCTGCCCACCTAAATCATGGTCAGCCTTAAACTCCTCCAGACATACAAACACACAGATTCTCCCGGTTGCATATTACTAGAACACCTCACCCCTCATAAATCACAATCAGCCTTAAGCTCCGACAGAAATACATACATTTAAATTCCTACAAACATACACACACACACACACACATACACACATATCGATCTACCTCAACTACACCCCGTCCCCTGCCAATCAAACCTTCACCTAAATTCTCACAGACAGACAGACACATCCACAAATTCCTATGGTTACATATTACGCCAACAACGCCACCCACTCAAATCACGGTAGTAGTAGTGAACTGCCAATTCGGTGGCAATTAAAATTGTTAAATTGTTGCTGAAATTGTTAAATTTGGGTAATTAAAATTTGAAAATTTTAAATTTCTTGAAATTTGATACCTACGAGGGTGGTTCGATAAGTCCTTTAAATATTTTTCGAGGGTGGTTCAATAAGTCTGTCTTTTTCCTAATGCCTACGGCATGCATGATAATTTTTCCTAATGCCTACGGCAATGCATGATAATTTTTTCAAATGCCGACGGCAATACATGATTATTTTTTTCCTAATGCCTACGGCAATGCATGATAATTTTTTCAAATGCCTACGGCAATACATGATTATTTTTTTTCCTAATGCCGACGGCAATACATACTTATTTTTCCTAATGCCCACGGCAATACATAATTATTTTCAAATGCCGACGGCAATACATGATAATTTTTCCTAATGCCTACGTCAATGCATGATAATTTTTCCTAATGCTGACGGCAAAACATGATAATTTTTCCTAATGCCTACGTCAATGCATGATAATTTTTCCTAATGACGACGGCAAAACATGATTATTTTTTTCAAATGCCGACGGCAAAACATGATTATTATTTTTTTCAAATGCCGACGGCAACACATGATTATTATTTTCTAATGCTCCCAGTGTTGCCATACTGTAGAAATTTGTTATCGTAATACTATATCAGTAATATCAGAGAAAGAAGGTTTGATGACTACTAGGTCATATGGTTTCATATGAATCATGGGAATGTGCTTGTGTGATTTCCTCACGCTAATAAATTCTTATAAAATAAAATAATTAAATAAATGAATAAAATAATTACATAAATTATTTTATTTATTTATAAAACGTTCTCATGTATGTGAACCCCCTAATGCTTGTGTGTGGGGGGTCCAGCTTGTTTGTCGCTGGTAAGCTTATATTCTGTTTATTTGTTTAAGAAATATATTTGTATGTATGTGTGTATGATGTATGTATGTGTGTATGATGTATGTATGTATGTATGTGTGTATGATGTATGTATGTATGTATGTATGTATGTGCGACCGAAAGAACTTGTGCGTGGAATATTTTGTGGCTGTGTAGAATACATTTATATTTTGCAACATAATCATTTTCTTTGTCTACGATTATTTTAAAGCAGCAAAGTTTCAACTAACTACAGTCATAAGCAGAGAAACAAAAAGTAAAAATTTGCAAGTTAGCAAAAATGCTAACTTTTCCTCCTCCTTCCCACTTCCTTCTCTTTCCTTTATGTAGTTTGTATTTGAAATAAGAAAACACTTGTAGATTTTTTATTTTTCTATACATTTATTGCTTAAAATTTTATAATAATACATACATTAATATTTTAAAGAGTGAAAAAATTCATTTAAAGCAAGATATTTCTTTTGTTAGTAAAATAGCATTTTTTAATGCGCAAACATCAAGTTTATGATAATTACAATAAAAATATTCTGGATACTTAATCTCCATTTGTTTAAAGTTGATACAGCCTATATCCTCAACGTTAAAAATTTTTCGGCATAAGATTTTTTCCAACCATCATCTTTTCTCTTCACCTTTTACATAAATTTTAGAACATCTTGCGTTGGCTTTTAAAAAATTGCAAACGCTTTCAAAAGAAACTGATCCAGCAGTCCAGCTGAGGTGATGATAGTTTTTCGTTAGCCACTTTGCTTCTCTTTGCTTTTTTATTGATAAGCATTTAAAATCAAAAGGTGGTTTTATAATGAAATTGTTATATTCATAATTGTTGAAAACAATCGCTACTTCTTTTGCGATGAAATCATTTGAATTACTTTTGAAACCTTGTACGTCTATAAAAATTGTGTTATTTTCCATATTACTCAATTTATAAGACTTTTCGAACTTGTCCTTTGATGGGTATATATTCTATTATGCGATCATGAATAAGAATGCAGTAAGCTGATGTCTTTGCTGCAATATTAGTTGCTGTTTCAAATGCTATTTTTATATCAATCGGTCCATTATTGAGTGATTCATTCTGATGACTGACATCTACTACAATAATAGGAGCTTTTGTCTTAAACTCTGATGCAGATAGAAGCGGTTGAGATTCCCTCATATAGTAACTTTGTTGGAATCTTAGATACATATCATATAGAATTGCATATCGTTCATTTTTGAACTTTATGTTAAGATCATCATATGGATATGAGACTGAATTTAAATGTACTTTTAAATTAGTCAAATCACAATGAACAAACTTATTTTCTTGTTGAAAAGCAATCAATACAAAACGGGGGCGTTCTCTATTTGCAGCCAGTTTAACATTCCAAATATGGCTAGTACCTGTGTTTAATTGTGGATTAACATGACAATCCCAACTTCGAAATGCCATAGGTATAGAAGCACCATTGTTATTAATTTTTATCATATTCAATTTGCTAAAGTCGGATAATTATACATGTGGGATTCTCCATGAGATGAGTGAAATTGTAAGTTTAGCTTTTTCAGTAGAAACACTCGAGCGTACAAGATCTTCATCATTCTTATTGCGCAAGAGTATCAATTCATGTTTTCCATTTAGTATAACTTTGTTGTAGTCTTCGGCGAATCCTAGAAGCATTTTTAGAGGTACATAAAAATTGAAAAATCCATTTTCAAGAGTGACATCGTCAATTTTGTTCCATCCAGCATTTTGCATCACATTGCTTTCTGTTGGTGACAGAGAAACCAAATTTTTTATAGTGCTTGTGGCTCCTAAATATCTTGTATGGTCAATTTCAATTCCATTGAGCTCATAGCGAATTTCATCAAATAGATATGCCACAAAGTTGTTTTTTAATAAAAAGTTCTCCGAAGAAGAAGAAGAAGATTTGGCCTTATTATCATCGACAACAAATCCCTCTACAAAAATGTAGCTCTCACTGGGTAGCACATACAAATCTTGATTTTGTATTGAAATTCTAATTTCATCATTATTGTTGTAAGATTGTAAGTATGGTACATATGTATGATAGTCCTTTTTGATTATATTCTCATCAGACAAGGGTTTATCTAAGACATCTATTATTGAACTCATTTTGTCTTCAATTTAAAATTCAAGGACTTTAGAAAATTTTTATTTGATGTTGTTAGAGCTTTTTGTTGAGCTGGTCGCTTTAATGTTGTTGTTGTTGTTCTTGCTGCTGCTATATTTTTCAATGTATTTGTGTTGTATATTAGCATTATTTAGTTGGCCTTAAATGTATTCGTATTGTAATTTCCTCTCCTCGGAAATTAATTAAATCACCGTGTTGATCCAGTACGCGCAGCGCTAGTGAACTTATCTCTCTGGTGTTTACAGGTAAATAGATAAGATTTCTTGGAACCTCATCTACTTTATAGCCTGGAGGCACATTAATCGGAAATTCATGAAGTGTATGCGATTTCGAGTTATTCATATATGTGTTTATAGCGATACTACTTTCAATTCGCAAGAGATTCACTTTAAAAATATTAACTGGAAGATCTGAATAATAAAATTTGTTTGGTGTTAGGATTTTGCTATTGAATCCTAAAAGTTTTCCAATTGTATTGTCTTTATTAAAATATACAAGATCCTTGGAACTATTAACTTTAACTTGCATTGTATTGTTATTGGCTTCAATAAAAATCTTATTTTCTGGGCAGAGTCGTTTGTATTCCTCTTCTATAAAATCAACTATATTATTTAATTCGTAAGATCCAATTGGTATTTCAATTATATGTTCCCCTATATGAAACATATTGTTGTAGGTGTCTACATTTGGAATACTGTTGTATGAATGAAAATCAGTTAGAGCACACTCATATGCACCATGTAATTCAATAGGAGGAAAGTAACTAGCAGATAGTTCTGATGAGTTAGAGCTCAGAGTAAGTGTTATTGACATTATAACAGTCTGATTACAATTAAATAATGTTTAGTATACAGTATGGTTTATAAGTATGATTTACATATTTTATTTAAAACTTTTTCTCATTTTAAAATTAACATTAGTTTCTTAATATTAATGCTATTGTTGTTGTTGCAATTGATGTTGTTGTTGTTTCTAATTTAGTTTTTCTTCCAACTATAATATTTCATCTTTACTTATCCAAGAATTGTGTTGATTAGAAAATCCCAGCCATTTAACATATACCTTCTTCCCTTTAATTTTAAGAACCTTTTCAACTAGATATGTATTTGGAAATCTAGTTTTTGAAAGTTCCTCAGTATAGAAGCCACCTTTAATAGGATTGCCAAGATAGTCTTCTAATATGTATGTTGCAGGACTTGTATTTTGAACTCTTGTAATTGTGAAAATTTCTGTAGTCCAATTTGGAGTATAACCTTTTTCAAATGTGTGCTTATATTTGCTTATGCGAACATGATCTCCCACATTAAATTTTGACATTTTATACATTTTCAAATGACTGTATACTGTATTTAGCAGCTTTTCCTCATTTGTTGAGTTGACTTTAATAGGAGCCATTTTAATGGTACGATGAACTTTTCCATTGTATGCATTGAGTAAATCTTTGTATATATCAATCCACTTATATGAACCATTATAACTAAATTCTTTCCACATCATTCCTTTCAATGTTCTATTAAATCGTTTTACTATTGATGCTTTCATAATGCTATATGTTGAGTAGTGATTAATGTTGTATTTATGCATTAATTTTCCAAAGTGTTTGTTGAAAAATTCTTTTCCATCATCTGTTTGTAAGTTTTTTGGTACTCGTCCCAATTCAAAAATATCTTCCATTGCCTTGGTTGTTTCGAGTGCTGTTTTTGTTTTTAGCGGTACTGCCCATGCAAATTTTGAGAATGTGTCAATTACAGTCAACAAAAATCGATCATTTCTATTTTCTTTAGAATAGTTCCCCATTTCAACTAAATCAGCTTGCCAAAGATCATCTATTCCTTTCATTACAACTCTGCGACGCACAAGTTGTTTTCGTGCTTGCTTATGGAGTTCATTTACTAAATTTCTTTTTGAAGACATTAAGTTGTTTTTAAAGATTTTTTGCAGAGTGTTGTGATCTGCTTGACGCACTTTCAGCTATTGATACAAACATATAATTTTCTAATCTATAAATTTTTTCATTAAGCTGTTCAATTTGTTCTTCAAAGGATGTTTTAATATGTAGAATATCTTTTTCAATTTTATAATTTTCTTCTATATATAATTTTATTTCGCGTTGTAGTTCCTCAATTTGCATTTGAATATCTTCTCGTATTATAGTATTATCCCCCTTAAAGTATGTTAATAATTTCTCATCTAATTTTTCGATTTGAGTTTGCAAAAACAATTTATTGATAACATCGTTTTCCTCCAGAGCTTTTGCAACATTTTTGATCCTTTTGTTTTGGACATCAATGTTGTTGTTCGTATCCACAAAGAACCCCAGCAGTTTAGGTGCATTTTTCAAAGAAATTGTGCTGCTAGTATCGTTTAAATAGTGTCCAAATTTATCAACAGACATACTCTATTTAGTTTATTAAAGTTAGTGTATTATATTCGCTTCACGTAGTTCTTCAATAATTGATACAATTTCGTTATTGTGATTAGTATGACCTGCACCTTGTGATGCGAGCAGTAGTCGAAGTCTATCTACTAACTCATTTGGATCGTCCCAGTATATATAGTTGGGATTATTGATGTTAACTTGCATCATTCCCTCACCTAAATAGCTACCTTTGGGATTAGACCCTGTTGATTCAGGTAAATTCTTCTGGTTTTTCTCATCAATAAATTTCTTAATAATATATTTATATTTATATCCTCCAGTACCCTTAATTTGACCATCAGGTTTAAAGTCTCTTCTATATGCATTAGTAGTAATTAAAATCTTTTTATAGATTTCAAGTTCAAATTTATCGTAATTTTTTGGTATTTTATGAAACATTAGAGAAAATAGTCCTGGTGTTAGCGTCCATATCTGACCACCAACTTGTATTTTATCTTCATTCAGTTTTAGGCTACTATCACCAAATTTCCATTCATTATTGTAATCTTTATGTGGGCCATAGTTTGTATCTAACTCATTTCTCCCTTCCAAAACTGATAAATCAGTATAAGTATATTCTGTATTGGAAGTCTGTGAGTAAAAATCATCTTCATCATCATCATCATCATTTTCACTATTAACATCATTAAATAAGATGGTATTATCAAAAATTGTCCCTTCTACTAGTTTTTTTGGTGTACTTGTCTCTATCTTGACTGATGGGTTTTCAGGCTTTAAACTTGTATTATTTTCAACTTCTGTCTTGATGTTACTTTCTTCTTTCATACGAATTCTTTTAAAATTTTTAGAACTATTTATAAATTCTTTAAGAGGTTCTGTTATAGGTTTGAATGTATCTCTTAATTGTTCACGTGTATCTATTTCACCAGTTTTTATACTACGAAGCTTTTTCTTCAACACATTCCTTGTCAACACCAACTGTTTTAAAATTTTCTCATCCATGTTTGCTAAGGGCAAATAACAGGTATCAGCAATGAGATCAGCTTTTCAGGACCTGGTGTGGTTTTCAGATCAGCTTTTCAGGACCTGGTCTGGTTTTCAGATCAGCTTATCAGGACCTGGTCTGGTTTTCAGAGCAGCTTTTCAGGACCTGGTCTGGTTTTCAGATCAGCTTTTCAGGACCTGGTCTGGTTTTCAGATCAGCTTATCAGGACCTGGTCTGGTTTTTAGATCAGCTTATCAGGAGCTGGTCTGGTTTTCAGGTAGCTGGTATAGTTTGGAGATCAGCTTAGCAGGTATCGGATGAGGTTATAGCAAATAGATGTATCAAGTTTAAAGTTAGATTAATAACTAAAGTCAATCTTTTATAAGAAGTAGTTTATATGGTTATGAAATAGTCAAATTGCTTTCTGTAGCGACCATCATTTAATTCATTGTCTTTGCTTATCACTAAAAAGCCATATTTATCCCTCCAACACTCTCGACAAATTTCTTGGAACTTTTCATAACTCATATCGCTGCCAACATGATCCCTATAAACATGCTTCATATTTGTCGCATCTTGCTTAAACATTATAATAACATTTGCATTGTCTCTTATTAAATGTTTGGGAATTCTAGTATAAGTTTGACACAAGTAGAATGAATCAACATCCCTATGCCGTCCCATACAAAAATATGAACGTATATTATTCTGTTTCTCACATGCAACATCATCAAATATCATAATTGAATTAGTTTTAGCTTGGTCAGGTGGAATAACTGATTCATTATCGGTGAATGTATAATATCCCATTCCTTTAATTGGTGAAATTAGTTTTTTCAAGTACTCATATTTAGGTTGATAAAGAGATTTTGAGTATAAATAGATGTTTTCAAACTTGAGTCCATTAGGACTTTCTAGTAAGCCGATCATAACATTAGTCTTTCCACAATTTGATGGCCCTACTATTAGAGCACGAATAGAATTTGGTAAGAGGGGGCTATGCTTTATTTTTGAAGTGATGTTCGATGATTCATCAATATTACGAACTAAAATATTTTTATGTTGTTTCACTAACTGCATTTTTGTAACTAAATACATTTCATAAATGTTACGCCTTTTTATAGAAAAAATTAGATAATATGGTTATACGATATCAGAAAACGTTTAGTCATAAAAACACCTTCGTTGGAGGAGGTATAGTAGATAAAATAATAAACTCTCTACCTGTTGAAGCTCATCTTCCTGGATATCAGTACTGTGGACCTGGAACAAAACTACAAAAACGTTTAAATCGAGGTGATAAAGGAATTAATTTATTGGACTTCGCTTGTAAAGATCACGATATAGCTTATTCAAAAAATAAGGATTTAAGCACTAGACACAAGGCTGATAAAATACTTGAAAATTCAGCTTGGGATCGAGTTTTATCAAAAGATAGTAGTATTGGTGAAAAATCACTTGCCTATATGGTTACTAACGCAATGAAAGCCAAAACAAAATTTGGTATGGGTGTGGAGAAAAAGAAAAATGTTAAAAAGAACAAGCTAAATGATAAAAAACTGTTTAGAACATCAATTAGAGCTGCAACAAAAATACTAAAGAAGGAAAAACCATTAGATATTAACTCAGCAATTAAAATTGCTCGAAAAACTATCAACAAATCATTAAAAGGAAGAAAATCTCAAATTATAGTACCACGTGTAATACGTGTCCCAAAAATTGGTGGGTTTTTGCCTCTAATACCGATTTTAACCGCTCTGGGTGCAATTGGTAGTCCAACAACTGGAGGTGCTGCTATAGCTAAAGCTGTAAATGCAACAAAGAATGCAAAAAATCAACTTGATGAAGCAACTAGACATAATAAAGCGATGGAATCTATTGCAGTTGGAAAGGGACTTTACTTAAAACCATATAAAAAGGGTTATGGTTTAGTTTTCAAAGAGGAATCAAAAAACTATTAGAGATGCTACCCAACAGACCACTATCTGAGGAGGACCTAAACCGTTTCTCTATAAATATTCCATATTTTAGAGGAGTTTTCATGTTGAATACTCTACCAAAACGAACAAAGAAAATAGAATGTGGAATAATCAATTTAGACGTATCAACAGGACCTGGTACACATTGGGTAGCATATTATAAAAACAACAATGAAAAAGAATGTTTCGACAGCTTTGGAAACTTACAACCTCCTTCGGAAGTAGTCAAATATCTTGGTACAAATATAAAATACAACTATAATCAACATCAGAATTTCAATACATTTACCTGTGGTCATTTATGTCTTCAATTTCTGTATGAAATAACTGAAAATATTAAATAAAAAACACACACATTTATATTTTACAAACTCTTTAATGTCTTTTTATTTATAATTTAAAATACATAATTAGTACATATCATTGGCAAATAGAAAATTGGGAATTTGGAATTAGAAATTCACTCTGCTCGCTTTCAACAATTAAGCTTTTTCGATTAGAAAATAAGAGAAACTTGTATGTAGTGAAAAATATAAGGACTTATCCGATTATCTTAATTGTTTCTCTTTATGAAAATATCTAATGAAATTTAATGGAATTTCATAATATTGTGAAATTCAATTTGTCTTGTGCAGATCCTCTTAAAGAAATCAAGACTGTGCATGTTTAAGCGATATGGAAGATATCATTTTTTTTTTTATCCAACGAAGTAAAGCCAATAAAGAAATAAAAGTCATTCACACATTTAATTCTTTTTTCAATATTTTATTTCAAATTTTTTCTTAAAAACTCATATACATATGTACAATAGTTTTTCTTAATAAATAGGATTTTATTTACAATCATTTTTCTTAACAAATAGGATTTTATGTACAATAATTTTTCTTAATAAATAGGATTTTATTTAAAATCATTTTAACAACAATAAATAGGATTTTATTTACAATAATGTTTCTTAATAACTAAGATTTTATATACAATTTAAAAATTAACTACTTAACTAAAAATTAACTAATTTTAGCTATTTTCTTGCATTCTAGCAATTTCATCTAGCAACATATCAAGTTCGTATTCAGGGTTAGTTTCCTTAATACGAAAATGATACCATGCATATGTGTTAATATTATTTGACCTAATTTTTCTCTTATCGTCTCCATAACTTAAGACTACCTTATTTAATTTACTAGTATATATATGGTGAAGCTTAGATTTAAATGTTAACATATTATCGTATACATTAGTCTTATTGAATAAACAGTTTCTATAAGTAGCTAAACTATATTTATCTAATATGGATCTTTTTACCCCCTTTGATTTTTTAACGTCATTTTGATTTTGTACACTGAATGAGTACATTTTTGATCGCAGCCCAACAAATTCTGTCATTATCTTACCGCAGTTTTCATCTTTCATCATGCCTAAAACTTTTTTATTTATTAATGGGAAATTATAAGTATTGTCCGTGGGATAGTCCGATGTATCAAAATGTTCTTCTATGTCATTTTTTATGTCAGCGTAAAAGTCATCCGTCTTTATTGAATATATAAAAGAGTCCGTGTCCATATAGTTCAATGAGAGTTTTGTCTTAAACTTAGGTTGCATGTAGCCGTAATGAAAATTATACATTTTCCATTTGGACAATTCAAGTACACAAAATCCTAAGTAAATTGGTTTATTGTAGCAGGTTTTGACTCTAGTCATTTCGATTGCTACCAGATCTTCGGAAAATATAGATAAACTATGAAAATTTGGTTTTGATATCCAATCTTGAGCCCCCAAACGATTACAATTCGTTCTCTCCCAATTATTGACAATTTTAACATCTTTCCTCTTATCCACATTTTCCATGGTTTTACCATAGACTGCATTATTAAGTAGCTTGAAAAAGTTTTTTTCAAAAGCATTTTTAGCAGTGGCTCTATGTCTGGTATTTAGGTCAATATAGCCTTTTAACCATGGAGATTGTTTAAATGCTAGAATACGATGTGTTTTCTTTAAAACTAACCCATTTTCTAAGCATTGTTTAAGAACTCTAAAGTGTATCACGTATGATTGCTTTGTAGAGAAATCGGTTATCAACTTGCTATATTTCGCTTGCAGTGGTTTTTTATTTTCAGCGCAAAAAGGTAGGTCATTATGCAAGTCATGTAAGTGAGAAGGATAATCTAAAGTGACGTCATGTACATAACCGTCTGATCCATTGTCAGATATGCTGTTTGGATCCAGATTCAGCTCGTC
Organism: Tachina grossa; assembly: GCA_949987645.1. Taxonomy (NCBI): domain Eukaryota; kingdom Metazoa; phylum Arthropoda; class Insecta; order Diptera; family Tachinidae; genus Tachina; species Tachina grossa. The sequence goes on from OX465274.1 coordinate 85,040,466, forward strand.
TTGCGATAACCATCTGAACCCACCATGAGGAAGATATTCCGACATTGCCCAACCGTAAAGGTTATTTGCGTCTAAATAGACAAGAAACTCTGAGGGCTTCTCTTTATCGAAATCTTCCAAATATTTGTTATTCGCTTTCGAATATCTTTGGCTACACTGTACGATTCCCCCACGTATTCCTTTTTTCATAAAATTGTACATGTCTATGTCCGTCAATAATTCTAGTTCAATTTTTGTGTATTTTAACATTGCATCCCAGGAAAGTCCAGGTGCGGTATAGTATTGACATGGATCCAGCTCATAAATACCTTTACAAACTTTTCTAAAGTTCTCGAAAATATCTGTCAGTAAGAGGACATCTGTTTTTAAGTAAAGTTCCATGTAATCTTTCATTGTTTTGCACCCAAAAGTATTCCATACCTCTACAGCATGTGAGTATTCCTCTAAAGAACACTCTTTATTGTTCAACTTATTAAAGAAATCACTGCGTGAAGGCAGCTGGCACTCGTCTAATTTTTGAAATGAATTTAGGTACTCATAGGGGAAAATGCCTTTCTTCTTAATAAGCTGAAATTCTTTTTCTGATTGAAATAAGGACCTTATAGTGTTAAAATCATTATCCGACAAATTGCAGGCTAATGATTCTAAACTCTCAGCCATAAAGCGTAATGTATCAAGAAATCTTATTTCAAGATTATGACCATCGCTCATTTCTGTAAATTGCGAGAGTGATATATAAAGCTCCTTATTGAGAGGGAGTACTTTCAGTTGCATAGAAATTTCACCTAGTTCTTTAATAAAAAGATGTGAATCATAATTTGAGTAATTGTGAAAGTAAACTGGTATAAACTTGGGAATTTGGTAATTCAAATTACAGTTATTGTGGGCTGCACCTCTATATTTACCGCTAATGTGACAATGATCTCTAACGCGATCTTTACCTAGAAATTTTTGACAAATATGACAATTCACCGCACTATAAAAATTATAAATATCAGAAGGGGATAAAGTATCCATTTGCCTATTATTTACTAAATGATTATTATAAATATCCTCACAATCTTTAATTAAAAATGAAACAAATTTTTGTGAAGCATCTTTCCCTGTATAAACCCTTAATTTATCTAACTTATTGTTATGGAGACACTTAATGTAGTAACTAAAAGCACAAGGAGTGTGCTTTTTGACAAGACTGGTTTTACTACTCACGTTATTACTAATGTCTTGCAGGATGCATTCAAAATCTGCGTACACCACAAAGGGGACATCCATTTTCCTCTGATGCCCTTAACACTTAGAACTGCATCTGGACCTGACGGCATAGTTGTCACTATTTTGCCGCATTCCGCCTTATGGCTACTCATACCATTTTCGTTATGTGTGTATTGGAGACAGGTGTTGCAGAAATGTAATTTGTGTCCATTCTGTGTTATCTGACTTCGTAAAAGTCTGTGAATAATAAAAAATATATAAAAGTTTATAAGTAAAATGTACATAGTATAAAATATAAAAAACAAGTATATGTATCATTAAAATTAAAGAGTATTAGTATAATTTTCTAACTTACCTTGATATGTCTTTTATCAAAATGTAGTGATGAACTTCACCATTCTCCAAAAGCAACAAGTTGACATGCTTTACTTTTTCATCCGTGGTCACATAATAGGGACCGATGATTTGATCTGCTCCCTCATCGTACCCAAACACATTAACACTTATTGCTGGATTATTTACTTCGAACTCCTTAATTTTGTTTAGTGCTAATTTGTAAGTTAAGTTTTTGAAATTTAACGCTACACCATTTCGCGTAACAATCGTCTCTGCAGAAATGTCCTGAATATTATAAGAACTGCAACGTCTGGCATCATAATAGTTGGTCGTATCCATGGCAGCGATTATACACCACTTGAAGCAGTATTCATCACTGTTTTCAATATTGATGCATGCAAATTTTCTTACTAATTTTTCAGGTGTGGATATCCAACTTGATCCTTTGACTAGCGAAGATTTGTTGATGTTGATTTCTGCTCGAACTATGCGTGACAAAGTCCAACCAGAATCTCGCTCTTCAAATTCGGACATTTTGGTTAAAATCTCCTCAACCTGTTTACGGAATAATTCTTCAATGTTATCTGCCTTCGTTAGCAAACTCATTTTGGCTACATGTGTTATAATACACAACTCCAATTCTTCTTCTACAATTTTGATGTACTCCGCCACAATACTCACATGAAATTTAATTATTGTATGCTTAGACAAAGACATTTGAAGTCTCTCAATAAAAATATTCATGTTTTCTTTAATAAATTCTTCCAAGAGAAGTTGGTCCTTTTTATTTAGTATTACATATGTGGCGATATGGTTTTTGAAGGCTTTCGATATTTTGTAATATCTCACATTCTCTTCGACTTCTTCTTCTCTCCTAGCATGCGAAGTACTCATTGGAGTTGACAGAGTTTCTTCTCTTTTTTCTTCTACTTCTACTTCTCCATCACTTTCCGGTAAACTTATGTCCATAGCATCGTTGTATAAAGTCCCTCCAAGGATATCCACAACTTGTTGATGAGCTTGTTGTTGTAGCTGCTGCTCTTGTTGATGATAATTAAGAGGTTGCCATTGCATCAAATTGGAATACTGCTCCATTTGATTAACTGGTGTGACGGGATTATAATTGTAACTTGGACACTCATATTGCATTGGTACTCCTGATGCCGAAAACTGATTACTCCATGACATTGGTATAGGGTAACAGTTAGGCATACCGTATTGTTGATATTGGGGATACTGTAGAGAAGGGTGCTGCTGGTGATGAAATGAATTTATGTGCTGTTGACGATTTTGAACAAATGTCTGCGGTTGCTCTTAATTTGTACCCCGACTTACGACCATTTGATCCTGCACGCTATGACTTTTCACATGATCCAAAAAGGACTTTTAGTATTTGTATACCTTATGGCATCTATTACACTGATAACCTGTTTAACTCATTTTTAGTTATTTTATTATTATAAAACTTTAACACAATTGCTGATGATACTACTTGTAAATACAATAAAGTACTGATGTGTTGGTTAGAAAAGTTGGCGTATTTATACGAAAATTAGTAGCAGTATCCTTGCAGCATTCACAGTTTTAACTTTTTGTTTCTCTGCTGATGACTGTACTTAGTTGAAACTTTGCTGCTTTAAAATAATCGCAGACAAAAAATAAAATAATTTATGTAATTATTTTATTCATTTATTTAATTATTTTATTTTATAAGAATTTATTAGCGTGAGGAAATCACACAAGCACATTCCCATGATTCATATGAAACCATATGACCTAGTAGTCATCAAACCTTCTTTCTCTGATATTACTGATATAGTATTACGATAACAAATTTCTACAGTATGGCAACACTGGGAGCATTAGAAAATAATAATCATGTGTTGCCGTCGGCATTTGAAAAAAATAATAATCATGTTTTGCCGTCGGCATTTGAAAAAAATAATCATGTTTTGCCGTCGGCATTAGGAAAAATTATCATGCATTGACGTAGGCATTAGGAAAAATTATCATGTTTTGCCGTCAGCATTAGGAAAAATTATCATGCATTGACGTAGGCATTAGGAAAAATTATCATGTATTGCCGTCGGCATTTGAAAATAATTATGTATTGCCGTAGGCATTAGGAAAAATAAGTATGTATTGCCGTCGGCATTAGGAAAAAAAGTAATCATGTATTGCCGTCGGCATTTGAAAAAATTATCATGCATTGCCGTAGGCATTAGGAAAAAAAATAATCATGTATTGCCGTCGGCATTTGAAAAAATTATCATGCATTGCCGTAGGCATTAGGAAAAATTATCATGCATGCCGTAGGCATTAGGAAAAAGACAGACTTATTGAACCACCCTCGAAAAATATTTAAAGGACTTATCGAACCACCCTCGTAGGTATCAAATTTCAAGAATTTTAAAATTTTCAAATTTTAATTACCCAAATTTAACAATTTCAGCAACAATTTAACAATTTTAATTGCCACCGAATTGGCAGTTCACTACTACTCACGGTCAGCCTAAAATTCCCACAGTCTAGCAACACCTACATTAGCATTAGAAAAAATAACTTTCACGTTTTCCCGTCGTCATTAGGAAATATCATTTTCCCGTCGGCATTTGAAAAACCAATATTCATGTATTGCCCGGCATTAGGAAAAATTATCATGCATTGCCGTAGGCATTAGGAAAAATTATTAATCACTATTTCACCATTGGTATTAGGAAAAATCATTTTCATGATTTTCCTCGTCTGTATATACACACGCATAAGAACCGCCAAACTATGAACAGCCTTAATACATTCACACAAAATATTCCACACACAAACATCCACGGTCAGGCAGACAGACCGACAGACGGACAGACAGACATGTAAACATAATGTAAACAAAAACTCCTAATGTAAACAAAAAACATCAAAACGCCGCCGAAAACACAATTTTCCAAGAATTTAACAATTTTCAAATTTTAATTACCCAAATTTAACAATTTCAGCAACAATTTAACAATTTCAGCTCACAATTTAACAATTTCAGCAACAATTTAACAATTTTAATTGCGGTAGAATTGGCAATCCCCTACTACTCATTCTTTCAAATCGTTTTGAAAAAAATTTAAGGCAGACAGCATGGACAGACAAGTGTCTACTTTCAGTCTATTTAAAAGTTTTTTAGCAATGCTAATTTAAGTTTACGTTTTGTTTTTTTTTTTGGCAAGTTTGCTTATAAAGATGAAATAAGATGTAACTCACCGAGCTTACAATTGCTAAATCTGGGTATATTTTTGCGTTTAATTTAGCCAATTTGTCCATTGGCTTAAACGAGTAGTTGCAACTTATCATCAACAATAGTCACTTCCCTCCAAAAATAAGTATTTTTTATGGTAAAAACACGTGTTTGGCTGTTTTAGTTTTCTAAAATCGTGCGATTTCAAATCGATCGGTTTACAGAACAGCCTTTTAAAAATATGTAATTAAATTTGGCTTTCACAATAGATGTCAAAAATGCAGTTAAGCTTAGATCACACGATTGGCACAATGAAATAAATTCATATGTAACAAGGCAAATATGCCTTATTTCTCAATTAATTGAAATATAATTACATAACTGCACCACACTGCATTGGTAATAAAGCCATATAGACTTATTCAAGAATTAATTAAGTAATAATATCATTTTGGCTTATTACTTATGACTTAATTCCAATGAGCCGACGAAAATTGGTACATTATGCCAATCGTGTGATCCAGGCTTTAGAATTATCAAGTATGAGTGTGCAATTGTACTCGTATATTAAAAAATCTTACACAAATGAAAAGATTCATACCAAGGTGTATGTTTTTATATTTTGTGGCAAAAGGGCCACAAAATAGTGCAAATGATACTAAAAGGGGATTTAAAAGTAAGGGGCATAAAAAGTGGCAAGACAGTTGAAAAAGGGGCAAAATGCGACTTTAGCGCACAACGGTAACACTGATTTCAGTCAGATAAACATTTGCATAGCTTTTATTGCAACAGATTCGATCAGCTGACACATTTACATTTACAGTTCTACATTTACAGTCGGGTAATTTTGCCCTTAGATATTGCCATATAAAGTGTTGCGGACTCAAACCTCGTGATGCTAACGCTTTACACGATTCAGCCACAAGCCGCATTGTAAAAATATTAGTGTTGAATTTTATAACGTGTTTAAATCTTCTAAGGAGGAGTTTATTAAATTCAATGAGGAATTTAATGAACTTAAAAATAAACTTAAAAAATTTGGCGAACTATTTATCAAATACCCAAATTTAGATAAATTTGCGTCTAATTTAAATAAACCATCAACTCCTAAAGAAAATGACTTGTTAGTTGAATCACAACCTCTGCACCCTACTCAATCTTTGTATAAAATACATCGAATATTTCTGCTGTTTCACAACTAAATATTGATCCATTATTTGAAGTTCAATTAAATTATACATCACCTACTTAGACTTGCCAATCGTCCGGTTTTCGTCGGAACAGACCAGTTTTACAGTGTAATGTCCTGTGTCCCGGTCATACACTTGTCCCGTTTTGAGAAAAAGAAATAACCTTTTATTCGTTATGTTATTGAAAAGTATTGTAATTGAACTAAGATTTTCATTAATTGTTAAAAAAATCTAACTAACTTTTTTTTATTAGCAACACCGAAATTATTTTAAGTGATTGGCAACACTTGATTATATTGATTCTTCTTTAACTTTCTTTTTTCATTTGTAAACTTTCAAATCAATTACATTTTCAACAGAACGTGATTACTTGCACTGGTATTTACATATTTACAGCCTTATTTATAAAAATTATTAAGGCTTTATAAAGAGAAATAAATAGGAAAAGACTTGCAGATGTAAATGAATAGTCAGTAACACACGAAAAGGAAAAATATAGATCCAAAAGGTATTGTAAGTTTCAACAAGATTGGTTAAAGTCACCGAATTTCCAAAGTTAGCTAAGAAATGCGCCGGACGATAAAATGAGTGCTAATTGTAGTATTTGTAAGCTAATTTTTCCAGTAAAAATTAAAGGAGTTTCAATGATAAAGAAACGAGCGAAAAACATGCAGCCCAATTATGATGTTCCCCTATTCATCATTTTAGTCCCAATTTTCATGAGGCAATTTTACTTGCGTAAGTCTTGAATTTGACGAACAAAGAAGTGAGGAGTGTAAAAACCAGCAGAATTGCCGTACAGACTTGCCTGTACATGGCAATTCTGTTTTTGCTATCATTCAGCACTATATCAAATTTGACATTCCTTTTCATTTGTGTTTGTTTTCTGTTCTGGTTTTTCGTCTGTAAAATTCATTGTGGCTCGCGGTGTTTGTTTTGTGATAATATTAATAACAATTGTTAATTTGCTTCAAATAAAAATTCAAAGTAAATTTGCTATGTCTAAACGCTACAGTAAGTTTAATAGAAAATTTTATGACTTGCGCAAGTAAAATTGCCTCGTGAAAATTGGGACTTATGAATCAAAAGTTCCCCAGGAAGGAGAGGAAGAGCGAGAATTTTTTGAGAGTTTTCTCCCCAAACATTTAGAAGGGAACTAATGCAAAAATTTAAAAATCAAATTAATAAATGTTGTAAAACAATGGTATAAACATTTATTTAGAAAAAAGTGTAAATAAGCACCAGAATGTTCCCTCTTGTTTTAGAAATTTTTATTCAAGCCCTGAGCACATCAACTTCAAAAACATGAACTACTTCTGCCTTTAGAAAAAATACTATAAAAAATAACACTAAGAATTGCACGCTTCCTTTAAGTTTACATAGCAGGTAAATGGAAGACTTGTTTCCCTCTAATATCAAGACCGATAAAATTTAAAATTTTCTTTGACTATATGAATTGGAAACCTAATCCAATGGCATCTGCACCTGTACAGTTTTAGCTCCACCTTTTTAGCGTGCTTGTATATAGTTACGCGGTCTATTTTATTTTTTATTTAAGCATAAAATATATTTGTATTAACACACAATCTTATTGGCGTTAATGAAGAAAAACATTCACATTTGACATCCAGATTTAACTCTCTCTCATATTTGCTTATTCCCCTCCACGGCTATTTAGAAAAGGAGGATTATTTCTCGGGAACAAATGATAGGGAAAAGAAAAACTCTCCAGGAATATTCCTAATTGGGCTGATTAACTGTTTTTATACTTACTTTTCTGTTTGTTTAAAGTTTTATTAGTCTAGATTTTAAACCATTTAAATTAATGTATTATTGTTGGTTTTGGTAAATAAAAATTATAAACGAATTTGTTTAGATTGCAATTTTTTTTATTATTTGTTAGTAGTGTCCCGTTTTGGAAATTTCAAAAGGTGGCAAGTCTACACCTACTCCATCACATTATTCAGGCAATTGTCAGCTTATCGCTGGAAATACTATCTCAACTATACCCGTTTCTACCGGTCAGTTATCCGTGGGTACTGAGCTACTACAGTTACAGCAAACAATTCTACAAAATATAATGTTATACCTCGTCCGTTAATAGTAATATATACCTCCCAAGAAATAAATATTCATTTCGCGTCTTGCCTATGATACTTCAACAATCGATATCATACACTACATAAAAATAAAGTAAATCAGGATGTTGACATTGTAGCTTATAAATTTAAATATTCTCTCATGCTTCTTTTAAAGTCATGCTGCCTTTTGGTTTATTTAATCGTGTCATCGATCCTAATTTTTGGCCGTGAAATGCTCTTATACGTCAATTTGTTACCAGTAGTAGTCATGGATCCACAAATTTTGCTCGAATAGCTGCAAATACTACTCACATCTCAAAAAACTAGAGTACTACTTTGATAATCAATTAAATATTGTTTAACAAAACCTAAATGGAATTAAATTTAAACTATCAAATTTATTTATTGAAAGTTTTGGGTTTACTCATCACGTAATTGTTTTCACCGAAACATGGCTCAATAGTAACATTTTAAATAACGAAATATTTTGCAACAATTATACTATTTATAGACGAAATAGGAGGAGAATAGGAGACTACTGCTGTATCAAATCACTTGCCTGTTTTTGAAATCTATATTTATCCTTCAAATATTGAATTTATTGTAAAGATAAAATTTAATCATAAGCAAATTTTCATTACATGTTCGTATATTGCACCGAACTCTGGCCAAGAAATTTATTTTCAACACTTTGAAGCAATTAAAGCCATTATTCTTCCATCAAATCCTGAAGATTCCATTTTTGTTTTTGGGGACTTTATCTTACCTTTTCTCACTTGGAAATCTTTACCGAAGTCTTGCTGTTACTTTCCGATGAATACGAATAATTTTATTGAAGAATTTTTAAACAACTTATCTGATTTGTGTCTTTTTCAAGTAAATGTTATCTATAATGACTTTGCCAGATTGCTTGACTTGGTGTTTGTAAATGACGAATGCACTCTTACCCGTCACAATCCAATCTTCAGCCCGGAAGACCGTTATCACCCTACAATTTAGCTAAATTGTAATTTTCAATTCAATATTACCCGTAACCGGAGCAAGAATCATGAAATGCAGTATTGTTTTAAGAATGCTGACTTTGAAAACCTAAACTTTTTGTTAACAAACACAAACTGGATTGATATACTCTCTTTATCTGACGAATTATTAATTCTTTTTTATAAAATTTTCAGGAAATATATGGATTAGTGCGTACCAAAGCATTTCGTCACTTCATCATCTGGCCCTCCGTGGGGAACCAAATATTTATTAAGATTAAAAAATAAAAAAACAAACATTACAAAAAGTTTAAATCCACCTCGTCGTTAAATGAATATGCAAGATATTGTAAATCGCGAGCTGAATACAATTTACTAAATTTATGGTTGTACAAAAATTATATAAATAACATTAAACAAAATCTAAAGCGTGACCATAGATCGTTTTATAAATTTGTCAATACCAAAAGAAAATCAAATAGTTAACCCTCTACTGTGACATATTCCGATAAAGAGTCATCTGATACACGTGTCATAACTAATATGTTCGCTAATTTTTCGCCTCTACTTATCCCGATGCAATTTACGATAGATCACGAAACTATCCTTTTGATATAAAAGAACATTGTTTATATACATACATTGTTAATAAGGAAATTAAAGTTTTCAACATCTAGTGGTCCAGATGGCGTTCCTAATTTTGTTCTGATAAATTGTCATTTATAATACCATTGTTTAAATCAGGCTTTAAGTCGAATGTAAACAATTACAGATGTATGGCGAAGCTAAGTTCTATCCCTAAGCTTTTCGAACAATGTATTTGTGAGGATCTTTGCCACCAAAGTTCAAATTTATTGACACCATCTCAACATGAGTTTGTAGGTCGACATCAACGTGTACGCTTTATCAATGTTATTTCAAAAAAATTCATGTTAAGCCCAGTGTTCCGAAGGGCAGTCATCTTGCACCTATTTTTTTCTTACTTTATATCAACGATTTGCCGTCTTCAGTACAATTTTCTAATATCCTAATCTATGCCGATGATGTCAAGTTATTTTTGACTTCAGATAATAAACAAGGTCAGTCATATTTACAGCATGATTTGGACTCATTTTTTTGTCTGGTGTAAAGTGAACCTATTTTCTTTAAATCTGAAAAAGTGTAAACATATGTATGTATTTCTCTAAAAGAGATAACTGTACAAGACGTTTCACTTAGGAGTTTGCAGACTGGAGTGTGTCGATGAGTTTCTAGATCTCGGAGTTCCTTTTGATACGAAGCTTCTTGTCATTAATCATATAAATACGTGTATCAATAAGGCCGTGGTGTATTTGGTTTGGTAAACGTAGGATAAAGAATTTAATGATTCATCAGTAACGAGACAACTCTACACTTCCTTGCTAAGACCTATTCTGGAATATTGTTCCGTCATCTGGGACCCTTATTATAATATTCACAGTGATCGCTTGGAGTCTGTACAAAAGCAGTTTCTACTGTTTATATTGCGTAAAACATATCCTAACAATGTGTCAAACTTATAATCCTATGAATCAAGATTACAACAAAGCAAATTACGTACATTGAAGAGCCGGTGAAAAGTTTTAAATGTAATATTTGTTATTAAACTAATAAATGGTGACATCTGCTTTGAGTTTCTAGTCAACGAGCTGCCATTTAATATACCGCAACGTCCCCTACCTCCGTTTCATCTACTGGCACTGCAATACTTTCCTCAAAACTATGCTAACGCTGATCCTTTCCGTAGAATTTGTCATAACTTTAATGAACTGTATAACGTTATTGACATGTCTTTGCATATAAATGTAATTAAGCGAAATTTAATTTTATACTTGAACAACTAGTTTAGTTTTATATTATTTCATATACTTTTTCCTTGTTGTAAATGTATGTGGTCTGTAAGGATTTCAATCCATAGACATAGATAAACAAACAAACAAAATCTTATGCACATACTTTCAAAAACTATTTTAGAATTCACAAATAATAATATTTTTAAAAATAAAAAAGAAAGATAAGCGTAGTAGGCTTAGAAACTTTAACAAAACCCAGCAAATAGTTTATATTAGATATGAAAAATAAAATAAATTTATATTGTTATACCCCATTTACACACAGAAAGTTTACTTTGCAAAGTCGCAATTCAGCTGGGAGAAAGATAGAAAGAGAAAGTATTTCTCCCCCCCCCCCAGCTTAATTAGGACTTTGCAAAGTAAACTTTCCGTGTATAAAAGGGGTATTTTTATTATCTTTTGTGAATTCTTAAATAGTTTTTGAAAGTTTGTGCATAAGACAATTTAGCAGAAAATTAGACATTACCATCACAACTACTTGTCATATTATTATTTTACTTACTCGCTTATACCCCTTTTACACACGGAAAGTTTACTTTGCAAAGTCTTAATTCAGCTGGGAGAGAGACAGAAAGAGAGAGTATTCATGCCTCTGTCTTTCACACAGCTGAATTAAGACTTTGCAAAGTAACCTCTGCGTGTCTAAAGGGGTACTACAAACCACATTACATAAAATTTTAAAAAATTATATAGAATTTGATTGATGAGAAGAAGGATTCTTTTAGTTTAAATAAAGTAAGTGGACATGTTGCAAAATATACAAAGTAAGTTGTTCTCAAAAATCGATTATTTTATGCTGGGAACACAACTAGGATGAACGACGAACTTCGTCATAAAAAATAAAACACATTTGTGCATGTGAAAATGAACACAACACCGTCGTATAACGAAAGTCGTCATGCGTGACGAACTCTGAGATAGATTTATTTCTATTTTGTACCAGTGCTGCCAGAATGATGATTCTTAATTTTGCAAATTATGATTTTTACTTTCGATACATATGTATGTATGAATGTACAATTTATTTGTTGTTCTACAATGTTAATCAGTAGCTATATATAAAGAAAACAATTTTGTATCAGCTTGTTATATCTATAACCTATATTCAATATAACCCAATTGAAAAAAACTATCATTTCAATAGAGCGAAAAAAACTAGTTAATTCACTCATTATTGCAAAAATAAATTATGTGCATTCTATAATATGGTTTAAATATGCTTACTAGTTTATAGGTCTGCAAAATTTATTTATTAGTGTTTTTTATGGGAATTGTTACAATTTAATTTTAAAATTTTTAAACGCACTATTAATCCCAAATTAATATTTTACTTATTAAGTAAAATATTTTTTTTTGTTTAATACATTGAAATTGATTACTGAGGGGCTTAGCTGGATCCTGTGCACATTTCACTGTTGCTAATGCAGATCACCAGGGAACCTTTACCCAAAGCTTCTTAGAACAACTAGAGTTACTATAATATAAACTTTCATTTAAGCAAATGAGAAGCTCAATAACAAATAACAAAGTTGAAACAAGAACTCAATAATCAACATGTTTTTTTATATTCTTACTTTACCATTGCTACATTGGCTTATATTTTTTCAGCTTCAAATTGTAGTCGTAAGAGTATGTAAAAGAAAATATATGTAAGTAACAACTACAGCTATTTAAGAATAGAGTGTTGCGACACAGGGTTTTTTTTTTTTTGACCGGGTGCAGTCAAGTTAATAATTTATAGTGTAATTAAATTTGTTTATTAGAAATGGTGTGTTTAAATTGTTTATTAATTTTTCAGTATTACTAAGCTCTGCAGCCGCTTTTCTTCAGCATCAGAATTGCCGATCTTAATTGATTGACTTGATTGCTTGATCAATTATTTCTGAATTTTATTTACAAAAATCACTAACTTATTCTAAGGGTCAGCATTAATGTGGCAATACAACAAACCAATGGTAGATTTACTGCTCCCACGGAACTTTGCGATCTTGACAAATTTTTGGTTATCAAACCCAGCAACAAATCAATACCAAAAATTTCAATTAACGTCGTCTGGGTTTTTTGGAACAGGATATTGTTCAATTACTTTGTATTTCGTCGGGTCGGTTTTTATACCATTTTTTGTAATCAAATGTCCTAAATAAAAAAATTGGGGTTTTAAGAAACAACATTTTGATGAATTCAGCTTCAAATTGTATTGTTTTAGTCTTTCTAAGACTCTTATGAGGTTCTCATTGTGGTGCTTCAAACTGCATCCGAAAATAATGACGTCGTCAACATACAAAAATGCTTCTGATTCTAACCCAGATAATGCTATGGTCAACATTCTTTGGAAACTGTTAGATGATATTTTTAAACCAAATGGTAGTCTTGTATATTGAAAGTGACCGTTTGGTCAGTGTTCGAAAATAAACATTATTTAATGCACTTTAATGTTCTGTAAGGTACAACCTCACATACACAAGCGCTAATAATGTAGGCATACCGAATACATTAAAATTATAAGTACTTATAAGTTTAGTTAGCTTGTGCACAAAAAGAATAATTATGTTAACCTACTCAAAATGATGATGATCAACACTTCGTTTCGTAAGGTTAAATACATTATTATTAAAGTATATTTAATGCATATATGTACACTCAAAAAAGTTTTACAATAACTGAATGTACGAGAAATTTCTCTTAAATAAAATTAAAGTAAATTTTATAGTTAGGTATAGTTTTACCAATGTATTTGTATGTGAAGTCTTTGTGTTTACTGTTTAATAAACTTAAACAATTTCACCTGAAATTATTTTTCGTATAATTTTTACTTAAGCGATTAGTACACTACATGTAAAATGACACATACGAATGTGGCTGTGCCATGACGACAATTTTCAGATTGTTGGTTTAATTTTTTTTAAATAAGTAGTAGAGGCTACATGACGTTAAATTTTTATAGTATTTTTGTTCCAAAATCTAAATGTAAAACATTTAGACTAGTCGGGCACATTTTCAGAAGCAGTACGTGTGTAGACGTGAATTTCTACATTAAAATGTGCTACTAGTACACGGCATGTAGCCAATTTAGCTTCATGGTGACGTCAAAATTATATCGGAACCATGAGCGAATGTGAAATTCTCATGCCGTATACTATTTGCTTTAAATTATTTTCTTTCATTGTAAAATTCAAAAATATTTTAATAACAACTAATCAATATGTTAAAAAATTAGATTTAAACTTAAGTGTATACGAGTAGTCTAAAAAATTAAAATAGTTTTGCGTAAATTTAAACATAGATATGTACATATGTGCATACATATTTAAATACATATGTATATGGATGTAAAAATTCATTACTGTCGAATATAAAAGTATTAAAGTGGTAAGCTACATATGTACATGAAATTGGTATGTATCATGTTGTGGCATATGCATGTAAGTATGTATGTATTTAAGTATGAACATATGTGCATGTATACATATGCGTGTGCATATGTACGTAAGTTTCGTAGAAAACGAGTAATGGGAAATACGCCTTTTTTCGATTAAATCGTAAACGACAAAAACGAAAGTTTTTACTAGAATTTTTTTTAATCGGGCCTTATTTTCGGTTTTATCGTAAGCGACAAAAATTAAAGTTATCAGGAGAAGGTTTTTGTAATATTCAAATATGTTTTTTTTACGTAAAAAAATGTTCGCTTACGATAAAATTGAACAACCTTTATCTTAAAAGTTATCAACAATTTTGGCATTTTGATAATTCTAAACTATGGATAGGCACATTTTCGATAACATGTCGCTTGCGGTAGAATCGCAAATATGGCTCGATAGTCAAATATGTTTCACATGCCTGAATTGTCCCTTACAATACAATTTTACAGCATGAATGTTAAAAGTTATCAAGAATTTTGGCATTTTGATAACTCTAAACAATGGATTGGCCCCTAAAATCTCAATTTCAATAAAAATGTTAATTTTTTACTACATGTAGTTTATTATTAAATCGAAAATAGAGCTCGATATGTACGTGCATAAAAAACTTAAAACGTTAAATTTGATAAGACAAAAAACATGGAAATAGATGGTTGAAGTTTTGTTACATGATATTTAACATCTAAGGGCTCTGTTTTGACGAAGATGAGGAAAGAGCATCTGTTTTCCTATTATTTTGTACGAATATAAAAAAAAAATGTTATTAGATTATTTACAGATATTTTTTTCCATATTACCTAATTATCTCAGCAATATGTACTTTACATATTTATAAACAATAAAAATGATTTATAAAAACATTCTTTAAAATTATATTTATTTAATTTACAAGCCTTGTTGTGTTGTATTTGAAAAGAAAGTTTAACTAAAATACTTCTAAATGAAAACAAGTTATTTCTAATTTATTTGAAGTCGTTTTTTCAAATTCGAATCAAGCAATTGTAATTGTACTAACTTGTGTTTAAATTGGTCAGGTAGGTAATTTATTGTCCGTTAAAATAAGTGTAACACAATTTTTATAGTTTTATATACGGTATGTGATAGCTTCTGAGTCGTTTCACGTGTTGTCTTGATGTGAATTCTGCTGTTAAAAGATATGCCACACCTGCTTAAGTTGAAATTTTGAATACACAAATTAATAGTATGTGTTCCAAATTAGAAGAAAAATATTTTGAAACAAACGATTTAAAATCAGTAGTTTTAAATATGTGTGTGTTGGTGTTGAAAATAAAATAACTAATATTCAAAAATAACTAAAAAATCATTCGCTTCATATGAAAAATAAGGCCTGTGCGCATGTGGCTTGGGCGTAATATTGACGTCACTATGAAGCTGCATATGGTACATACCACGTAGTAGGACCGATTTCAGCCCTTAAAATTTAACCAATTTACATAAGGCTGTTAATTTGTAAGTGCAAAGTAAATCAAAATGTTCACATCTACATACAACAAAACGGAGGTAAATTTGTATTCAACTCACAAGGGTAGTTAAATTTTAAGGGCCCATGTATATATACATTTTAAGTGCTGCTTATAAAATTATGTGTTACATTTGTAGCCGCTACTGCTTACTTAACAAAATGCAAGCAACATCCTAGAAATTCTCCTAACGTCATTATGTGTCTTTCTACATGTCATGTACCATATTGTTTGAAATGATGTTTCATTTGAATTTACTAACAGCATATTTTGAGTGTAACATGTATCAAGAACTGTTTTGTCCACACATATACTATATTATTCTTTAGTAGTGTATGTGCTTCGTGAGTATCATACACAGCGTACGTGTGTGATGTTAAAAAGTAACAGATTATACTCGCCTTGCAATGCTGTCACCTCTTGAAATTTTAAACGCGGAAAAATATGAAGATAGTGCTTTTTAAATTTATTTTTTTTTCGTGGAAGTGCACTAAACTAAAAATTTCAAATCTATTTTATTTCGAGCAATCCTGTCATTTAAAAACTTAAATTGAACATTTCAAGATATTTGTTTGTATTATTATAAGACTGATTCAAGGAATACGCGCTCTATCAAACTCTAACTTTAATATTTAATTTAATTAATGTAAAAAATTGTTTTGTCTAACAAGAGGGAATCATTATGTCATCAGCATTCCAAATAGAATCGAATAGCGAAATTTGTATTATAGAAAATATATGGAAAATGATTCACTCAACGCAATTGAGAAACATTTGAGTCCATTTTAGAGTTTTAGGAAGAATTAAAATCTTATATAGATTGAGTTGATATAAGCCTGTTTTACAAACCAGCAAAAAGTTCTGTCACATCCATATTTAAAGGCAAAAATAGAAAGAGATTTGGCTTTTATGTATTTCTTTAAGTTTAAAACATATGCCACAATATTCTTACACGCGTTTAACGCTGAAGCAATAAAATTTGTTGTGTAAAAGCAATGAAATACCAAAGGATGGTGATTTTCATATAAATAGCAATGACGTGTAAATAACTTTTCATACATACATACTTATGTATATACAATTGTTTTTTATCTTCTCTTACATTTTGTATGGGTTTGAATGATACATGAATAGTTGAAAAAATACTTTTAAAAATATTATAGAAAAGTACTAAATAATAGGTGTAAAACTACTTACTGCCAGTTTATAGAAGCCATGTGAAAATTCTCGTCTGCCTATTTATATTGAAAACAAAAACAAAGCACTCAAATTTGTTTTTGTTTTCAATATAAATACACAGACGAGAGTTTTTACATGGCTTCTATAAACAGGCAGTTAAATTATGTTCAAATTACATATATGTTTTTGTCTTGTGGAATATCACTTTTACATGGCACATGTAGTCTGAAAACCTTTAAATACTAGCATGTGATATTTTTCAGTGCAAACATAAATTTTTATATAGAGCGTCTGACATCTGCTGGTTTTAAACAAATCAAGTCCTTGTTTCAATAAAAACTTACTTATTGTTTAGGTTTTATTATGGATTTTTAAAACAAATTTTCATACAAAATTCTTTTCATTAAGCCTTAATAATTTTTATAAATAAGGCTGTTACTCTTTATTAATTTGTGTGTTAAATGAATTTTGTTTTCGTATAGGAACTGCGATATTTTTATGAAATGAAAATTTGATATGTTCGTTCTTTTTAAAGTTTGTTTTTTAATATACATATGTGCTTTAATAATATGTTCTTTAGTATATGATTTTCTTTTTTTTATATAAGATTAGTTTTAATAAAAGTAAAACATTCTGCCGTATTCATAAAATACATTTAAAGTTTATTAAAGATTTATTTGACATATTCCTATGGGAAATTTGTCAAATAAACCTTAAATATTTTTTATGAATACGGCATATTATATTTAGTACCTTTTTATTTAACTCAAGTGTTTTTCCTGGTTGCATTGCTTTTTGAAATCTAAATGTTGACAACATTGTCCCCCATTATAGAAAATGGAGAGTGTGGCAACCGCCAGTGCTGCCAGATGTAGATATTTGTTACTAAAGACTTCGTTTTTAACGATGAAACTTTTGAAGTATTTTTTGGCAATTTGCTTCGCAATATTTTAATTCCTTGGCGATATTTTTAGCTATATCCATATATGCAATTTCAATAAAATGGGTTAGTGTTTAAAATATAGCAAATTTTGCGAGGAAATTTTTCTACAACATAAAATAATTAATGCAAAAGAGAGTTATTTTCTATACCGTATGTTTACCAGTGAGGATGTAAATAGCTGAATATAATGACTAGTACAACAATTTGTACTTAAATGTATTCTTAAGTAAATGTTAATTGTATGTTATCACGAGACTTCAATATTTATTTTGATCCCGATGTTCAAGTTTAATTTTTCTTATTAAGATTCATCTTTTGGTATAAGTAATTTTTATTATGTTTTATACGACAGTATTTTTATGTTATGGTAAGCTAATGTATGTCTTATAAATTAACTTTTGTTAATGTAAAAACTTATTCTATTTAAATTTAACAATATTTGTTAAATAAAAACATGTAAATTTTTTTAGCTCATATAAATATTATATTGGCGATATTCGACAACTAATTTAGCGAGGAGGCTACAAATAAATCTGACATCACTGGCTAGCATGTGTGTACTTATGTATGCACTACCGCGTGACGTAATGTTTTGCTATTGGCTGATAATTTTAAGTCAGAAAAAAGCAAAAAAAATTATAAACATTACAGTGGAACATATTATAATTTTTCTCTCTAAATTTTGGAAGCGAACCATTTTAATTTTTGTCTAAATTTATATATGTATGCTAATGAGATCATTGACAAAACTTTAAGCCATAAGCGGGTGCTAGACACATCAATATTCAGCTTCAATATGTGGTTGTGTGCGTTTTTTTATAAAAAAAATATTCACACCAATAGTATATGTGTGACTATTTTTGGAAAACAAACGCACACAACCACACATATTGAAGCTGAATATTGATGTCTCTGGCACTCGCTATACATGAAGAAAAATATAAAACTTTTAACTTTAAAGAACTTTATGGTTTACTTAATCCACCAGACATAAAGTGGTGTAACCCACATCTAGTTTTTTAAACAATTGCTCTTTTTGATTATTTAATTGCTTAATACTTTGCAAAATTATGATCTGTACAAAAACTATTTTCCAGCTCCATTTTTTAAGAATACCAAAATGCGGTTTACTCTAACTTCGTTTGATAGTTGGTAACATATATTGTGTATTTATCAGCAACCAAAAATCTAATGTGCGGTGAACTGACAGCCTCATACATATGCACTTACGGTCTAATTCATAAAAAATAATTTAGGTTTATTACAGGTTTATTTGACAAATTTCCCATAGAAATATGTCACATAAGCGCTTAATAAACCTGAAATATTTTTTATGAATAAGGCTGTTAATATATATCATAGGTAAAATAAATTAAAAAATGTGGTTCATTTTACAAATATATATTTTTCATTTTTACATTACAAAATCCTTCGTAGATAGGAGAAATGGTATTTGTTTATTTGTAAGTAAGAACATTTTCTATTTTTACAAATATTTTATCATTAGATTTACGAAAAATTATGTTTATATTACAAAAGAAATTCATGACTAATGAAAAACAATTTCGTGTTATATACGAAATTTTGTATAAAAAGCTTAAAATATTAAAATCTGCAAGGAAATTATTTTGCCTTGCATTTGAAAAATAAGTTTGTAGAATAATATGTAATTCTTGGAACTGAAGTTTGTAATAATCATAAAAAAATATAATTTTAGTGGAATTGTTACAGCCTCTGTATTTCCCATACATTGCATTACATATTTTGCACTAAAACTCACGAATCAAACTGGCTATTAAAAGTTGCACAATGACATGAAAAGAAATGGAGCAAAAATTAAAAAAACAGCAATTTTTATTTTTATATTTCAATATTTTGTTTATTTTTGGAAATTTCCAAGTTTATAAAAATGTTTTATTTTCTTCTAAATTCAATAAAATAAACGAAAAATATGGTACTATATATAATTTTTGTAACACAACGAAACTCGTATAATTACGAAATATGTTTCCTTGCACCAGCTAAACTTTTCGTAAAATTTACAAAATTTTCGTTTATTGCACAAATATTAAAAAACTAAACTTTTTTTCATATTTTCAAGCATGAAATATTTTGTATGTAGCATATATTACCAAGATAACCACAAAGATATTAAAAATTGTGTTTGCTTATACATATGTGCCGGCTATACATATTATGAACATCTCAATAGGAGGGTGTATTATCAATTATGACTTTTGAACTAGAACTTAAAATGCAAAAAAAAAAATAAATAAAATAAAATTAGTTTTAAATTTATAATTTGAAATTTCTTTATGCATGCTGAAAATTTTTAAATCAAATTATGTAATTTTTAATAAAATACTGCATTACTTTGATTGCAATACGAGTATGCTCTTTGCTTCTTATTTTTCGGAAAACAATAGAAGTAAAAAAAATTTTTGGTGTTATTTTGCTTGCAACTGCCCACTGCACACTTCATATTTAAGTATGTATTGTTTTTAACTACAGGACTGCCAACTTTTACGCAAGTAATGTTTTCCCATACTTTTCTTGCCAAGTTCGGTAAAATGGGAAGACGAAAATTAATCCTGCTTTCATACTCTTTTGTATTCAGACTTTCTATGATTTTATCGGTAATTATGTAATTAAATTCTATGCATTTGCAAATTATGGCCAGTGGATTCTTAACGAGTTTCAGTTTCTACTACATATGTATTATGGTTAGAGTGTAAAGTATTATTAACCAATTTTTGCCATGGAAAATGTCAAATTCCACTCATACAAATGCGTATTTTGAGCAATTTGAAGTTACAAAGCAAACAATATTATGAATTTTCAAGTATTTTTTTATTAAAAATTTGGAAGTCTTATAAGTTTGTAAAGCACAATGTTATTATTTTACTCAAAAGTATTGCAATATTAAACCTAAAATCCAAGGGTAAATTCAAGAAAAACCATATTTTTTTATTACGCACATATGAACTTGCAAAAGTTAAAAAGTGATGTAGATTTTTGTCCTCAATTTATTGCCAAACTTAATACAAGAAGAACGGTTTCACATTACATGTGTAAAAGTTGGCAATCCTGACTTAAAATTATTAAGAGATAAGTATAGAGTGCATGGCGTCGTCCGTCTGCAATTTTCTTGGGTTGGCTTAATCTCATATTCTATTCAGTGTTGCCGGAATCCCAATTCTGTTTTACAGGGATAAAACTTCAAACTAATCCAAATTTTAAATATTAATAAACAAAATTTTTTGTAATTATATTTACGGTGCTCTATTCCTATATACATATGTACATAAGTATGTACATTACTTGTATGTATATACATATATAAATCACGATAGCAGTGATTTTTGACAAATAACACCTTGCAGCTTTAGTATCTGAAGTAAAAAACAAGCAAATCGCTCAATGATTACTGAAAATTGCATTAAAAATTGGATTGAGTTCGAAAACTATTTCTTTGCATTGTCTAGTGAGAAAAAAAACTTCTTGCTTGAATGGAACAGCACAAAACTCGTCCTTTGCAGCCATAACAACCCTAATGTGCACCTTTTATTGCTTTGTGTAGTTGTAGTACTTTCCGTTCCCGATAAATTTAAAAAATTCTAAAAAAATAATTGCTGGGTGGAGCACTATTGCTTAAGAGTAGGTCCCAAAGGTATTAGAAAAATATTATAAATTATTAAAACCGGAAAAAAACATAGTGTTAATTTTGGTGTAGATTTGCGAGAAATAGAAAATTTAAATTTTTAATCTTATGTTTTATAAAGCATCATAGTAGAGAGAGTAGACCGAGAAGTAGAACAAACTAAAACAATTTGCCAGGAACACAACTTGCTACTTGAAGAAAATTTAATTCCAAAACACTGCAATAAGTGCGTAGTTTAAAAACTCGCTCCTGCTACACATGTTTTAAGCTGCTGTACATATGTTCTAAGTAAAATATTTTTTCTTCTGCAAAAATTTACTATGTTTCTATCCAACAAAATAACGAAAGGACATAAACTGTATATGCCACACCTACTTTATTAAACGTTTTTTAACGTTGCATGTAGCGAGTTTTGAAATTCAATTCTACGTACCGATATGTATAAGATAAACAATTATTCAAATATATAATAAACATGTACATATAATAACTTTTGGACGTCATTCTCCCAATGATCTATCTTACTGTCAATATTATTTAAAGAATCAAAAGAAAATGAAAAAAAGTTATGACCCTAATGTACATGCAATAAAAGTGGCGTAAAGTAACATATAAGTTTTTATAGAAATTAGTTTAAGAAATCCCTGTAAAAGGTTAATATAAATGTATTAATATTTCAAAATATTAAAAAAATGCAAAATTGTATAAAAATAAAAAATTTGAAAACTTAACAATTCTACTTATGTGGAAGTGTAATTTATGAAATTTTGATGAGCCTGTGGAAGATTTTATGCCATCAGTTAAAGGTTTGCCACACGTTTAGTTCCATACTTAAGTGTTCGACTTTACTAATTCAGCGAAACATTAATTTTTGATTTACATGTATTTAATATAAATGACAAACAAAATACCTTTTATATAATATTTCAATTTAACTCGAAATGTGAACAAAATATGTATGCAACTTGATTATCAAAAGTGTAAACTGGAAAATTCTTTCCACTGAATAATTCGAGGATACAATAATGTTGGAGCGAAATTATATTAAAATTACATAAGATATTTATATATAATTCAAATATAGTTGAGGAAAAATAGGTTTGTTCCATTTATAGATAACATCGCAGAAGCCGGCAACACTGATGTTTTAATGTGTGCTGCTTTATACTCTCAATAATTTTCTCACCTAGTTACTTCCCTCCCAACGAAAACAAATTTTTTTTTTAAATTGTACATCTTTATATGAACATACATTCATGCATGCATGAATGGATGTACATATATTTACAGTCTTTGCTTATGAAGCACTAACACTTTGACAAAGAACACTAAAATATAGTGTATTTACACATAGTTTTACACAAAAATTTTAATTTCAATGCTATAAGCCGTCAAGCAGAGTGCTTTATAAGGTATATTACTTGAGTTGAAAAATCATTGTGATTCTTATCGTGTAGTGTATATGTAAACATACACAAAGTAGATAGATGTCATATCTTACCCCGTGTAAATTACATTAAATAATGTACAGTTTATTTTCGTACACTGCGTTTGGTGTAGAAAATGATGTTAGTGGTCGTGATTGTGGTTCGAGTTCTATTTGGTGAAATGAGCTTGTCATGTCTAAAGTGGAAAAATATTTAGCTCTACCTAATCTGTCCAATACATCTTCAAGTCTGGTTAAAGGGAATTTGTCGTTTACTTTCTTGTCATTTAAACGTCTGAAATCTACAACTAAACGCCATTTTTCCGTGTCGTTCTGTCCTTTTTTTTGGTACTAATAATAATGGAGAATTATATGGACTAATAGATGGTTCTACTATGTCTTTTTCTAATAACTCTTGTACTTGTTTACTTATATCGTCTAATTGAGTTTGTGGCAGTCTATAGTTTTTAATGTAAGTGGGCGTGTTATCATTTAATTCAATACTTTGTTTATAAAAATTGTTTACCGTTAATGGTTCATCTTCAAGATGAAATACTTCTTGATATTGTCTTAGAATATCACATATGACACTTTTATTTTTTTTTTCAATGTTCTTGAAATCTAGTTTTTCTTTGCTCTGAGTGTTTATTGTTATTGCGCATGTTAGTTTTACAAATTGTATAATTTTTTAATGGTATTGTTGTGACTCCCAATTTCTCTAGGCGCACTGGTTCCTCTAAAGTGTTCAAAATTTTAACATAGCGTTGGCCATCTTTGGGTATTATAGTGTTTGCTAAAAATACTCCATTCATTATTTCCTTACTACATGTGACACTATCTTCTTTTATGTCAATGTTTATAGGTACTATCTTCTCTGTTCTTGGAGGTATAGTTATATTATGTATTCTTTTTGTGTTAATCTCTATTGGGATTGTTATTTTCTCTCCCTCTATGCAAGTATTTAAAGTTAGTGTTTCATAGTCAATCTGACAGTTGTATTTACAGAAAAAATCAATTCCCAAAATTCCATCAGTAATGATTGGAAATGCTTTGTCCACTAATTGAAATCTGTGTGTTAGTGTTTGTTCTCCTAATATTATCTTCAAATCAGCAGAATCTTCTGTTTCTTTGCATTCATTTGTAATGCCACTCAATCGGCAAATATTGTCAGTATTTTTGTAATAGTTGTATATTACATTTTCTTTACAGAGTGATATTTCTGAACCTGTGTCTATTATAAATGTTAATTTATAATTAATGCTTTTTACCGTTAAGAAAAGAAAATTCGTTGTCCCAATATGCAGTGTATAAAGCCTTAATTTTCCCTGTTCGGAGATTCGTAATGAGTCTCCAGGGTTTGTACGTTTCCCTGTTGTTGTACTGCATGAACATTGGAGTAGCTTCTTCCTCTTGTGTTATTATTGTATCTATTACCTCTGTTGGATGTATTGTTGTTATAGCCATTGTAATTATTGTTGTAGTTGTTATAGTGTCTGTTATTGTTATTATTTCTGTTATGATTTCTGTTGTTATTGTTAAAATTTCTGTTGATATTGTTATAGTTTCTGTTGTTCTTATTTATGTTAAAATGTCTATCCGTCTGTGGATTGATATGATTTCTGTTTCTGTTATTTCTAATTCCTGAATTATTTCTGTTTGTGTTATTGTAATAATTTCGTTTATTATTGTTCATTTGTAAAGTTGTAAATGTATCTGATAGTTGTAATGACCTTTCCTGTGTACTTGCAATGTTATAGGCTTGTGCCAAAGTCTTGGGTTGTGCAGCTATTACAGCGGTTCTTATGTCTTTATATAAACCTTCTTGAAAAATTTCCAGAGCCAGTTTTTCGTTCATAGTCTTAATCGTAGAGCGAGCTACTTGATTTGAACTGTCCTCCAGTTCTGAAATTTGTACCAATGTCAAGTCCGCTATTAAAGTGTTAATCCGTTCTTTGTAATTAAGTACATTTCCTTTTTGCTTGGTATTCTTTAAATCAAAATGTATGCTGCTTGCCGTTCTTGTGGATTTGAAATGTTTTGTTAGAACTGTTTTAAGTTCTTCGAAAGTTTCAGGTGTGTTTTCTATAATCAAAATATCCCTGACTCTGTCTACTAATTTTATCGCCAATACATATTTTAATAGGTTGTTTTTTCCTTGCTTATTTAGTTCAGAATGCACCATTTCTATCATTGAAAGGAAAATATTAACATGTTTTAGTTTTCCGTCGAAGACTGGAATTATATCCGAAGCCTTTTTGCTGTCAAAGTTCGACATGATTTTAGGATTTTCAACTTCTTGCTCTACTTCTAATTTTTCTCCTTTATGTTCTGTCAACAGCTGAATTGCTCTTTCTCTCAAATCTCTGAATTGAGTAATTTTCTCATCTCTTAAGGAATTTGCTAAATGCCCTACAAGTTTTTCGAATTTTTCACTCAACTGTTGTATTGACTTTAATTTTTCCTGTATAGTTTCTTTTGTGCATTTCTTTGCTATCGATTTTCTAGCATTCGTAATTAACTTTTCTAATTCTTCAAAAATCTGTTCCATTAATTATATTTATTTCTACAGCATTTGATAAAAAAAATTAGATTTTCTTTATTTAAATTTTGTTTTGTTATTTATACATTTTGTACAGAGTTTCTTACAACCTGTTTCTTTATATAATGCTGTAAGGATTTAAATATGGCTACTAGTATGAAAATTATCAACAAAATTATTATAATTTCTTGATCTATTGTTATTTTATTTGTGTTTATAGCATTGGCATTCGCATGGCCCTCTACTTTTGCATCTGCGATGCCCATTTTGAGTTATTCTAATGTATATTCTATTCTATCTTCCTCGGTTAACTGAAAAGTGTGTAGTCCTAGATTCATAACCTCTCTTAAAATCTAACATTGAAGCCAAATTTTCTTATTCTTATTTCCAAATCTTTAAAGTATAACTTAATGTTATATTTATTTATATTAATTTATTTTAAATTTGTAAAATCTTAGCATAATATAAAATTTAAGGAAAAATTTTGAATTAAACTGGATTAAGGAAAAAAAATATTTTTATTTATTGAGTATGTTTGTTGATGTCTAGTTTCTCCAACCGGTTCTTCTGAGTTCTATCAGTTGCTGTATCAATGTTTGTTTTTGTTTTCCCTGACTAATGCCTATTATTCGCTGAAGGTCCTTGCAGGTTTTTTAAAATTTTACCTTTTTTCCTCCTTTCTTCTTTTTTTTTGATTTTTGATTGGTTCCTGAAGTTTTGTAATTGTTGTTGGTAATTTTTATGTCTAGCCTGATACTGCTCTATTGTGATTGGCTTAGGGCCAGCAGACTTTGGAGTCGGTGTATAGGTTGGTGGTTCTTCAATTGGTGTTCCTTCTGGAACGTACTCCTCTTGTATAAATTTTTGCCAGCGTTTGAAAATTTCGTTGACTTCCTCTTGAGTCATTTGGAAAAATAAATTTAAATGTTAAATTTTGTAGAATTCTCCAGCAAGGGGAGAAAAGAAAAAAATTTCAAAATCTCAAAAAGGTAAACATGCAGGATTTCAAAAATGTATCCTGTTTTTTTATATTCTCCAGAAATAGATTGGCAGGATCACCATATAGTGTAATTAAATTTGTTTATTAGAAATGGTGTGTTTAAATTGTTTATTTATTTTTCAGTATAACTAAGCTCTGCAGCCGCTTTTCTTCAGCACCAGAAGTGCCGATCTTAATAGAGAAATGAAAGATCTCACTTGATTGCTTGATCAATTATTTCTGAATTTTATTTACAAAAATCACTAACTTATATACTAACTTATTCTAAGGGTCAGCATTAATGTGGCAATACAACAAACCAATGGTAGATTTACTGTTCCCACAGAACTTTGCAATCTTGACAAATTTTTGGTTATCAAACCCAGCCAAATCAATACCAAAAATTTCAATTTAATTTCACATTATAAATTGTTTTATGCCAACAGTTTACTTCATACAGTATTCATGTTACAATTTCGCTTGATACAAATTATTTAATACAAACAAAAAAAAAACGTAATGTCCATTACTGCTGACCAACAAAAAAATATTTAGCGTAAACAAAAAAAATGAATTCAAGTTCAATGTCTTACAGTAAATAAAATTCTTACAGTGCTTATGTTAATTATAGATTCACTACAAATTAGTGTTTTTTATGGGAATTATTACAATTTAAGTTTAAAATTTTTAAACGCACTAATAATCCCAAATTAATATTTTACTTATTAAGTAAAATATTTTCTTTTTTAAATACATTTAAATTGATTATTGAGGGGATTAGCTGGATCCTATGCGCATTTCACTGTTGCTAATGCAGATCATCAGGGAACCTTTACCCAAAGCTTCTTAGAACAACTAGAGTTATTCCCTGAGTTGGTTCCCTGATGATCTACATTAGCAGATCACACTCTATTCTTAAATAGCTGTTGTTAATATTAACATTTATTTTCTTTTACATACTCTTATGGTAGGTTGTTTATGCAACCAGGCAGGTTGCATTGTCGGTTGCATAGTGTGTAGTCTTGTTTAAGGTTGCATTTGAAGTTGCGTTCGAAGTTTCGAAAATATCAAAATGTTTTGATGTTTATGGGTTGCATTGACGGTTTCATTGTAGGTTGCAGTGTCTTTATCAAAATATTCGAAAACGTGTTGCGTATGCAAGTTGCACAGTCTGCACCTATCATTACGACTACAATTTGATGCTGAAAAAAGTCTGCCAATGTAGCAATAGTAAAGTAAGAAAATAAAAAATATGTTGATTATTGAGTTCTTGTTTCAACTTTGTTATTTGTTATTGAGCCTCTCATTTGTTTAAATGAAAGTTTATAATATAATAACTCTAGATGTTCTAAGAAGTTTTGGGTAAAGGTTTCCTTATGATCTGCATTAGCAACAGTGAAATGCGCATAGGATCCAGCTAAGCCCCTCAATAATCAATTTCAATGTATTTAAAAAAAAATGTTTTACTTAATAAGTAAAATATTAATTTGGGATTATTAGTGCGTTTAAAAACTTTAAACTTAAAATTTATTTATATTTTAGTCGATCAAAAAACAAATATTTTTTTAGAATTAGGATATTTGGTTGAAAAAAACATGATATTTTTTAAATATATTTATTTTTAATCAATTCGTGAGATCTTTTACACAATACTACCCAGCAAAAATACATTACCATCACAACTGATGGCCAAATTTCATTACTCGCGTACAAATCCCATTACATTAAATATAAGAAAAGGCTGTTTAAGTCGATAAATGAGGAGAATGATTTTTTTAGGTTTAATAGATGACGTGAACATGTTGCCAAACAAAAAAAGCAAGTGCTTCTCAATACTCGATTATTTTAGTATTTACGCATGACTGAAAGCCTCTTCCATTTCGAGGTGGTCATATTTACCACTCTCTTACTCAATCTCCACTGCTACTGAATATATTTAAAATACATACATTATTTCTGCAGCGAACCAATAACCAACCCACGATTTGACGCTGGTAATGTAAATTTCCATTGGTGAAAGAATTTTCAAAATCGGTTTGGGTGTGAAAGCGTAGCAAACAAACAAACAACCTCACTTTTACATTTATAATATTAATAAGGATGTCAATTGTTGTTTCTTTTTTTTATTTGAAAAAGAAATTGTACTTGTGATGATTTTTTTTCTTCAAAATATGATTTTATTTCCGACAAATGATGATTTTCTTCGCAAAGCTTCTGGCAGCCCTGTTTTGTACGTCGACGAACGAAGAAAACACAATTTTCTCTCTCTCTCTCTCGCTCTCTCTTTGTATACACAATAACCAACTTTGTCAACTCGGTGCGTTTCCCACCATTTTTGGTGCTTTTTTAAATTTTTTGTGCGAAAAATTCCTTAGTTGGTGCGTGGTGCGCTTTTTTTAATTTTCGGTGCGATTTTTAATGTTTGGTGGCAAAAGCAAGCAAGTTTGGTATCAAAAACTATCTTTGTACAATAAAATACACAGTGCAACATTTTTAATAATAACAATAAATTTTACAGACCACAATAAAAACAACAAGCAATGGTGCTTAGGATGTATCAAATCAAATCCACAAAGTAAAATGGTCTTGATGTTGTATATGAATTGTATTATGTAAAGAAAATGAAACATCCCAGCTAAAAAAATTATACATATATGTGACGCGCAAAATAGAAAGGGACCTAAGGGTAAAAACCGGTTTTGTTCAGGAGAGCCATTTTAAAGATTTAAATACGTGTATCTTTGGTGTACCATCACTGAATAAAACGCGCATATCTCTGGGAGGGAACACTTTTGGGGCATGGGATCGGTCTCATTCGATGCTCAGATGTTGTCCACAACAACAACAAAAAAAAATTGTTAATTTAATTATTGTTTTTCGCACGTCATTTGTTTCTATATTTATGATTTGAATGGGTTAAAGTTCATATCGCTTTTTAAGCCAAATTACCTGTGATAATTATAAATGAACAAATAACACCAAGGTTTAGTTGTAAAAATTCTGACAACACATAGTTGAACGGAACAGCTAGCCGTTTTCGAAGGCCACTAAACCTTCATCATCAGCGTTCTTCTGTGTTTGGTCCACTGTGTGTGGTGTCAGTTAATGTAGATTTCTGCTTTATATACGAAACTTTTTTGCAAATAGAATATGTGAATTGTTTTGATTCATCGTATTTGAATTTGCTGAAAGATGTTTTGCAATGAAAGCTCATCTTACCATCTCTAAATTTACAACAGTCTTACCATTGTCGTTTGTTCTTTACTAATTAGTTAACTAATTAAAAAAGTTTCGTATAGGTTACGATTACAAATGTATATAATGCATAGCATATGTCAGTGAAAGGTGTTGTGCCAAACAAGAACTTGGTCAAAATTTATATCTCACTGCTTTTGATGCCCGAAATTTTTGATAGGAACTTGGCCTTTTTTCACATTGATGTTTTTGTGAGGATCTGACAACTTTTTGAAAAATTTTCTATGATAACACTTTTTAAACTTATTTTTTTTTTATTCATGATCACTGTGCCAGTTAAAAACTTCACAGTTGCATAAAATAATAGGTAAGAGCATGATGAGTGTTGGATTGTACACCTTAAAAATGAATTATTGTGTTATTACAACGGGTCGCCAGTGTGTACGCAATTTGTTAAGAGTCGTCTGGAAAGAAACATGTAAAATACAGCGTCAGTTTTAGTGGGACTGATCCCGCCTATTTTCTCAATATATGTACATATTAAAGTCTGCTTAGCCGAAGTACATATATCAAAAGGCTATGCCCAATGTGCATGCAAAGTTTTAATAGGGTAGGTGGTGCTTTAATTTTTGGATTTTCCGATTGAGTAAATCAATTAGGACTATTTGTCTACAAAATGTCAGTTTTTTACAGTATAATATTACGTAAAATTTTTATGGGCCTGGCCCCGCCGACTTTTATATCTGTTAGTGCTTATGATTCATGTAAAGTTTTGTAGGAGAAATCTAATGAGAAATACATGAGTAATAGACTAAAAACTGCTAAGCCGAAGTACATGAAAGAAAAAGCTAAGATTTATGGGTGAAGTCACGGCCACTTTTACAAACAGGAAATTTTTACTTTGGATAAGTGCAATATATATGAAAAGTTTCAATAAAATTTAACTTAATTTTCAGTTTAAAGTGCTTGCTCCCAACCCCTGATTGAAGCTTCTGGTTTCTTAGATTTTTCTTAGTGATCTCTGATCTAGATTAATTTGTGTACCAAATTTCAGCTATCTAGTGCGACTTGGAGTTTTAGCGGATAAAACTTCTTGGTTTTAATTTTTCCCATTGGCTTACTCATCAAATTTCAGCTCTCTAGCGTGAACTTTACCTTATAATTTTATGAGCATTACCCCTCCCACTATTTTAAACTCACAATATTGCTGTGAGCAGCGCTTATAATTCATGCTTACTTTCTTCTAAAATATGCTAGACCGAAGTAGATTAAGCACAAGGCTAAAATTTTATGGGAGTTATCACGCCCACTTTTTTAGGTGATAGTTTAAAGTATTGTTACGCGTAACGTATATGCAAGGTTTCACTAAAATGGCTTAAGTTAAAAGCTGTATATTAACAGCCTTATTTATATAACTTATTAAGGCTTTAAAGGGGTTTTAAAAAATGTTTCTTAAAAAGTCTTAATAAGTCTTATAAATAAGGCTGTAAGTTTTCAGGTTCAAAAATAATAGCATGGCCCCGCCCATTCTGGTAAAAATTTTTGGTTTTTCAGATTTCTCTAGTTGGTTTCTGGCCTAGACCTACCTGTGTATCAAATTTAAGCTACTTTTAATTTTTAATTTTTGTCAGCGCAGCCCCGCCGCTCTGACTAAAATTTCCGGCTTTTCTACGTTTTCTTGTTGTTTTCTCCCCTATACCTATTCGTGTATCAAATTTCAGCTCCTTAGCGCAACTTTTAGTTTATAATTTTAATGGGCGTAACCCCGCCTACTCTTCCAAACTTTGGATTTTTTCGGCCACTGCTTATTATTCCTGTCAAGTTTCGTTGCAAACGGATAATAATACATACAGAAATAGTATATCTAAATATGCTGTGCCGAGTACACGAAAATGAGGTTGAAATTGTATGGGCGTGTTAACGCCCACTTTTTTCATAAAAAATTTTTAGGCTTGCTTTATCGCAGCATGTATGCCGAATTTCAATAAAATAGCATCCATTAAGCGCCTTAGATTTGCTTTTTTAATTCTAGCCTTTATGGGCGTAGCCCCGCCCTCTTGGCCAAAATTTTCAGGTTTTAAATTTTTTTTAGTTTATTGCTTACCTAGACCTAGTTCTGTAGTCAGTTTCAGCTCACTGGAACAGATTTTAGTTTTTATGGTTAAAATTTTTAGGTTTCCAGATTTTTTTGGTTCATTGCTCACCTAGATCTACTCGTGTACCAAATCTTAGCTATAGCGGAAGTGCGTCATCAATTTGATGAGTGATCAGTGAGTCAGTGAGTATGTCTTAAAATATGCTCTTTTTGCACCTCCATATCTCCGGAACATTTCATTGTAAAATTTTCAAACTTCGCATATAAGGTTATAAGGATTTATTCTAATTATGATTTAAATTTCATAATTTTACGGTCGCGTGAGCGTTTTTTGACTCACGACACGCACGCTAACGCAAAAAAATATTTTACTCACGCACTTTCACGCACGAATGATATTGAAAATTTTCACGATCACGCACGCTCACGAAAAAGTATGTAATCTAATTTGTATCTTTTTTTGGGTTGAAAATTAGGTTTTTACACATATATATGTATGTATGTATGTACATACGAATGCACGTGTATGTATATGTAAAATTTACATTGCACAGTGGAGACTTGTACAAAGTAAATGGCAATAAATCTAGAACTTCTGAACTACTGATTGGATTTATATGAAACTCCAATATCCGTAGAGGAGGACTTAGGCTTTGTAACACATGTCATGACAGCCTTCTGGCTTGACCTGGACATGAGTTACAGTGGCCCAAAGTTGACTACCTGGGACTCAAAAAAACTTCCGAGGCTTGTAACTTTTTTAAAAATTATCCGAATTTTACCGGATAAAACATTTTGACATAAACTTGAAGTTCTTAAGAAATAATTTCCCAAGATGTGTTTCCGTATCTCTCATAAGATATTTTACTTAAGACAAAAAATTTTTTTTGCCTTGACCTTTTTTTTGTATTTCGCCTATTACTTTTTAATTCATTGTTGGATTTTAAGTTAAATTTTTGAAAAAATTTTATATAAAAATGGGACAAAAATTATTAACATATTCATTCGTCAAATCGGGAAAAGGCTAAACAATGAAAACTTTAAAATTCCCCTGAAAAAGGCATGTGTTTCTATAAGTATCTTCACTATTTTCAGTTTTGTAAAAAACTTTGTTTAATACATTTTTAATTTTTTAATTGCATAGCGCTTTTGTATTTTGGACATGTACCCTGCATTCAGCAATGTCCTAAATAGAAAATTTTAAAAATATTTTTTGTGTTTCCAGCTAGTAACGCATTTTGTGAAAGTTTTTAGTATCTTAAGCAATTTAATAAGCAAAAGGAAAGAAATCGATTGTCTTTCGATCTTCCTAGAGCAGAAATATTAATACGAAGTATCTTAGAGGAATCTTACAAAGATTTTCAAAGATTTCTTCAAATACCTAAAGGTTTGGATTTAGCAAAATCCGTAAGCGCAAATACAAAATATATGCGGCAGAAAAAATAAAATTGGGCCTTTTGAGCTCTTCAGTTATAAAACTGAAAAAACCGTTGGCCCCAATATTTACGCCTTAGAAACGTCTTGATGAATATAATTTAATTTTATATCTTTATTTCGTTACTTTATTGCATTTGTAATATAAAATTTAACAAATATTTGCTACTGCCACCTAACAAACCATATAAACGGTATAACTCTATTCAATCAGCTGTGCAGGCTGAGCACAACATGTTGACTAATGTACACATTTGTATTAACTTTTTATAATTTTTGCACCAACGTACAGACAAATCAAATTTTTTTTGTTTTGTTTGTGTCTTTTAGTATGACTTTTTTTCGTTATTAATTTTAATACGTACAGCTACGATCAAAATAATATCAGTACGAAATAACATGGAGACCTAACGTTAAAACTCAAAGGCTTATCTTTAAAACTAAATCGAACATTACTAAAAAATAAATTGTTTTGTAGACAACTTATTTAATTTATACTATCATCTATTCGATAACAGATTATATAATTAATGAATATGCGACGATGGTCGAACAGGAAAATCAAATTATTTTAATATAATTTTTTAGATACCGGTTTGTCCATTTTTTATATCTCGCCTTTTTTAAATAAACAATTATGTATTTTTAGTAATAATCTAGATGATCGCCAGTTTTGCAGTCCTTTTAATTTTTGACCTTCAATTTTTTATTAGCTAAGGAAATATTTATTTGCTTATTTTTTATTACTCTAAATAAAGATATAACAAAATTAAACAATATAATACTTCCTTAGTTATCAAAAATGTTGAAGGTGAAAATTAAAAAGACTGAAAAACGGGTTTATTTAACAACACAAATCTGGTTATACAATCTGTTCTAGATAGACGTAAACAAAAGCTAAATAAATTATCTACAAAACATTTTTTATTTTTTCTTAATGTTCGATTTCGTTTTAAAGATAAACCTTTTTGAATTTTAACGTTAGATGCCCATATTATTTCGTGTTACTATTATTTTGATCGTAGCAGATACATCTGTTTGCACTAGTTTTGCGTGTTTTTTGGTTCTAGTATGAACAAATATGTTATTTATCGTTTTCTGTTACTAGTTGTAAATGTTGATTTTTTAAGCAATTATTGTATGGTTGGCCAATGAGCAAATTAAAACAACACATTTATTTTTTTGTTTTTCTAAGGCAAATAAGATACATAAAACAGCTTTTACCATAAGTGCCTTATGATGTGTTGAGAAAAAAATGTAATTGGCTGATGAATGAATGAATGAAAGCAAAATTTAACAAACATATGTAAGTAAATCGTACATGTACATGAAACACATGCATTTGTAATTACTCTCAGAGCAAAATTGTCTCTTTCTCTCTCTATACTTTGGCTGCGCCACAAAATAACATAACGAACGTCCGCACATACATCTGCACATCATGTATTTGTTTCAATAGTGGTTTTTTCATATATTTGTATTACAATATGTATTTTTTGAGCAAAAAAAGATTAAACAGTTGCTCAGCAGCAATACAATAAGCAATTGTTATTTGTTTTCAATTGTATTTTAATTTTGAAAAGCACGCACATACAATAACTCCTATACTAGTTCTGTCGCTCACACTACACCCTGC
Source organism: Tachina grossa (assembly GCA_949987645.1). Taxonomy (NCBI): domain Eukaryota; kingdom Metazoa; phylum Arthropoda; class Insecta; order Diptera; family Tachinidae; genus Tachina; species Tachina grossa. Next base: position 85,075,343 of record OX465274.1, read on the forward strand.
AGAAAGTGCGAATAGTGAAATTGTGGTGATTTACTAGTGACGTTGTCAGTAGCACTACTGACCAGGTGTACTCCAGCCAATGGTATCATCTATTGACATTTAACATTAGCTTGTCATTGAAAATCCACCACTAGACTATAGCACTACTGACTTAGTAGTTCTTTCGGGACCACATGGAGACATTGGCACCAAAGATTCACTAGTAAATTTTAGGGGCTCTAGTCTACAATATCGATATATCCTCTCTCGTTGTCAATAGTAAACTTATAGTGACTTTGTCAATAGTTCTACTGACTAGGTGTACCCCAGCCAATGCAAATGCCTATTGACAAATAACATAGGGTTGTCATTCAAAATCTATCAGTAGACTTTAGCATTATTGAGAATGTAGTTCTTTTACGACCACATGAAGATATTTGAACCGCAGATTCACTCGTAGATTTTAGTGACCCTCGTCTACATATATTTATTTAATATTATTGCACAACATAATAAAAAATAAAAACAAACTACTGACGAGTTCATTGACAATATCACCAGTCGTCTCTAACGTATCTCTACTCGCGCATAAAAGGAAAGTTGTCGACATTTTAACTAGTACAATTGTCGCTGGAGAAAGCGTATTGACATAGAGACATATGGTTCTAGGTTGACTAGAGGGCAATTATATGGTACATACCATGGTATATTTGTTTTGGCTATACAAACGAGTATACAAATGCAACCCTTTAATATACATATGGATAAATGTACTGAAAAAATTTAGGTTTAGTTATTTTTGGCTATGTTAATAGTGTATTAGAGTATTATTTAAAAAAAAAATTAATAAAACAATGTAAACATATATATAAAATTATTTGTATAACAAAAAAGTAACTACTCTTTCGTGAAAATTTTATTTCAAAATGTCCAGTTTTTTTTTAATAATCCCGCTTTTTTAATTAAAATGTCCAGATTTTCGTTAATCTCAATCTGGCAAGCCTGGTTCTTAGCCATGTTTTAAGAAAATCGGTCCAGCTGTTTAGAGGATATCGCATCTTCTCTAGATATATTCGGAGGTTTTTAAAATTTTTAATTTTTGTTGTTAATTACACTGTGGAACAAAATTTCAATCAAGTCCTGACCAAATGAATTTGACACATGATCTTAATGTAGAATTTTTCACCAAATCCGAATCTGAATTCAGAATGGTCCAAGGTAGATCAGATTTCGAGATATTGCAAAATTACCGTTATCTGGGTTTTTAAAAAAGATGATATCACTTTAATAAAAGAATCTTTTTTTTACTTGAAAAAAAAACATAAAATTGTTAAAACAACCATCAGTTTCTTGTAAAAATTGATCAAGAAATGACTGAACTACAGTGGAATAAAGTTCAAATTTCACAAAAAATTTAATGATTTTTTGCAATTTTGATTTTTTCAACTTAGTTTTTTTACACTAAATAACTAATTTTCGCTCAATTTTGTCACTTATCACGTTAGATTATTTTAATAGAAACATTATGTACTCAATAGAATACAAATCGGTGCAAAAATGATAAAGGTACAGGAGATTAATTGAATTATCCCACTTTTATCAAATCAAAAAAAAAAAAACAAGTAAATAAAGAAATAATTATATACATATGTAGGTAACAATTAAGTTAAAACTGGCTTAAAACTGTTGAGTTGCTTTGTTTGTTGTAATTATTTTCTACTTCTTGCACAAGGAACCAACAACAGTCGCCCAACATCGCCTTATCATACGCCCCTTGATACCGACGTTCCATTTCTTGTATTTGTTGGTGAAAACGCTCACCATGCTCGTCACTTTCATCGCCAAGTTTATTTGGGAAATGTAAATGCAAAAGGTGTATTTTTAAAGACATATTAACTCCTTTTTTAAGAAAGACATAAAAATGAATGTTAACATAAATAAAAACAAAATCATGTTAAAAACTTTACCAATTTTCTCATAATTTTTTAACAAGCCTTGAATTATATCTTTATAGTTTGGGCTCCTGAAATTTCTTAGAAAGCCTGGTACAACTAAACCAAATGACCTACGTGCTTTTAATTCATCTTCTGACAAAATCGAATCAAATTTGGAATCTTTAAGTAGCTTAGTAATTTGTGGTCCTATAAAAACACCTTCTTTAATTTTGGGGAAAAATGGTTTTCAGGTATTCAAACGGCTTCCTCTTTTTAGCAAAGCTTTGACGAAATTTTTCATTAAGCCAAGTTTAATATATAGCGGCGGCACAATAATGTTTTCCTTTTTTCCAGAGCTTTGTGTTTGACATTATCTTGGCCAAGCGTAAAATTAATTCTATTCGTCCAATCTTTTCGAACATAGTGTTCCTGATGCACTCGGCTGTCCCATTTGCACAAAACAGCAATATTTTGTGTAGCCTTGTTGCAAACCAGTCACCATGGCAACAACTTTTAGATCGGCACAGACTTTCCAGTTATCCTGTTCGTACTTTATCAGGCCCAGTAATTTAGACATGGACTCATATGATTCTTTAACATTAACTGCTTTTAATCTCTACTTGCTGCTGTCGATAAATAAGCGCCAATCATTTGGATTGTATGCCTCCCCAAATTGATTGAATAAGCCGTTTATGTCTTGGCAATAGCATATATTGTCTTTTTTTGAAAAGTAACCGGAAAAACTTTGATGTCGCTTTCTATAATATGAAATTCTTACGTCTGATGTCACAAAATTACATTCCTTCGCAGAATTGCAAAAAATCATAAAATTTTTAATGAAGTTTGAAATTTTGTGCATTGTATCTCCATCATTTCTTGACTAATTTGGCATGCGATGTCTGTTTGTTTTAGTAATTTTACTATCTTTTAATAAAAAAAAGCAATGTGAGTCCGATCACAGAGGAGATGTGTAAACATCTAGTAATGCAAATTTGTATTTAAGTTGGAAGTACTTATGCTTTTAGTATCTTTTTTTAAATTAATTAATTAATTAAACTTTCAATATTGTAAATACATATGAATTTTTTGTTTTTTGTTTGTTTTATTAAACTTATTTGGTTAGTAAATGGGCACACCGCAGTATATGTATATGTACTGCATTCAAAATTGCAGTAAGCAGTAAATTTACTGATTACTAAAAATATTCAGTAAATTTTTACTGCTAATTAAATTTAATTTGTATTACCAGTAAAATCGTAGGGCCGTAATCACAATATTATTGTAGCAAGTGGCAAAGTTTTTTTATTCAAATTTTGAAACTTTTGTATGAAAAACATTTAGCCACTTGGTAGAATTTCATTATGAATACGGGCATTACTGACTACTGAAAATTCAATGCACCTCATCATATAACAAATCATTTAGGCAATTTATAAAAATTGTAGAAAAAAATTTTAGTCATCAGTAAAAATTTACTTGTTAAACATTTTTTATTGTTTTTACTGAAACTTTAGTGGCACTGCAGTGCTCATCTATGGTAAATCCCTTTACTTTTTAATTTTTAATTCCTTTTGTTCATTGTTAGTTGTTGCTGTTCTTGTTGTTGTGTACGCATTGCAATTAAAATAAAGTCAGTAAAGTGCGACTTTGACTCGCGCACATTCGGTTTTGATCATTTTTTTTTTATTTGGCTTTCTTCCTTTTTTAAGTTTTTTCAGTTTAAACGATTTTTTCTCAGTTTTATCGCTTTTTTCTCTTTTTGGCGTTTTTTTTCTCTTTTTGGGTTTTTTAATTTTCGCAATTTTTTTCATTTTGGCGATTTTTTCATTTTGGCGATTTTTTTCTGTTTTTTGGGGTGTTTTTCATTTTGGCGATTTTTTCTGTTTTTGTGGTTTTTTTATTTAGGCGATTTTTTCATATTGGCGATTTTCTTGGCGAATTTTCCGGTTTTTCGCGATTTATTTTAGTCCTAGAGATTTTTTTCGTTTCGTACAGAAAAATAACCGGCGGCGACGCACCGTCGGCTTCGAGCCGGTCGACTTGTTTCTCTGCTTGGTATTACTTCTTTCAAACACTAATGCACTCATACATAGCTCACACCGAGTTGACAATGCTGTGAAAGAAAAGCAAAGAAATCTCAGCAAAGAAATTAAAGTCAAAAGATTTTTACCCCCTAGCGTATAGATGTTTACACATCAAAAATAGATGAATAAAACGACGAATATTTTTAAAGATATGTGCATTTAAGCCACATCATCTTTTTTAAAAACCCATAAACGGTAATTTGGCTATATCTCAAAAACTGTTCTACTTTCGACGATTTTGACTCCATATTCGGATTCAGCGAACCATTTTACATTAGGATTGGGTATCAGATACATTTGGACAAAAAACTGTTTCACAGTGTTATTTGTCCAATTACTTGCTTCATTAAATGTTTAAAATGTTAAAAAAGTAATTTAAATAATTTAATTTATTTCACAGCCGTGCGCTTTTTGATGTTTAAACATCTATACGCTAGGGGGTAAAAATCTTTTGACTTTGATTTCTTTGCTGAGATTTCTTTGCTTTTCTTTCACAGCATTGTCAAATCGGTGTGAGCTATGTATGAGTGTATTATGCCCATTTCTTAACTTAATAATCAAACTGTAATTATTTTTAAGTTCTAATTAAATACGAAATTGTGTTCTTGAGTGCATAATTAAATAATAATTAAATGCCCAACCTTGTGTAATTAAGTATTATTTGAGTTTTATGAGCGCACCATGTGTTTTTATGCGTGTGTGTGTTTATTGCAAACATACACATGAACATCATGTGGTTGGGTTGAAAACATCATGTGGTCATATTAGGACAAATTTCGTTTAATTTGCATAAATACATAACATAAACAATTAATAGTTTCATATCATGTTATAAATAAATAGAAAAATGCATTCTGATGCTCCTTTGGTTTCATAAAATGTGTTTTTATGCAATTTTAATTTTCTGCATTTTGATAACCTAACTTTTTTGTTTATGTTAAACAGCTGTTCTTTGGAAAGCTTTCCATAATATTTGGAAATTTTTGAGTGCTGCCGTACTTTCAACGTAATTTCATAATAACTTTAATTAACCACTGAAAAAATGAAATCGTATTTAATTACAACTTAATTTTAAATAAAAATTAGCTAATTATGTACTTAATTTTTAAGTTAAAAACTAGGGGTTAGTGTTTGAAAGAAGCAATACCAAGTAGAGAAACAAGTCGACCGGCTCGAAGCCGACGGTGCGCCGCCGCCGGTTATTTTTCTGTATATTTCCGTACACCAAAGGTGAAAATGAACCGTAAGAGCTACGGACTTGAAATTTAGACACAATATGTAGACATTTGGCCACTACAACAACAAATACATGAGAGTTAAAAACTAAAGGGTGTTCCAAAACGAGCAACGAAAAATGTTAAAATCCCATGTAATATACATACAATTGTATGTACATATATACACTTGAAATTTTAAAAGTTAGTGTATTTTTAAACAGACTACAACAATTAACACTAAACTTAAAAAATTTAAATAAATGGGTGTTCCATCAGTTAATGCAATTTAGACTTTGAAATTTTGACAACTTGCTGTATCTTGGAAACCGTAAGAGCAAAACTCTTGAAATTTTCAAAAACGGTAAAACTAAAAAATCAAAAAAATTTAAAATTGCCAAATATAAAAAATCGCCAAAAACAAAAAAATCGCCAAAACGAAAAAAAGCACCAAACTAAAAAAAATCTCTAGGACTAAAATAAATCGCGAAAAACCGGAAAAATCGCCAAAATGAAAAAATACTTAAACACGAAAATCGCCAATATGAAAAAATCGCCTAAATAAAAAACCCCAAAAACAGGAAAAAATCGCCAAAATGAAAAAAACCCCAAAAACAGAAAAAAAATCGCCAAAATGAAAAAATCGCCAAAATGAAAAAAATTACGAAAATTAAAAAAACCCAAAAAGAGAAATAAACGCCAAAACGAGAAAAAAAGCGATAAAACTGAAAAAAAAGTGTTTAAACTGAAAAAACTTAAAAAAGGAAGAAAGCTAAATCAAAAAAAATTATCAAAACCGAATGTGCGCGAGTCAAAGTCGCACTTTACTGAATTTATTTTAAGTGCAATGCGTACACAACAACAAGAACAGCAACAACTAAGCGATGCACAACAGGAATTAAAAACTAAAAGTAAAGGCATTTACCATAGATGAGCACTGCAGTACCACTAAAGTTTCAGTAAAAACAATAAAAAAATTTTAACAAGTAAATTTTTACTGATTACTAAAATTTTTTCTACAATTTTTATAAATTGCCTAAATGAATTGTTATATGATGTGGTGCATTGAATTTTCAGTAATCAGTAATGCCCGTATTCATAAGGAAATTCTACCAAGTGGCTAAATGTTTTTCATACAAAAGTTTCAAAATTTGAATGAAAAAACTTTGCCACTTCCCAGCTAAAAAAATATGTATGGATATATATGGTTCGGATCCGAAAAATGAGGGTATATGGGCATATATGATTATATATATTCATACATTTTCATACATGTCTGTGTAAATATTCCTTCTACAGTATGCAAAGTTCATATTCACAAAAGCGCACTGCTGTGCAATAAATTAAATTAATAAAAATTACTTTTTTTAGATTTTGAACTGGGAGGTTGTATTTAATGACACATTTGTTTGGACAAATAGTTCAAAACGAAGTAAAAGTCATTTCATTCCTCATTTTAAGTCAAAAGTTAAATCAATTATTTAAAAAACACAAAACTCAAATTCATACTTAAAATTTAATTTAAGAAATCAAATTAAAAACTAATTCAATTAATTATGAAAGAAAAAATAATCCGTCTAACAATAGTTTTCAATTTAAATTTTTGCAGTAATATGAACTTTGTTTCTTATCTAGAGAATTCTGTTGTTTTCGATAAAATTAATGACTGTATTATCCTTTTGATTATTTGATCCACAATATATAAAATCATACAAGAATGGTTTTTTTGTAACAAAAGTTTTTCTTTTTTAAACGTTGACGGTACGCATATAAACTTTGCATAGCGTATCTATTTTGAAATGGATTTCCAATTCTCCAGTGATAAAATCCAAGCTTATTTTAATGCAAAAACGATCTTATGTGAGATATCATGTATGCATACATTCTTATATGGCTCCATATATTGCATGTTATTTCTATATATGGATCCACATATGAAGAGATTCATAATTAAATTGGAATATATGAGCTCATATATTATAATACATTTCTTATATTAGTCCATATATTAGCTCATATATAATAGTTTTGCCATGTATAATCCCATACATTTCCGTACATGAATTCATACATATTCATATATAGTTATATACATTCATATAGTAAAAATATATGGACCATATATAATTTTTTTAGCTGGGTTGCTACAATTTTATTATGATTACGGCCCTACGATTTTACTGGTAATGCAAATTAAATTTCATTAGCTTTTGAATGCAGTACATAGTATACATATACTGCAGTGTGCCCATTTACTAACCAAATAAGTTTAATAAAACAAACAAAAACCAACAAATTTCTATGTATTTACAATATTGAAAGTTTTAATACTTTTAATTAATTAATTTAAAAAAAAGATACTAAAAGCATAAGTACTTCAAACTTAAAAAAAATTTTCATTACTAGATGTTTACACATCTCCTCTGTGATCGGACTCACATTGCTTTTTTAAAAATGTGAACTTTGCATACTGTATAGGAAATATTTACACATACATGTATACAAATGTATGGATATATATTATCATATATGGCCATATACCCTCATTTTTCGGATCCGAACCATATATGGGATATCATATATGCTCCATATATATTTTTTTAGCTGGGAAGTGTTTATTTTTTTACCAAATCAACAACAGATAATGGGACTGATGCAAAAAGAAAATGATTCAATTAATATATAAATGTATATAAAAATTTAACTCAGCAAATTAAAAATCGTCAACGTGGCAGTGATATTCGAGTCTATAAGATCCACTACATGCAAGAACCGTCAAATTGAAATAAAATAAATGCAGTAAAGTTCCGTGCGGACACTACATATTTAATACTATACGAATTTTTTACTTTTTGCGCTTGCTTTTTTTTTTGGCGATTTTTTCGGTTTTGTCAACTTTTTTACTTCTGCCCATATATATTCATATATTTTTAATATATGAATGTATATAAATGTAAATGAATACCCAGCTAAAAAAATATGTATGGAGCATATATGATATCCCATATATGGTTCGGATCCGAAAAATTAGAGTATATGACCATATATGATTATATATATTCATACATTTTCATACATGCATATGTAAATTTTCCCTCTACAGAATGAAAATTTCATATTCATACTCTCTTGATTCACAAAAGCGCACTGCTGTGCAATAAATTAAATTACTAAAATTACTTTTTTTTTAGATTTTGAACAGGAAGGTTGTATTTAATGAAACATTTGTTAGAACAAATTATGAAAAACGAACTAAAAAACATTTCATTGATCATTCTAAGTCAAAATTATGAATCAATTATTTAAAAAACACAAAACTCATATTCGTACATAAAATTTAATTTAAGAAATCTATTAAAAAGTAATGCAATTAATTATAAAAGAAAAAAAAATTCGTCGTAACAATAGTTTTCAATACAATTTTTTTGCATTAATATGAACTTTGTTTCTTATCTAGAGAATTCTGTTATTTTCTATAAAATTAATGGATTATCGTTTAATTTAATATATTAAATGGGGCCACGCAAGAATTGTTTTTTTTTTTTGTAACAAAAGTTTTTCTTTTTTAAACGTTGAGGGTACGCATATAAACTTTACATACCGCATCTATTTTCTAATGGATTTTCAATTCACCAGTGATAAAATCCAAGCTTTTTTTTTGTAAAAACGATTTTATGTGAGATATCATGTATGCATACATTCTTATATGGCTCCATATATTAAATCTTATTTCTATATATGGATCCACATATGAAGAGCTTCATAATTAAATTTCCATATATGAGCACATGTATTATAATACACTTCATATATTAGTCCATATATTAGCTCATATATAATAGTTTTGCCATGTATAATCCCATACATTTCCATACATGAATTCATACATACTCATATATAGTTATATTCATTCATATGAGCGCACATATGGAAATTTAATTATAAAGCTCTTGATATGTGAATCTATATATATAAAAATAATATGTAATATATGGTGCCATATAAAAATGTATGTACCCAGCTAAAAAAATTATATATGGTCCATATATTTTTAATATATGAATGTATATAACTATATATGAGTATGTATGAATTCATGTATGGAAATAATTATATGGGATTATACATGGCAAAATTTATATATGTATATATGTATATGAAATGTATTATAATAGAAGAGCTCATATATGAAAATTTCAGTATGAAACTCTTCATATGTGGATCCATATATAGAAATAAGATTTAATATATGGAGCCATGTAAGAATATATGGATACATGATATCTCACATAAGATCGTTTTTGCAATCAAAAAAGCTTGGATTTTATCACTGGTGAATTGGAAATCCATTAGAAAATACATACGGTATGCAAAGTTTATATGCGTACCTTCAACGTTTAAAAAAATTTTTTGTTACAAAAAAAAAACCAATTCTTGTATGATTTTATATATTGTGGCCCCTTTCAATATATCAAATAATCAAAAGGATAATTCAGTTATTAATTTTATAGAAAATAACAGAATTCTCTATTCATATTAATGCAAAAAATTATATTGAAAACTATTGTTAGATGGATTATATTTTCTTTTATAATTAATTACAATAGTTTTTAATCTGATTTCTTAAATTAAATTTTATGTACGAATATGAGTTTTGTGTTTTTTAAATAATTGACTTTTGACTTAAAATGATGACTGAAAAGACTTTTAGTTCGTTTTTCATTATTGGCCAAATACAACCTCCCTGTTCAAAATCTAAAAAAAAGTAATTTAAGTAATTTAATTTATTGCACAACAGTGCGCTGTTTTGAATCAAGAGATTATGAATATGAACTCTGCATAATGTGGAGGGAATATTTAGACATTCATGTATGAAAATGTATGAATATATATAATCATATATGCCCATATACCCTAATTTTTCGGATCCGGACCATATATGTGATATCATATATGCTCCATACATATTTTTTTAGCTGGGCAAGCATGATATCTCACATAAGATCGTATTTGCAATCAAAAAAATTTAATGTTATTAACTCGATCTTTTTCTCTCATTTTTATCACTGGTGAATTGAAATTCTATTAGAGAATACATACGGTATTCAAAGTTTATATGGGTATTTTTCTGGTGTCGAATGTGATGCTCGTATGCATTTAAAATATAAAAAAACAAAATAAAAAATATTTTCAGGTTAGTTTTTATTCTAAGTTATAACTTATAGAGAGCACTAGAATATATGTTAAGGTTGACAGCATATAGAAGTAGGGATAAAAGAAAATGGTAAAAAGAAGTAGAGGTTCCAATGCGACAAAAATGGAAGTAATTTTCATGCACACGCTTAGAAAGGAGAAATTCAGCAAAGCCTGACATAGTTTCGTATTGCAATTAACTTTAGAGTTTTATGTAACAGTTTTAATTTTTAAATGCATTTGGCTTTGGCAAAAAAAATCTCGTTTGTATTTTTTTAAGCTTAAATCTGATTCCACAATGATTCCACTATTTAGTTTTTTTTAGTAACTTTTAAACAAATTTGTTACTCAAAATATAAAATGGATATTATTAATATAGATTAAAATATTTCTTTATCTGAATACGCAGCCCGAACTGCTTTTATTTCTACACCATCGCACAGAGGGGTATTTGAGCAAAAAACTGAACATTGTTTTTTTTTAGTTCATATTGATCGTGAAAAGTTATTGAGTTCTCCTATGTTCATAGGATTTTAAATCTTAAAAATAAGAAAAATCGGACAAAGGGGAAACAAGTTACCCGTAGAGAAACTAATCCTACCTCTAAAAAATTGAAAAAATCAATTTTTTTCTTAACTTTGGTTTTGCAAATGCAACTTTTTATGTCGGTGAAAGTTCAAAACCGTAAACTTGGACCAAGGAGACCGTAAGATGACATTTTCGTCAACATCTCCTTTTGTGTGCGGTGACAATTTATTATTTGCAAAAATAATCTAAATATTAAAAAAATGTACTACTTGTGCTTTAATATCAAAAAATAAACTTTTGAGCTTTTGTGGGCAGCGGGAAGCTAACGTCCCCGGAACGGCCCTGTCAAAAAAGTTTCTAGCTCATATTTACCTATGCAAAGAGGAGCAAAAACAGAAAAAGGTGATATTTTGGCTCAAATACTCCTGTGCATCGCAAGAAAACAAGTGCAATTTTTGGATGCCAGGAGTTTTTTTTTTACTTTCTTCCATTTGTCAATGAATTGAAAGGAATACTCTTCAACTAGTTCAGATGAAATAAAATATACTATGAACACTACCCAGCTCACATTTGACAAAATACATATTAAGAAAAATTGGAATGCATTGTTCATGAAAAAATATTCGGAAAAATATAAAAAATATATCTTCAACATTTTAAGTTTGTTCTCCTAATATTATCTTCAAATCAGCAGAATCTGCTGTTTCTTTGCATTCATTTGTAATGCCACTCAATCGGCAAATATTGTCAGTATTTTTGTAATAGTTGTATATTACATTTTCTTTACAGAGTGATATTTCTGAACCTGTGTCTATTATAAATGTTAATTTATAATTAATGCTTTTTACCGTTAAGAAAAGAAAATTCGTTGTCCCAATATGCAGTGTATAAACCCTTAATTTTCCCTGTTCGGAGATTCGTAATGAGTCTCCAGGGTTTGTACGTTTCCCTGTTGTTGTACTGCATGAACATTGGAGTAGCTTCTTCCTCTTGTGTTATTATTGTATCTATTACCTCTGTTGGATGTATTGTTGTTATAGCCATTGTAATTATTGTTGTAGTTGTTATAGTGTCTGTTATTGTTATTATTTCTGTTATGATTTCTGTTGTTATTGTTAAAATTTCTGTTGATATTGTTATAGTTTCTGTTGTTCTTATTTATGTTAAAATGTCTATCCGTCTGTGGATTGATATGATTTCTGTTTCTGTTATTTCTAATTCCTGAATTATTTCTGTTTGTGTTATTGTAATAATTTCGTTTATTATTGTTCATTTGTAAAGTTGTAAATGTATCTGATAGTTGTAATGACCTTTCCTGTGTACTTGCAATGTTATAGGCTTGTGCCAAAGTCTTGGGTTGTGCAGCTATTACAGCGGTTCTTATGTCTTTATATAAACCTTCTTGAAAAATTTCCAGAGCCAGTTTTTCGTTCATAGTCTTAATCGTAGAGCGAGCTACTTGATTTGAACTGTCCTCCAGTTCTGAAATTTGTACCAATGTCAAGTCCGCTATTAAAGTGTTAATCCGTTCTTTGTAATTAAGTACATTTCCTTTTTGCTTGGTATTCTTTAAATCAAAATGTATGCTGCTTGCCGTTCTTGTGGATTTGAAATGTTTTGTTAGAACTGTTTTAAGTTCTTCGAAAGTTTCAGGTGTGTTTTCTATAATCAAAATATCCCTGACTCTGTCTACTAATTTTATCGCCAATACATATTTTAATAGGTTGTTTTTTCCTTGCTCATTTAGTTCAGAATGCACCATTTCTATCATTGAAAGGAAAATATTAACATGTTTTAGTTTTCCGTCGAAGACTGGAATTATATCCGAAGCCTTTTTGCTGTCAAAGTTCGACATGATTTTAGGATTTTCAACTTCTTGCTCTATTTCTAATTTTTCTCCTTTATGTTCTGTCAACAGCTGAATTGCTCTTTCTCTCAAATCTCTGAATTGAGTAATTTTCTCATCTCTTAAGGAATTTGCTAAATGCCCTACAAGTTTTTCGAATTTTTCACTCAACTGTTGTATTGACTTTAATTTTTCCTGTATAGTTTCTTTTGTGCATTTCTTTGCTATCGATTTTCTAGCATTCGTAATTAACTTTTCTAATTCTTCAAAAATCTGTTCCATTAATTATATTTATTTCTACAGCATTTGATAAAAAAAATTAGATTTTCTTTATTTAAATTTTGTTTTGTTATTTATACATTTTGTACAGAGTTTCTTACAACCTGTTTCTTTATATAATGCTGTAAGGATTTAAATATGGCTACTAGTATGAAAATTATCAACAAAATTATTATAATTTCTTGATCTATTGTTATTTTATTTGTGTTTATAGCATTGGCATTCGCATGGCCCTCTACTTTTGCATCTGCGATGCCCATTTTGAGTTATTCTAATGTATATTCTATTCTATCTTCCTCGGTTAACTGAAAAGTGTGTAGTCCTAGATTCATAACCTCTCTTAAAATCTAACATTGAAGCCAAATTTTCTTATTCTTATTTCCAAATCTTTAAAGTATAACTTAATGTTATATTTATTTATATTAATTTATTTTAAATTTGTAAAATCTTAGCATAATATAAAATTTAAGGAAAAATTTTGAATTAAACTGGATTAAGGAAAAAAAATATTTTTATTTATTGAGTATGTTTGTTGATGTCTAGTTTCTCCAACCGGTTCTTCTGAGTTCTATCAGTTGCTGTATCAATGTTTGTTTTTGTTTTCCCTGACTAATGCCTATTATTCGCTGAAGGTCCTTGCAGGTTTTTTAAAATTTTACCTTTTTTCCTCCTTTCTTCTTTTTTTTTGATTTTTGATTGGTTCCTGAAGTTTTGTAATTGTTGTTGGTAATTTTTATGTCTAGCCTGATACTGCTCTATTGTGATTGGCTTAGGGCCAGCAGACTTTGGAGTCGGTGTATAGGTTGGTGGTTCTTCAATTGGTGTTCCTTCTGGAACGTACTCCTCTTGTATAAATTTTTGCCAGCGTTTGAAAATTTCGTTGACTTCCTCTTGAGTCATTTGGAAAAATAAATTTAAATGTTAAATTTTGTAGAATTCTCCAGCAAGGGGAGAAAAGAAAAAAATTTCAAAATCTCAAAAAGGTAAACATGCAGGATTTCAAAAATGTATCCTGTTTTTTTATATTCTCCAGAAATAGATTGGCAGGATCACCATATAGTGTAATTAAATTTGTTTATTAGAAATGGTGTGTTTAAATTGTTTATTTATTTTTCAGTATAACTAAGCTCTGCAGCCGCTTTTCTTCAGCACCAGAAGTGCCGATCTTAATAGAGAAATGAAAGATCTCACTTGATTGCTTGATCAATTATTTCTGAATTTTATTTACAAAAATCACTAACTTATATACTAACTTATTCTAAGGGTCAGCATTAATGTGGCAATACAACAAACCAATGGTAGATTTACTGTTCCCACAGAACTTTGCAATCTTGACAAATTTTTGGTTATCAAACCCAGCCAAATCAATACCAAAAATTTCAATTTAATTTCACATTATAAATTGTTTTATGCCAACAGTTTACTTCATATAGTATTCATGTTACAATTTCGCTTGATACAAATTATTTAATACAAACAAAAAAAAACGTAATGTCCATTACTGCTGACCAACAAAAAAATATTTAGCGTAAACAAAAAAAATGAATTCAAGTTCAATGTCTTACAGTAAATAAAATTCTTACAGTGCTTATGTTAATTATAGATTCACTACAAATTAGTGTTTTTTATGGGAATTATTACAATTTAAGTTTAAAATTTTTAAACGCACTAATAATCCCAAATTAATATTTTACTTATTAAGTAAAATATTTTCTTTTTTAAATACATTTAAATTGATTATTGAGGGGATTAGCTGGATCCTATGCGCATTTCACTGTTGCTAATGCAGATCATCAGGGAACCTTTACCCAAAGCTTCTTAGAACAACTAGAGTTATTCCCTGAGTTGGTTCCCTGATGATCTACATTAGCAGATCACACTCTATTCTTAAATAGCTGTTGTTAATATTAACATTTATTTTCTTTTACATACTCTTATGGTAGGTTGTTTATGCAACCAGGCAGGTTGCATTGTCGGTTGCATAGTGTGTAGTCTTGTTTAAGGTTGCATTTGAAGTTGCGTTCGAAGTTTCGAAAATATCAAAATGTTTTGATGTTTATGGGTTGCATTGACGGTTTCATTGTAGGTTGCAGTGTCTTTATCAAAATATTCGAAAACGTGTTGCGTATGCAAGTTGCACAGTCTGCACCTATCATTACGACTACAATTTGATGCTGAAAAAAGTCTGCCAATGTAGCAATAGTAAAGTAAGAAAATAAAAAATATGTTGATTATTGAGTTCTTGTTTCAACTTTGTTATTTGTTATTGAGCCTCTCATTTGTTTAAATGAAAGTTTATAATATAATAACTCTAGATGTTCTAAGAAGTTTTGGGTAAAGGTTTCCTTATGATCTGCATTAGCAACAGTGAAATGCGCATAGGATCCAGCTAAGCCCCTCAATAATCAATTTCAATGTATTTAAAAAAAAATGTTTTACTTAATAAGTAAAATATTAATTTGGGATTATTAGTGCGTTTAAAAATTTTAAACTTAAAATTTATTTATATTTTAGTCGATCAAAAAACAAA
The DNA here is from genome assembly GCA_949987645.1 of Tachina grossa. NCBI lineage: Eukaryota > Metazoa > Arthropoda > Insecta > Diptera > Tachinidae > Tachina > Tachina grossa. Next base: position 85,090,930 of record OX465274.1, read on the forward strand.
TATTTTTTTAGAATTAGGATATTTGGTTGAAAAAAACATGATATTTTTTAAATATATTTATTTTTAATCAATTCGTGAGATCTTTTACACAATACTACCCAGCAAAAATACATTACCATCACAACTGATGGCCAAATTTCATTACTCGCGTACAAATCCCATTACATTAAATATAAGAAAAGGCTGTTTAAGTCGATAAATGAGGAGAATGATTTTTTTGGGTTTAATAGATGACGTGAACATGTTGCCAAACAAAAAAAGCAAGTGCTTCTCAATACTCGATTATTTTAGTATTTACGCATGACTGAAAGCCTCTTCCATTTCGAGGTGGTCATATTTACCACTCTCTTACTCAATCTCCACTGCTACTGAATATATTTAAAATACATACATTATTTCTGCAGCGAACCAATAACCAACCCACGATTTGACGCTGGTAATGTAAATTTCCATTGGTGAAAGAATTTTCAAAATCGGTTTGGGTGTGAAAGCGTAGCAAACAAACAAACAACCTCACTTTTACATTTATAATATTAATAAGGATGTCAATTGTTGTTTCTTTTTTTTATTTGAAAAAGAAATTGTACTTGTGATGATTTTTTTTCTTCAAAATATGATTTTATTTCCGACAAATGATGATTTTCTTCGCAAAGCTTCTGGCAGCCCTGTTTTGTACGTCGACGAACGAAGAAAACACAATTTTCTCTCTCTCTCTCTCGCTCTCTCTTTGTATACACAATAACCAACTTTGTCAACTCGGTGCGTTTCCCACCATTTTTGGTGCTTTTTTAAATTTTTTGTGCGAAAAATTCCTTAGTTGGTGCGTGGTGCGCTTTTTTTTAATTTTCGGTGCGATTTTTAATGTTTGGTGGCAAAAGCAAGCAAGTTTGGTATCAAAAACTATCTTTGTACAATAAAATACACAGTGCAACATTTTTAATAATAACAATAAATTTTACAGACCACAATAAAAACAACAAGCAATGGTGCTTAGGATGTATCAAATCAAATCCACAAAGTAAAATGGTCTTGATGTTGTATATGAATTGTATTATGTAAAGAAAATGAAACATCCCAGCTAAAAAAATTATACATATATGTGACGCGCAAAATAGAAAGGGACCTAAGGGTAAAAACCGGTTTTGTTCAGGAGAGCCATTTTAAAGATTTAAATACGTGTATCTTTGGTGTACCATCACATTATAAAACGCGCATATCTCTGGGAGGGAACACTTTTGGGGCATGGGATCGGTCTCATTCGATGCTCAGATGTTGTCCACAACAACAACAAAAAAAAATTGTTAATTTAATTATTGTTTTTCGCACGTCATTTGTTTCTATATTTATGATTTGAATGGGTTAAAGTTCATATCGCTTTTTAAGCCAAATTACCTGTGATAATTATAAATGAACAAATAACACCAAGGTTTAGTTGTAAAAATTCTGACAACACATAGTTGAACGGAACAGCTAGCCGTTTTCGAAGGCCACTAAACCTTCATCATCAGCGTTCTTCTGTGTTTGGTCCACTGTGTGTGGTGTCAGTTAATGTAGATTTCTGCTTTATATACGAAACTTTTTTGCAAATAGAATATGTGAATTGTTTTGATTCATCGTATTTGAATTTGCTGAAAGATGTTTTGCAATGAAAGCTCATCTTACCTTCTCTAAACTTACAACAGTCTTACCATTGTCGTTTGTTCTTTACTAATTAGTTAACTAATTAAAAAAGTTTCGTATAGGTTACGATTACAAATGTATATAATGCATAGCATATGTCAGTGAAAGGTGTTGTGCCAAACAAGAACTTGGTCAAAATTTATATCTCACTGCTTTTGATGCCCGAAATTTTTGATAGGAACTTGGCCTTTTTTCACATTGATGTTTTTGTGAGGATCTGACAACTTTTTGAAAATTTTTCTATGATAACACTTTTTAAACTTATTTTTTTTTATTCATGATCACTGTGCCAGTTAAAAACTTCACAGTTGCATAAAATAATAGGTAAGAGCATGATGAGTGTTGGATTGTACACCTTAAAAATTAATTATTGTGTTATTACAACGGGTCGCCAGTGTGTACGCAATTTGTTAAGAGTCGTCTGGAAAGAAACATGTAAAATACAGCGTCAGTTTTAGTGGGACTGATCCCGCCTATTTTCTCAATATATGTACATATTAAAGTCTGCTTAGCCGAAGTACATATATCAAAAGGCTATGCCCAATGTGCATGCAAAGTTTTAATAGGGTAGGTGGTGCTTTAATTTTTGGATTTTCCGATTGAGTAAATCAATTAGGACTTTTTGTCTACAAAATGTCAGTTTTTTACAGTATAATATTACGTAAAATTTTTATGGGCCTGGCCCCGCCGACTTTTATATCTGTTAGTGCTTATGATTCATGTAAAGTTTTGTAGGAAAAATCTAATGAGAAATACATGAGTAATAGACTAAAAACTGCTAAGCCGAAGTACATGAAAGAAAAAGCTAAGATTTATGGGTGAAGTCACGGCCACTTTTACAAACAGGAAATTTTTACTTTGGATAAGTGCAATATATATGAAAAGTTTCAATAAAATTTAACTTAATTTTCAGTTTAAAGTGCTTGCTCCCATTCCCTGATTGAAGCTTCTGGTTTCTTAGATTTTTCTTAGTGATCTCTGATCTAGATTAATTTGTGTACCAAATTTCAGCTATCTAGTGCGACTTGGAGTTTTAGCGGATAAAACTTCTTGGTTTTAATTTTTCCCATTGGCTTACTCATCAATTACTTGTGTATAAAATTTCAGCTCTCTAGCGTGAACTTTACCCTATAATTTTATGAGCATTACCCCTCCCACTATTTTAAACTCACAATATTGCTGTGAGCAGCGCTTATAATTCATGCTTACTTTCTTCTAAAATATGCTAGACCGAAGTAGATTAAGCACAAGGCTAAAATTTTATGGGAGTTATCACGCCCACTTTTTTAGGTGATAGTTTAAAGTATTGTTACGCGTAACGTATATGCAAGGTTTCACTAAAATGGCTTAAGTTAAAAGCTGTATATTAACAGCCTTATTTATATAACTTATTAAGGCTTTAAAGGGGTTTTAAAAAATGTTTCTTAAAAAGTCTTAATAAGTTTTATAAATAAGGCTGTAAGTTTTCAGGTTCAAAAATAGTAGCATGGCCCAGCCCATTCTGGTAAAAATTTTTGGTTTTTCAGATTTCTCTAGTTGGTTTCTGGCCTAGACCTACCTGTGTATCAAATTTAAGCTACTTTTAATTTTTAATTTTTGTCAGCGCAGCCCCGCCCCTCTGACTAAAATTTCCGGCTTTTCTGCGTTTTCTTGTTGTTTTCTCCCCTATACCTATTTGTGTATCAAATTTCAGCTCCTTAGCGCAACTTTTAGTTTATAATTTTAATGAGCGTAACCCCGCCTACTCTTCCAAACTGGATTTTTTCGGCCACTGCTTATTATTCCTGTCAAGTTTCGTTGCAAACGGATAATAATACATACAGAAATAGTATATCTAAATATGCTGTGCCGAGTACACGAAAATGAGGTTGAAATTGTATGGGCGTGTTAACGCCCACTTTTTTCATAAAAAATTTTTAGGCTTGCTTTATCGCAGCATGTATGCCGAATTTCAATAAAATAGCATCCATTAAGCGCCTTAGATTTGCTTTTTTAATTCTAGCCTTTATGGGCGTAGCCCCGCCCTCTTGGCCAAAATTTTCAGGTTTTAAATTTTTTTTAGTTTATTGCTTACCTAGACCTAGTTCTGTAGTCAGTTTCAGCTCACTAGAACAGATTTTAGTTTTTATGGTTAAAATTTTTAGGTTTCCAGATTTTTTTGGTTCATTGCTCACCTAGATCTACTCGTGTACCAAATCTTAGCTATAGCGGAAGTGCGTCATCAATTTGATGAGTGATCAGTGAGTCAGTGAGTATGTCTTAAAATATGCTCTTTTTGCACCTCCATATCTCCGGAACATTTCATTGTAAAATTTTCAAACTTCGCATATAAGGTTATAAGGATTTATTCTAATTATGATTTAAATTTCATAATTTTACGGTCGCGTGAGCGTTTTTTGACTCACGACACGCACGCTAACGCAAAAAAATATTTTACTCACGCACTTTCACGCACGAATGATATTGAAAATTTTCACGATCACGCACGCTCACGAACAAAATAATTCTTAATCACGCACGAGTGGTTTACAACTTATCACGATCACGCACGCTCACGAAAAAGTATGTAATCTAATTTGTATCTTTTTTTGGGTTGAAATTAGGTTTTTACACATATATATGTATGTATGTATGTACATACGAATGCACGTGTATGTATATGTAAAATTTACATTGCACAGTGGAGACTTGTACAAAGTAAATGGCAATAAATCTAGAACTTCTGAACTACTGATTGGATTTATATGAAACTCCAATATCCGTAGAGGAGGACTTAGGCTTTGTAACACATGTCATGACAGCCTTCTGGCTTGACCTGGACATGAGTTACAGTGGGCCAAAGTTGACTACCTGGGACTCAAAAAAACTTCCGAGGCTTGTAACTTTTTTAAAAATTATCCGAATTTTACCGGATAAAACATTTTGACATAAACTTGAAGTTCTTAAGAAATAATTTCCCAAGATGTGTTTCCGTATCTCTCATAAGATATTTTACTTAAGACAAAAAATTTTTTTTTTGCCTTGACCTTTTTTTTTTGTATTTCGCCTATTAATTTTAATTCATTGTTGGATTTTAAGTTAAATTTTTGAAAAAATTTTATATAAAAATGGGACAAAAATTATTAACATATTCATTCGTCAAATCGGGAAAAGGCTAAACAATGAAAACTTTAAAATTCCCCTGAAAAAGGCATGTGTTTCTATAAGTATCTTCACTATTTTCAGTTTTGTAAAAAACTTTGTTTAATACATTTTTAATTTTTTAATTGCATAGCGCTTTTGTATTTTGGACATGTACCCTGCATTCAGCAATGTCCTAAATAGAAAATTTTAAAAATATTTTTTGTGTTTCCAGCTAGTAACGCATTTTGTGAAAGTTTTTAGTATCTTAAGCAATTTAATAAGCAAAAGGAAAGAAATCGATTGTCTTTCGATCTTCCTAGAGCAGAAATATTAATACGAAGTATCTTAGAGGAATCTTACAAAGATTTTCAAAGATTTCTTCAAATACCTAAAGGTTTGGATTTAGCAAAATCCGTAAGCGCAAATACAAAATATATGCGGCAGAAAAAATAAAATTGGGCCTTTTGAGCTCTTCAGTTATAAAACTGAAAAAACCGTTGGCCCCAATATTTACGCCTTAGAAACGGCTTGATGAATATAATTTAATTTTATATCTTTATTTCGTTACTTTATTGCATTTGTAATATAAAATTTAACAAATATTTGCTACTGCCACCTAACAAACCATATAAACGGTATAACTCTATTCAATCAGCTGTGCAGGCTGAGCACAACATGTTGACTAATGTACACATTTGTATTAACTTTTTATAATTTTTGCACCAACGTACAGACAAATCAAATTTTTTTTGTTTTGTTTGTGTCTTTTAGTATGACTTTTTTTCGTTATTAATTTTAATACGTACAGCTACGATCAAAATAATATCAGTACGAAATAACATGGAGACCTAACGTTAAAACTCAAAGGCTTATCTTTAAAACTAAATCGAACATTACTAAAAAATAAATTGTTTTGTAGACAACTTATTTAATTTATACTATCATCTATTCGATAACAGATTATATAATTAATGAATATGCGACGATGGTCGAACAGGAAAATCAAATTATTTTAATATAATTTTTTAGATACCGGTTTGTCCATTTTTTATATCTCGCCTTTTTTAAATAAACAATTATGTATTTTTAGTAATAATCTAGATGATCGCCAGTTTTGCAGTCCTTTTAATTTTTGACCTTCAATTTTTTATTAGCTAAGGAAATATTTATTTGCTTATTTTTTATTACTCTAAATAAAGATATAACAAAATTAAACAATAAAATACTTCCTTAGTTATCAAAAATGTTGAAGGTGAAAATTAAAAAGACTGAAAAACGGGTTTATTTAACAACACAAATCTGGTTATACAATCTGTTCTAGATAGACGTAAACAAAAGCTAAATAAATTATCTACAAAACATTTTTTATTTTTTCTTAATGTTCGATTTCGTTTTAAAGATAAACCTTTTTGAATTTTAACGTTAGATGCCGATATTATTTCGTGTTACTATTATTTTGATCGTAGCAGATACATCTGTTTGCACTAGTTTTGCGTGTTTTTTGGTTCTAGTATGAACAAATATGTTATTTATCGTTTTCTGTTACTAGTTGTAAATGTTGATTTTTTAAGCAATTATTGTATGGTTGGCCAATGAGCAAATGAAAACAACACATTTATTTTTTTGTTTTTCTAAGGCAAATAAGATACATAAAACTGCTTTTACCATAAGTGCCTTATGATATGTTGAGAAAAAAATGTAATTGGCTGATGAATGAATGAATGAAAGCAAAATTTAACAAACATATGTAAGTAAATCGTACATGTACATGAAACACATGCATTTGTAATTACTCTCAGAGCAAAATTGTCTCTTTCTCTCTCTATACTTTGGCTGCGCCACAAACTAACATAACGAACGTCCGCACATACATCTGCACATCATGTATTTGTTTCAATAGTGGTTTTTTCATATATTTGTATTACAATATGTATTTTTTGAGCAAAAAAAGATTAAACAGTTGCTCAGCAGCAATACAATAAGCAATTGTTATTTGTTTTCTATTGTATTTTAATTTTGAAAAGCACGCACATACAATAACTCCTATACTAGTTCTGTCGCTCACACTACACCCTGCAGACCACATGGAGACATTGGCACCAAAGATTCACTAGTAAATTTTAGGGGCTCTAGTCTACAATATCGATATATCCTCTCACGTTGTCAATAGTAAACTTATAGTGACTTTGTCAATAGTTCTACTGACTAGGTGTACCCCAGCCAATGCAAATGCCTATTGACAAATAACATAGGGTTGTCATTCAAAATTTATCAGTAGACTTTAGCATTATTGAGAATGTAGTTCTTTTACGACCACATGAAGATATTTGAACCGCAGATTCACTCGTAGATTTTAGTGACCCTCGTCTACATATATTTATTTAATATTATTGCACAACATAATAAAAAATAAAAACAAACTACTGACGAGTTCATTGACAATATCACCAGTCGTCTCTAACGTATCTCTACTCGCGCATAAAAGGAAAGTTGTCGACATTTTAACTAGTACAATTGTCGCTGGAGAAAGCGTATTGACATAGAGACATATGGTTCTAGGTTGACTAGAGGGCAATTATATGGTACATACCATGGTATATTTGTTTTGGCTATACAAACGAGTATACAAATGCAACCCTTTAATATACATATGGATAAATGTACTGAAAAAATTTAGGTTTAGTTATTTTTGGCTATGTTAATAGTGTATTAGAGTATTATTTAAAAAAAATTAATAAAACAATGTAAACATATATTTTTTAATAAAATTATTTGTATAACAAAAAAGTAACTACTCTTTCGTGAAAATTTTATTTCAAAATGTCCAGTTTTTTTTTAATAATCCCGCTTTTTTAATTAAAATGTCCAGATTTTCGTTAATCTCAATCTGGCAAGCCTGGTTCTTAGCCATGTTTTAAGAAAATCGGTCCAGCTGTTTAGAGGATATCGCATCTTCTCTAGATATATTCGGAGGTTTTTAAAATTTTTAATTTTTGTTGTTAATTACACTGTGGAACAAAATTTCAATCAAGTCCTGACCAAATGAATTTGACACATGATCTTAATGTAGAATTTTTCACCAAATCCGAATCTAAATTCAGAATGGTCCAAGGTAGATCAGATTTCGAGATATTGCAAAATTACCGTTATCTGGGTTTTTAAAAAAGATGATATCACTTTAATAAAAGAATCTTTTTTTTTTACTTGAAAAAAAAACATAAAATTGTTAAAACAACCATCAGTTTCTTGTAAAAATTGATCAAGAAATGACTGAACTACAGTGGAATAAAGTTCAAATTTCACAAAAAATTTAATGATTTTTTGCAATTTTGATTTTTTCAACTTAGTTTTTTTACACTAAATAACTAATTTTCGCTCAATTTTGTCACTTATCACGTTAGATTATTTTAATAGAAACATTATGTACTCAATAGAATACAAATCGGTGCAAAAATGATAAAGGTACAGGAGATTAATTGAATTATCCCACTTTTATCAAATCAAAAAAAAAAAACAAGTAAATAAAGCAATAATTATATACATATGTAGGTAACAATTAAGTTAAAAATGGCTTAAAACTGTTGAGTTGCTTTGTTTGTTGTAATTATTTTCTACTTCTCGCACAAGGAACCAACAATAGTCGCCCAACATCGCCTTATCATACGCCCCTTGATACCGATGTTCCATTTCTTGTATTTGTTGGTGAAAACGCTCACCATGCTCGTCACTTTCATCGCCAAGTTTATTTGGGAAATGTAAATGCAAAAGGTGTATTTTTAAAGATATATTAACTCCTTTTTTAAGAAAGACATAAAAATGAATGTTAACATAAATAAAAACAAAATCATGTTAAAAACTTTACCAATTTTCTCATAATTTTTTAACAAGCCTTGAATTATATCTTTATAGTTTGGGCTCCTGAAATTTCTTAGAAAGCCTGGTACAACTAAACCAAATGACCTACGTGCTTTTAATTCATCTTCTGACAAAATCGAATCAAATTTGGAATCTTTAAGTAGCTTAGTAATTTGTGGTCCTATAAAAACACCTTCTTTAATTTTGGCATCTGATACGTTGGGGAAAAATGGTTTTCAGGTATTCAAACGGCTTCCTCTTTTTAGCAAAGCTTTGACGAAATTTTTCATTAAGCCAAGTTTAATATATAGCGGCGGCACAATAATGTTTTCCTTTTTTCCAGAGCTTTGTGTTTGACATTATCTTGGCCAAGCGTAAAATTAATTCTATTCGTCCAATCTTTTCGAACATAGTGTTCCTGATGCACTCGGCTGTCCCATTTGCACAAAACAGCAATATTTTGTGTAGCCTTGTTGCAAACCAGTCACCATGGCAACAACTTTTAGATCGGCACAGACTTTCCAGTTATCCTGTTCGTACTTTATCAGGCCCAGTAATTTAGACATGGACTCATATGATTCTTTAACATTAACTGCTTTTAATCTCTACTTGCTGCTGTCGATAAATAAGCGCCAATCATTTGGATTGTATGCCTCCCCAAATTGATTGAATAAGCCGTTTATGTCTTGGCAATAGCATATATTGTCTTTTTTTGAAAAGTAACCGGAAAAACTTTGATGTCGCTTTCTATAATATGAAATTCTTACGTCTGATGTCACAAAATTACATTCCTTCGCAGAATTGCAAAAAATCATAAAATTTTTAATGAAGTTTGAAATTTTGTGCATTGTATCTCCATCATTTCTTGACTAATTTGGCATGCGATGTCTGTTTGTTTTAGTAATTTTACTATCTTTTAATAAAAAAAAGCAATGTGAGTCCGATCACAGAGGAGATGTGTAAACATCTAGTAATGCAAATTTGTATTTAAGTTGGAAGTACTTATGCTTTTAGTATCTTTTTTTAAATTAATTAATTAATTAAACTTTCAATATTGTAAATACATATGAATTTTTTGTTTTTTGTTTGTTTTATTAAACTTATTTGGTTAGTAAATGGGCACACCGCAGTATATGTATATGTACTGCATTCAAAATTGCAGTAAGCAGTAAATTTACTGATTACTAAAAATATTCAGTAAATTTTTACTGCTAATTAAATTTAATTTGTATTACCAGTAAAATCGTAGGGCCGTAATCACAATATTATTGTAGCAAGTGGCAAAGTTTTTTTATTCAAATTTTGAAACTTTTGTATGAAAAACATTTAGCCACTTGGTAGAATTTCATTATGAATACGGGCATTACTGACTACTGAAAATTCAATGCACCTCATCATATAACAAATCATTTAGGCAATTTATAAAAATTGTAGAAAAAAATTTTAGTAATCAGTAAAAATTTACTTGTTAAACATTTTTTATTGTTTTTACTGAAACTTTAGTGGCACTGCAGTGCTCATCTATGGTAAATCCCTTTACTTTTTAATTTTTAATTCCTTTTGTTCATTGTTAGTTGTTGCTGTTCTTGTTGTTGTGTACGCATTGCAATTAAAATAAAGTCAGTAAAGTGCGACTTTGACTCGCGCACATTCGGTTTTGATCATTTTTTTTTATTTGGCTTTCTTCCTTTTTTAAGTTTTTTCAGTTTAAACGATTTTTTCTCAGTTTTATCGCTTTTTTCTCTTTTTGGCGTTTTTTTTCTCTTTTTGGGTTTTTTAATTTTCGCAATTTTTTTCATTTTGGCGATGTTTTTCTGTTTTTTGGGGTTTTTTTCATTTTGGCGATTTTTTCTGTTTTTGTGGTTTTTTTATTTAGGCGATTTTTTCATATTGGCGATTTTCTTGGCGAATTTTCCGGTTTTTCGCGATTTATTTTAGTCCTAGAGATTTTTTTCGTTTCGTACAGAAAAATAACCGGCGTGACGCACCGTCGGCTTCGAGCCGGTCGACTTGTTTCTCTGCTTGGTATTACTTCTTTCAAACACTAATGCACTCATACATAGCTCACACCGAGTTGACAATGCTGTGAAAGAAAAGCAAAGAAATCTCAGCAAAGAAATTAAAGTCAAAAGATTTTTACCCCCTAGCGTATAGATGTTTACACATCAAAAATAGATGAATAAAACGACGAATATTTTTAAAGATATGTGCATTTAAGCCACATCATCTTTTTTAAAAACCCATAAACGGTAATTTGGCTATATCTCAAAAACTGTTCTACTTTCGACGATTTTGACTCCATATTCGGATTCAGCGAACCATTTTACATTAGGATTGGGTATCAGATACATTTGGTCAAAAAACTGTTCCACAGTGTTATTTGTCCAATTACTTGTTTCATTAAATGTTTAAAATGTTAAAAAAGCAATTTAAATAATTTAATTTATTTCACAGCCGTGCGCTTTTTGATGTTTAAACATCTATACGCTAGGGGGTAAAAATCTTTTGACTTTGATTTCTTTGCTGAGATTTCTTTGCTTTTCTTTCACAGCATTGTCAAATCGGTGTGAGCTATGTATGAGTGTATTATGCCCATTTCTTAACTTAATAATCAAACTGTAATTATTTTTAAGTTCTAATTAAATACGAAATTGTGTTCTTGAGTGCATAATTAAATAATAATTAAATGCCCAACCTTGTGTAATTAAGTATTATTTGAGTTTTATGAGCGCACCATGTGTTTTTATGCGTGTGTGTGTTTATTGCAAACATACACATGAACATCATGTGGTTGGGTTGAAAACATCATGTGGTCATATTAGGACAAATTTCGTTTAATTTGCATAAATACATAACATAAACAATTAATAGTTTCATATCATGTTATAAATAAATAGAAAAATGCATTCTGATGCTCCTTTGGTTTCATAAAATGTGTTTTTATGCAATTTTAATTTTCTGCATTTTGATAACCTAACTTTTTTGTTTATGTTAAACAGCTGTTCTTTGGAAAGCTTTCCATAATATTTGGAAATTTTTGAGTGCTGCCGTACTTTCAACGTAATTTCATAATAACTTTAATTAACCACTGAAAAAATGAAATCGTATTTAATTACAACTTAATTTTAAATAAAAATTAGCTAATTATGTACTTAATTTTTAAGTTAAAAACTAGGGGTTAGTGTTTGAAAGAAGCAATACCAAGTAGAGAAACAAGTCGACCGGCTCGAAGCCGACGGTGCGCCGCCGCCGGTTATTTTTCTGTATATTTCCGTACACCAAAGGTGAAAATGAACCGTAAGAGCTACGGACTTGAAATTTAGACACAATATGTAGACATTTGGCCACTACAACAACAAATACATGAGAGTTAAAAACTAAAGGGTGTTCCAAAACGAGCAACGAAAAATGTTAAAATCCCATGTAATATACATACAATTGTATGTACATATATACACTTGAAATTTTAAAAGTTAGTGTATTTTTATACAGACTACAACAATTAACACTAAACTTAAAAAATTTAAATAAATGGGTGTTCCATCAGTTAATGCAATTTAGACTTTGAAATTTTGACAACTTACTGTATCTTGGAAACCGTAAGAGCAAAACTCTTGAAATTTTCAAAAACGGTAAAACTAAAAAATCAAAAAAATATAAAATCGCCAAAACAGAAAAAAAAATCGCCAAAATGAAAAAATCGCCAAAATGAAAAATATTACGAAAATTAAAAAAACCCAAAAAGAGAAATAAACGCCAAAACGAGAAAAAAAGCGATAAAACTGAAAAAAAAGTGTTTAAACTGAAAAAACTTAAAAAAGGAAGAAAGCTAAATCAAAAAAAAATTATCAAAACCGAATGTGCGCGAGTCAAAGTCGCACTTTACTGAATTTATTTTAAGTGCAATGCGTACACAGCAACAAGAACAGCAACAACTAAACGATGCACAACAGGAATTAAAAACTAAAAGTAAAGGCATTTACCATAGATGAGCACTGCAGTACCACTAAAGTTTCAGTAAAAACAATAAAAAAATTTTAACAAGTAAATTTTTACTGATTACTAAAATTTTTTCTACAATTTTTATAAATTGCCTAAATGAATTGTTATATGATGTGGTGCATTGAATTTTCAGTAATCAGTAATGCCCGTATTCATAAGGAAATTCTACCAAGTGGCTAAATGTTTTTCATACAAAAGTTTCAAAATTTGAATGAAAAAACTTTGCCACTTATATGGGCATATATGATTATATATATTCATACATTTTCATACATGTCTGTGTAAATATTCCCTCTACAGTATGCAAAGTTCATATTCACAAAAGCGCACTGCTGTGCAATAAATTAAATTACTAAAATTACTTTTTTTAGATTTTGAACTGGGAGGTTGTATTTAATGACACATTTGTTTGGACAAATAGTTCAAAACGAAGTAAAAGTCATTTCATTCCTCATTTTAAGTCAAAAAATAAATCAATTATTTAAAAAACACAAAACTCAAATTCATACTTAAAATTTAATTTAAGAAATCAAATTAAAAACTAATTCAATTAATTATGAAAGAAAAAATAATCCGTCTAACAATAGTTTTCAATTTAAATTTTTGCAGTAATATGAACTTTGTTTCTTATCTAGAGAATTCTGTTGTTTTCGATAAAATTAATGACTGTATTATCCTTTTGATTATTTGATCCACAATATATAAAATCATACAAGAATGGTTTTTTTGTAACAAAAGTTTTTCTTTTTTAAACGTTGACGGTACGCATATAAACTTTGCATAGCGTATCTATTTTGAAATGGATTTCCAATTCTCCAGTGATAAAATCCAAGCTTATTTTAATGCAAAAACGATCTTATGTGAGATATCATGTATGCATACATTCTTATATGGCTCCATATATTGCATGTTATTTCTATATATGGATCCACATATGAAGAGATTCATAATTAAATTGGAATATATGAGCTCATATATTATAATACATTTCTTATATTAGTCCATATATTAGCTCATATATAATAGTTTTGCCATGTATAATCCCATACACTTCCGTACATGAATTCATACATATTCATATATAGTTATATACATTCATATAGTAAAAATATATGGACCATATATAATTTTTTTAGCTGGGTTGCTACAATTTTATTATGATTACGGCCCTACGATTTTACTGGTAATGCAAATTAAATTTCATTAGCTTTTGAATGCAGTACATAGTATACATATACTGCAGTGTGCCCATTTACTAACCAAATAAGTTTAATAAAACAAACAAAAACCAACAAATTTCTATGTATTTACAATATTGAAAGTTTTAATACTTTTAATTAATTAATTTAAAAAAAAGATACTAAAAGCATAAGTACTTCAAACTTAAAAAAAATTTTCATTACTAGATGTTTACACATCTCCTCTGTGATCGGACTCACATTGCTTTTTTAAAAATGTGAACTTTGCATACTGTATAGGAAATATTTACACATACATGTATACAAATGTATGGATATATATTATCATATATGGCCATATACCCTCATTTTTCGGATCCGAACCATATATGGGATATCATATATGCTCCATATATATTTTTTTAGCTGGGAAGTGTTTATTTTTTTACCAAATCAACAACAGATAATGGGACTGATGCAAAAAGAAAATGATTCAATTAATATATAAATGTATATAAAAATTTAACTCAGCAAATTAAAAATCGTCAACGTGGCAGTGATATTCGAGTCTATAAGATCCACTACATGCAAGAACCGTCAAATTGAAATAAAATAAATGCAGTAAAGTTCCGTGCGGACACTACATATTTAATACTATACGAATTTTTTACTTTTTGCGCTTGCTTTTTTTTTGGCGATTTTTTCGGTTTTGTCAACTTTTTTATTAGTTTTTTATTAGTATTTTTATTAGTCCATATATTAGCTCATATATAATAGTTTTGCCATGTATAATCCCATACATTTCCATACATGAATTCATACATACTCATATATAGTTATATTCATTCATATGAGCGCACATATGGAAATTTAATTATAAAGCTCTTGATATGTGAATCTATATATATAAAAATAATATGTAATATATGGTGCCATATAAAAATGTATGTACCCAGCTAAAAAAATTATATATGGTCCATATATTTTTAATATATGAATGTATATAACTATATATGAGTATGTATGAATTCATGTATGGAAATAATTATATGGGATTATACATGGCAAAATTTATATATGTATATATGTATATGAAATGTATTATAATAGAAGAGCTCATATATGAAAATTTCAGTATGAAACTCTTCATATGTGGATCCATATATAGAAATAAGATTTAATATATGGAGCCATGTAAGAATATATGGATACATGATATCTCACATAAGATCGTTTTTGCAATCAAAAAAGCTTGGATTTTATCACTGGTGAATTGGAAATCCATTAGAAAATACATACGGTATGCAAAGTTTATATGCGTACCTTCAACGTTTAAAAAAATTTTTTGTTACAAAAAAAAAACCAATTCTTGTATGATTTTATATATTGTGGCCCCTTTCAATATATCAAATAATCAAAAGGATAATTCAGTTATTAATTTTATAGAAAATAACAGAATTCTCTATTCATATTAATGCAAAAAATTATATTGAAAACTATTGTTAGATGGATTATATTTTCTTTTATAATTAATTACAATAGTTTTTAATCTGATTTCTTAAATTAAATTTTATGTACGAATATGAGTTTTGTGTTTTTTAAATAATTGACTTTTGACTTAAAATGATGACTGAAAAGACTTTTAGTTCGTTTTTCATTATTGGCCAAATACAACCTCCCTGTTCAAAATCTAAAAAAAAGTAATTTAAGTAATTTAATTTATTGCACAACAGTGCGCTGTTTTGAATCAAGAGATTATGAATATGAACTCTGCATAATGTGGAGGGAATATTTAGACATTCATGTATGAAAATGTATGAATATATATAATCATATATGCCCATATACCCTAATTTTTCGGATCCGGACCATATATGTGATATCATATATGCTCCATACATATTTTTTTAGCTGGGCAAGCATGATATCTCACATAAGATCGTATTTGCAATCAAAAAAATTTAATGTTATTAACTCGATCTTTTTCTCTCATTTTTATCACTGGTGAATTGAAATTCTATTAGAGAATACATACGGTATTCAAAGTTTATATGGGTATTTTTCTGGTGTCGAATGTGATGCTCGTATGCATTTAAAATATAAAAAAACAAAATAAAAAATATTTTCAGGTTAGTTTTTATTCTAAGTTATAACTTATAGAGAGCACTAGAATATATGTTAAGGTTGACAGCATATAGAAGTAGGGATAAAAGAAAATGGTAAAAAGAAGTAGAGGTTCCAATGCGACAAAAATGGAAGTAATTTTCATGCACACGCTTAGAAAGGAGAAATTCAGCAAAGCCTGACATAGTTTCGTATTGCAATTAACTTTAGAGTTTTATGTAACAGTTTTAATTTTTAAATGCATTTGGCTTTGGCAAAAAAAATCTCGTTTGTATTTTTTTAAGCTTAAATCTGGGTCGATACGTGACGCATCGAACGTGACATTTTTTCCACAATGATTCCACTATTTAGTTTTTTTTAGTAACTTTTAAACAAATTTGTTACTCAAAATATAAAATGGATATTATTAATATAGATTAAAATATTTCTTTATCTGAATACGCAGCCCGAACTGCTTTTATTTCTACACCATCGCACAGAGGGGTATTTGAGCAAAAAACTGAACATTGTTTTTTTTTAGTTCATATTGATCGTGAAAAGTTATTGAGTTCTCCTATGTTCATAGGATTTTAAATCTTAAAAATAAGAAAAATCGGACAAAGGGGAAACAAGTTACCCGTAGAGAAACTAATCCTACCTCTAAAAAATTGAAAAAATCAATTTTTTTCTTAACTTTGGTTTTGCAAATGCAACTTTTTATGTCGGTGAAAGTTCAAAACCGTAAACTTGGACCAAGGAGAACGTAAGATGACATTTTCGTCACCATCTCCTTTTGTGTGCGGTAACAATTTATTATTTGCAAAAATAATCTAAATATTAAAAAAATGTACTACTTGTGCTTTAATATCAAAAAATAAACTTTTGAGCTTTTGTGGGCAGCGGGAAGCTAACGTCCCCGGAACGCCCCTGTCAAAAAAGTTTCTAGCTCATATTTACCTATGCAAAGAGGAGCAAAAACAGAAAAAGGTGATATATTTTTTTAATTTCTTCCATTTGTCAATGAATTGAAAGGAATACTCTTCAACTAGTTCAGATGAAATAAAATATACTATGAACACTACCCAGCTCACATTTGACAAAATACATATTAAGAAAAATTGGAATGCATTGTTCATGAAAAAATCTTCGGAAAAATATAAAAAATATATCTTCAACATTTTAAGTTTTCATGTGAAATAATATAAGTGGCACTTGTTTCGCATGGAATTTACAACAAACAAGGTCTGGTTAATATTGCTAGCATTTAAAG
The DNA here is from genome assembly GCA_949987645.1 of Tachina grossa. NCBI lineage: Eukaryota > Metazoa > Arthropoda > Insecta > Diptera > Tachinidae > Tachina > Tachina grossa. Next base: position 85,108,141 of record OX465274.1, read on the forward strand.
TTTTCTGTACGAAGTAATGAATGGTACTCAACATTTTTCAAAAGTTTGAACGAACTAATCTCAAGTAGAAAATATTTTCGTACCAATCAAACACTGCCTTTTCTTTTTCTAAAAGCGAATGCAAATAGCAAAATTAAGCGAATAATTTGAAAATGCGAAAGCGACTGCGAACATTCGTTACATCCCTAGCCAAAACATACATGTTAGCAAGGATTTGTGTAAGAAGTTGACGTTAGAAATCTTGGCGTTTTTGTAATAGATTTAAGGAAACTTGTACAACTTTTCTTTAATATATTACAAAAACGTCAAGATTTCCATCGTCAATCTCTGATACAAACAGGCTGTAAGTTTTAAAAGTAAAAGTAAGGTAAAGTAAATATTTATTTTGTCGAACGTGACCAAATTCGAATAGATTTAAATTATTTAAATTTAATTTTTTTTATAAATTTTCTCTGATGAATTATAAAAATGCAAAAAATTCCGTTTAAATTCAAACTTTGAAACAACTTCTTCGAGCAGTTATGACGCAATATCAATAAATTATCTTTTTTACGGTCGAACGTGATATCACGAAATAGAATAAAAGAAATTAAAAATTTACCGCTAATCAAATTTCCATCGTTCTCTCTTCAAATTACTAAGCTTATAAGAGTAATTTTTTGGAATAGTTGTTACAATTGTTATTTTCTTTTAAGGAATATAATATTAAAACAACATGCAAAAAATCGTATCAGAAATAAGAAATGGCATTTGTACAACAAAATGGACTGCCTTTTCATCTTAGCGGAAAAATTATTATTAAACTGATTAAATTAATAAATTTTAAATATTGCTCTATTACAATATCGTACAATAGTTAGTTTTTAATAACTTTTAATTTTTTGGTTACGGTGGACCTTTTGAGAAAATAGAAAATATGCGTATAGCCTTAACGTTTAAAAATAAAAACTCGTGCAACAAAAAAAATCGTGTAACAAAAAAAATAATTTTTGTAGGATTTTGTATATTGTGGGCCTATTTAATAAATCAAATAATCAAATGGGTAATCCTGTCATTAATTTTATAAAAAATAATGGAATACTCCAGATATTTTTAAGAAGCACAGTTCATATTACTGCAAAAATTATATTATAAACTAGTGTTAGTATAAAAACGGATTATTTTTTCTTTTATGTAGAATTATTAATTGCATTAGTTTTTAATCTGATTTCTTAAATTAAATTTTATGTAATATTCACCCTTATTCCAGTTGTCGGCATCGACGTCACTTTAACACAATACCGAAAAATTGGGCCTGTTTACTCGCTCTCGAGAATAATTTTGTGCAACTGACAAACTATTTCCGTTCCTTAAAGTCTAGAAAATAGCATTAATATGGCAACAGGAGTCAGTTGTTTTCGACAACGGGTACACAAGCCCCAATTTTTTTGGTATTGTGTTAAAGTGACGTCGATGACGACAACTGGAATAAGGGTGAATATGAGTTTCATATACCCTAATTTTTCGGATTCAAACCATATATGGGATATCATATATGATCCATACATATTTTTTTAGCTGGGTGGTGTTTTTGGCTTTTAGCGATATATTTTATTTTTAGTATTTTTTTATTTGGTATTTTTTTTTTATTTGGTATTATTTTTTTATTTTTTGCAATTTTTGTTTTTTTTTACAATACGCAGTTTTAGCGATTTTTTTGGTTTTGGCCATATATTTTTAATATATCAATGTATATAAATGTAAATATATGAATATGTACGAATTCATGTATGGAAATATATGGGATTTTACATTGCAAAACTATTTATATGAACTAATATATGAAATGTGTTATAATATATGAGTTCATATATGGAAATTTCATTATGAAGCTCTTCATATGTGGATCCATATATAGAAATAAGATTTAATATATGGAGCCATATAAGAATGTATGCATACATGATATCTCACATAAGATCGTTTTTGCAATCAAAAAAGCTTAGTATTTTATCACTGGTGAATTGGAAATCTATTAGAAAATACATACGGTATGCAAAGTTTATATGCGTACCCCGAACGTTTAAATAAGAAAAACTTTTGTTACAAAAAAAAAACCATTCTTGTATGATTTTATACATAGTGGATCAAATAATCAAAAGGATAATCCAATCATTTATTTTATCGAAAATAAAAGAATTCCCTAGATAAGAAACAAAGTTCATATTACTGAAAAAATTGTATTGAAAACTATTGTTATTTTTGCTTTTATAATTAATTGCATTAGTTTTTTATCTGATTTTTTAAATTAAATTTTATGTACGAATATGAGTTTTGTGTTTTTTAAATAATTGATTCACCTTTTGACTTAAAATGATGAATGAAATGACTTTTAGTTCGTTTTTCATTATTTGTCCAAACAAATGTATCATTAAATCCAACCTTCCTGTTCAAAATCTAAAAAAAGTAAATTTAGTAATTTAATTTATTGCAGAGTAGTGCGCTTTTGTGAATCAAGAGTATATGAATATGAACTTTGCATACTGTAGAGGGAATATTTACACATACTTACATGTATGAATATATATAATCATATATGCCCATATATATATATATATATATATATATATATATATATATATATATATATATATATATATATATATATATATATATATATATATATATATATATATTATACTTTTTTTGTATGGTTAATTCAATAAACATTTGATATAAAAAAGAAATTCTAAAGTTGGTGCGAATTTTATCAAATAGTGCGTGTTTTCCTCCATTTCGGTGCGTTTTGAAATTTCAAAGTGAAAACGCTTACAATAACCAACTTTATCAATTACGAGATAATTCGCTGATTAAATTCGTCGTTATTGTGCTTCACACGACAAATTTAGTATAGAAGAGCTTCCACAAAAATGCTTAATTCCAAACTCGATTACATTTTTTAGAATTTTTTGCTGGGAAGACGTTTGTGACTGTTCAAAATATGTGGTTGAAGTCTACTGATGATTTGGCAAAGCTCCAGTGAAATATATGTAAGTATGTATGAACGTATATTAGGAAGTCCCGAAAAAAATAAACGATAGTTTTTTGATGCAAACCCTATAATTTTGTTGTACTGATTTCAAAACAATTGTAAATAAAGTTTCATGAACATAGAACCACGCAGAGTGTGGGATTTCGAAAAAAAAGTGGAAATAATTCTGCAGTTTCTAAACCAGCCGTCTGATTGTAATGAAATTTCATACAGCATTTAAAGAGGTGTTACCGAGCTTAAGTCTGGAATTTGGATTATATATCCTTAAAGGGAGCGGAGCCACAAAGCCCAAAAGTGGGCAACCTCGGGTTAATGAAAAATTCAAACCGATGCCAAGCTGATGTTTTTGATCTGATAAAAAAGATTTTTTGCAGGTGGATTTCTCTATCCAAGAGCTAAAAAAAAGTATGCTACATTTATCCAGTTTTATAGCTGTGTAGCTCATGAACGAACGGGTTAAATTTAACGAATCACTTAATTGAACAAACTGATCCGGTGATTTTACTGGACGCTTTTGGATCAGTAGCGTATCGCTCGATGTTTTCCTTCATTCAGTTTGTGTTTCAAGTCTTTTATGTCAAATTTGCTTTCGTTCATGTTTGCTATATCTGTTATGTCTTTTTGTTTGAGTTGAGTTTTTGTGTTTTAAAAGGTTCAGGTACGTGTATACTAAATTCTATTTAACATCGCCGTGGCACTGTCATCATTCTTTTTATAATTTGATTTAACAGTCTTTTCACAAGAAGTATTTTTACTAGTGTTTTTTATAAAGTGTTTTTACAAAGTAAAGATGTTAGACACTATTAAAAGTGTTTTTTATAAAGTGTTTTTACAAAGTAAAGATGTTAGACCTTAATTGTATATATGTTTATACATACATTTCATTACCTCAATCTAAACTGAATTTGTAGTGCTTGAGATATTTTTTTGTTTCCGGTAAAATATTTTTGAGGACAAAATTTTAACTTAAACTTTGAGAAGTAACATTCAAACATTGATGCGCTTTGGATATATAAATAACGGTAAAAGAGTTACAATTCTTTTATTAATTATCTGAAGGAAAAAAAACTAGTAGAACCAAACAAAAGTACCTTTCCTAATCTTAATATAAAAGTAAATATTAAGTCAAAATAAAATGTACAATATTCTAGTCGAAAGAACAAGAAATTATTTATAAAATGAATTTAAATATAATTTTTTAACCCCCGACTAAAAAAAGGGGTGTTATAAGTTTGTAGTGTGTGTCTGTGTATCTGTGTGTCTGTCCGTGTCCACGTACAGGCGAAACAGCTGGACCGATTTTAATTTAGTTCTGTTTGAAAGATGACTTGATCGAGAGGGTTCTTAGCTATGTTTGAAGAAAATCGGTCCAGCTGTTTAAAAGATATAACATCTTTTCTGAAAAAAGCCGGGGGTTTTTAAAATTTTTAATTTTTGTTATTAAATAAAGAATTCAACTTTTTTTTAATAAATTCTTCAATTCATTCATTCGCATTATTTAAATACTCGTATATACAACCGATTTTATTATTCTTACAAAATAGCATTGTTTCATACTGTCGTTCGAAAGTGAACGATTAAACGAACGGGTCAATTTTTTGCTAATTGAACGAAAATGACCGGTCACTGAAAAGAACGATTTGACACAGCTCTATCCAGTTTCGCTTACAGTTTAGGAAATATTCCAGAAAAAAATTTAAATTTTGGGTTTTTTACCAACCTTGGTCAACTGTTCTGCTAATGGAGAAATCAAATCTTGTTCGATTTTAAAATAGAGACTTGGTATAAGTTAAAAACAAAATTTTTAACAATTAGTGTTTTTTATGGGAATTGTTACAATTTAAGTTTAAAATTTTTTAAACGCACTAATAATCCCAAATTAATAATTTACTTATTAAGTAAATTATTTTTTTATTAAAAATACATTGAAATTGATTATTGAGAGGTTTAGCTGGATCCTATGCGCATTTCACTGTTGCTAATGCAGATCATCATTTATGTGTTTTATGTTGTACATTTTATGTCTCTTCAAAATACATCGCAAAAACTTAAAAGTAAATTGGAATAAAAGATAAAATATGTAAGTCAATATTTATGATCTATTATCATTAATTGTAGTTACTAGGGAAAGGATTTTCATGCATTTAAAATCACGTTATTTTTTGCATATGGGGAAAGTTTTTTGACTGTAAAAGTTTTTTAATTTTATTAAAAGAATTTTAGTATCTGAGCACTTTATACCCACATGAAATTAATGCGGATCCAGTAGAGAGCGCTGAAAAAAATTACAAAGAAAATTTTGGATTTAAAAGGGCTATTAGCCCATGCTATTTTTTTTATTTTTCAATGGTATTAGTATTCTTGACTTAACCCAAGGTATATCGAAACTATCAAAAAAATACGATCGTAAATTTTTCTCGTTTTCCTCTTTTTTGTTCTTACAAAGTCGTAAAAACTGCAGCTTTTAAATACTTTACAACTAATAAAAAACCAAAATTAGATTTATAACATGAAAAAATTTATTAAAAATATACATTTATAATAAAATATGCAAAAATATGTATTTATTATAAAATATGCAAAAATATGCACTAACAAATCGATGCCATTTTGTCACAAATTTGTTGATTCGCAAAGGTATGTTATTTACGTTGATCTAAGACCAACGACAGAAAACATGTATTTACATGAAAATCCTTTCCCTAGTAATTACATACATATGCATGTACATACATATATTAAACTCGCTCTTTTTATATATTACCAATGTTACCAGGGCCCTATTCCACAAAAAACTTATCAACTTTTCACTTTGCACTTATCAAATTGCATTTTTTTCGCAAAGTGATAAGTGTTTCTGTTCCACAATATTCTTTGCAAATTTCACTTTGCACTGAGCAAAGACTTTGCTCTCTTTGTAAATTCCTTGCACTCTTTGTAAAGTATTTGCACTCTTTGCAAAGTCTTTGCGTTCTCCTGCAAAGTGAGTGTGCAAAGTGTTCCTGAAAACTTTTAACCATCTTTGCGTTTCTGTCTTATAACTTTTCACTTTGCATTCCTAAATAGAACTTGTTAAAATTAGAGGCAAAATAAAAATAAAAAATAAAATTGCAGTGTTTCATGTGATTAAAAAAAAATATTTTATTTGCTAGTTTTCAAAATAATAAAGTACTTATTTTTATAAAATTATTGTAAATGTATGCATCCATCTTCATAGAAAATAAGAAGTATTTGAAATCTATTTTAAGAAAACTTTGTATGAAAAATTTAAAATAAAATACATTTCAAACTTATTTTAAATTTTTTGAATATGGAAAACAGAACATATTTAAGTTTTTATTTCATTTTGAATATTAATAAAATAGATAAAAAGGCTGCTTCTGAAATAGTTTGTAAAATCCCAATCCCAATTTTGAACGTAACGTTTTCAATGTGTTGTTCTAAAATTATTTTGCTATCTTTAATAGACTATAAAAGAACCCCTAAAACAAGTTTATATAAATATATTTTAGCATAATAACATAATTTAAAGCTAAAATATTTTTCCTTTTTTGCATATCTATGTACATATGAACATAATGTAAACTTGTTATGATTATTATGTTTGAAAATAATCGAAGATTTATTCACAAATTTAATTTCGTTAATAGATCGCTTAGCTTGCAAATTTTTGACAAACTTATCAAAATTTGCTCTGCAAAATTTGAATTTACAGTTATTGTGGAACGATAAAGCAAAATTTCTTGCAAAGTCTTTGCAAATTACATTTTTCAATATTAACTTTGCACTTTGCAAAAGAGAACGTACGTTGAACAGGAATCACAAAGAGAGCATAAAAATTGCAAAGGCTTTGCAATTTACACTTATCAATTTCAACTTATCACTTATCAAATTTGACAGTTTTGAGGATCGAAATGTTTTGCAAATAAATAAATAAAAATTTTATTTTATTTTAATAGGCCTTTAAGTAAATTTTTAATGTTTCATATTCCTAAGATTTTTATTATGTTTTTCAACAGTTTTATTTATATTTTTTTTATAAATTTTGAGATTTGATTTTAATAAACTTTTAAGTAAAAATTTTTAATGTTTCTTATTTCTTTGTATTTTTAGATTTTTTCATGTTTTTCAACAGTTTTATTTATATTTTTTTACAAACACAAATTTTTAATGTTAGTATATTTGTTCTTACTTAATTTTCTTTATGCTTTAACAGAGCCCGACGTTGGGCGCCAATTATTTTGTGTAATAAACAATTTCAGTCTCTTTTTAGAACTAACTTTATTAAAACATTTATTCTTAATTTTATATCTGGCATAGGTAAGCATAATTGCTTGCCATGCAATTCTTACAATAAACAAATTCTGAAAACAAACAAATAAATTATATTATGAAACCAAAGGAAGGCAGGTTTCATATTTCAGTTTTTATGGGAACATAATTATTCATAAAATTATGTTCCCATGAAAACTGAAACTTTTGAAATGCAAAAAGGCAAAAAATGTGTGTCGCGCGTGTAACGAAATTGCTGGGGTAAGCACTCGTGTTAACTCCTCAATCGCTTAAATGAGGGCCGTCCTCGAGTCTCCAGTAATTGTCAATGACTGCTTTGATTTCGAGACGTTGACGTTCAGCGCTTCGTTTCTGAAATAATTTGAAGACAGCATAGCAGATGACCAATATGATAATTGTAACCATGGAAATTATTGGGCCTATACTGGGATTGTTTTTTACCTCCCAAATATAGCGCAGATTCTCTGTACTTAGTTTTTGAAGGTATGGTAGGCTCAGAATTTCCTGGTGGCTAGTAATGATAAGAATTGGAGCCGCTGACAGTTTGGAGTTTTCTTTTTCATGCCTCTTTGGTTCTTGTGGAGTGAACCGTCAATTTGGACTTCATCGTCAAAGGTAAGTAAATAGGTGTTAGTAACACGTTCTGTGATACCTTCAGAGGTCTTTATTTCTACTGTGTTATCATTAATAATGATGATACTATAGTCAATATTGATCAGTGGTTCAAGATGGCTAGGTCGAGTATTACAGTGGGCCATGACACTAGAGTGGAGCTGCTGAGCGCATGTGGATATTGATGATTCTCTACAGAATGGTGATGTAAGTGCTGCAGTACAATTTCCAATTGCAAGTATTTTATTCTCACAATCGGCGACGGTGCTTTCTTCAGCAAAGTGCAAGATCGTTCTGTTACGCTGAACAGAGAATAGAGCTACCCGTTTGCATTCTAATCTACGCTTAGGATATTTAATTATAAAATGTAAGAATTCATTATCCAATAAAACTTTAATATACGATACTTCAATAATTTCAGCTATAGTTGCATTTGTAGAGCGCTTTTCCATTATTACATTAAAATCATCAGAGTTCAGAATTGTGGGATTAACGATACCTATCTTTGCTAGGGTAACTGCCGTCATTAAGGATTCAATTTCAAAAATTACCAGCTTATTTCTTGCGAGTAGAGTCTCGTATAAATGTCCTGTATCAATTTGTTTGTCATTTGAATTTTTAATAATAATGTTTACAGTTTCGGTTAGTTTGTTTATTTGTTCATGTGCTTTATTTATTTATTTATTTATAAAATGTAATAACAAAGGCCTTCATGTGGCCAAAAAAATATTTCAGTAGAATATAAGTAATACGTACAACGAATATCGATAACTCAATATGATATAAAACTATTTGAAAAAAATAGTATAAGAAAAAATATAATAAAAAAAAAGTAAAAAAACAAAATTATTATAGTATACACTGCCACAATTTCCAATAACACAAATACTAGATAAAATGAGAGTAACAAAACGAAATAAGGTTCCGACATTGCGATGGTCAAAGTAAAGTAATATATGCATACACATACCCACATACATAAATGCATATACATACACGCATGCACATACATACATATATACAGTTACATATATACATACACGTACGCATATACACATGTATAAATACATATTGCAAGCTATTGATTATAATGTTGGATTAAATTTTTCTTGTAAACCGTTGAGGAAAAAGAAAATTTTCTCAGGTTATTAGGCAAGTTGTTCCAAGTACGAGCAATTTTTACCAGAAAATATCTCTCAAAGAAGGAATTATTTATTCTAGGAATAAGTACTTGTATATTTCTCGACGAATGTATAAAATTGATACGATTGAACAGAAAATATGGTGCTCCGCTTTTTATAATATTGTAGAATCTTGACAATAGTTTTACAATCAGAAAATTATGAAAAGAGCATTTAAGGAATCGATATACAAACACTGAAGCATGATCGTATTAATTAATATTTGTTTGTTCTCTGAGTTAATGAGCCGTTATTGTTTTAATTTCAATTCTTCAAAGTCATCGAAATCCGGTGTACCGGCGATCACCTTTAAGGCCGTGCCTAATAAATTAATGCTTCTGGCGTGTCTATGGGGAGTATCGAATGATGCCAAAAGTGTCATTATATGAGCCGGATCAGAGTCCAATAACTTTACCATGTGAGAAAGAGGGAAATGTCTTTTAAGTCGTTTCGTTTCTTCAACCACTTCATAGTACGTCGTCAGGTTCGTGGTGTGTCGCAAGTAATCAAAGTCCCGCGAAATTATAACACTTCCGTCCATGATGGGTATGTAGTCTGAATTAGAGTAGTTGATTAGTTTTGGTGCAGTTGTCCGTAAAAGAAGCATAGCAATCAGAATCCTAAAAGGAAAGACATAAAAAAGAGTAAAAAGGCTAAGGAAGTCGATTTTATCTAAGATTGTCCTTATGGACCACCCTCCCATCAATGAGAACTGTTGTTCCCAAGTCTGCCTAAACCTTCTTTTCTTCATATAAAGGGGTCAGTTTATTTCCAAGTCTTTTGTTATTTCTCTCCTCCCTATTATTTAGTTTCCAAGCTCAGGTGGTGTAGCATGGATCACCTCTATAGGTTTTCTATTAGTCACAGAATGTATTGACCGGTTATATTTTATCGTTGACAACAGTATAAGTTCAACCGTGTCATTGATTTTACTATCAATTTTCAGGCACCTCGCAATTTCGGGAAGAGTGCTGTGAAAGCGCTCAACCTGGCCGTTTGAGGTACTGTGTAGTGGTGAATCATTAGAAACCTCCGCACCAAACCTCTTCCAATGCAATTTGATTAGTTGTCTCGATCGTGTAAGTGAGTGAGATCTCGCTATGAATTGTAGCAATATCGGAACTCATTTCCTCTCAAAAACGTGGATATTCTGGCGGGATAAAGCGACCGCAACGTAATTCTCCTAACCCGGCTTATAAACGATTTTTGCATTATGTTCGTCCACAAAAGCTTTGTCCGAAACCGCAAATGTAAGCGGATGATGGTCCGTGCAAATGTTGAAATTTGTAACTCCATAGAGGTAGTTCCTGAATTTCTGTAGCGCCCATACAATGGCCAACAAGTAACGCTCATTAGTTGGGTAGTTGAGTTCCCTATCCTTCAGAGCTCTGGAGATCACAGTAATTGGTCGCCCTCCCTGTGACAGGACGGCTCCTAAGCCCAATGATGAAGCATTCGTCGTTAGATCAAATTGCGTTTTAAAATCGGGATAAAGTAGACTAGAACCTCTTTCAGCTTGTTGAAAGCTTGGGCCTAATTTTCGGTGAAATCTATCTTAATTTTTTTGACCGAGTGGCGCTAATCTTACCGTTTTCGCCTTTTAGAATATCGGTCAAAGGTTTTGCTATCGAGGCAAAATCGTTAATAAAACACCGATAATAGCTAGCTAGTCCTCACATTGAACAACGTAGTTGGTTGTTCGTAATTGCGAATAGTTTCTACCTTGTCGGGGCTTGTTTTGATCCCATCCCTGATTACAATGAAGCCGAGGTATTCAACGCTCTCCTTAAAAAAGCGAGATTTTGCACGAGAGACCCTCATGTTAGCTTCATACAATTTATCTAAGACACATGAAACATGGTCCCTTTCATTTTCTGAAAAAATTATCACATCGTCAACGTAAACATATCAAAATTTTCCTATCTGATCTCTTAGAACATCGTCAATGGCCCTCTGAAAAATGCTCGGTGCATTTTTTAAACCAAAAGGAAGTCTGCAAAACTCGTACTTTCCATTTCCAACAGAAAAAGCAGTTTTCTCCCTATCGCGTTCTGCGAGAGATATTTGATGAAAACCTGACTTAAGGTCATGTTGTAAAAAACCTGCCTTTACCCAAATTTGATAGAATCTTTGTTACATTCGGGATGGGATATTTGTCATCGATTGTTCGCTGTTTTAACTTTCTATAACGAATCGTTTTTTAGCATTCCCTTGCTCATCTTTACCCTTCTTGTCAACGATCCAAATAGGATTGCTATAGGGAGACCTAGAAGGCCTGATTATACCACTTCCCAAAAAATCTTTTATTTCTTTATTCACGAAATCGGCTACACCCGCAGGGTAAGCGTATAGTTTTGAGTATATAGGATCATCTTTATCCGTACAGATTGTGGCGACGATGTTCGTATTGAAGGATAATGTTTCATTAGGGTTTGCAAAAACCTCTAATCGCTTTTTCATCATTTTTCGAAATTCCTCAGTAACCACGTTGGGTATTACTATGTCTTCTATTTGTGTGAAATTCACATTTGCACACTTTAAAAATTTTATTTTTCCCGAACAGTTTTGAGTTTGTATTTTCTTATTCTTAAAATCTAATTTTACGCTTAATTGTGTTAGCAGATCAAGGCCGATTATACCATCAAATGTTGAAAGCGATGGCAAAATAAAAAAGGTACTATTCGTATTGAATAGATTAAGGATGCATTTTCTATTTATGGTGTTAAGGCCATGGATTGACTTAACCAAGAAAGGTTTTTCTACTGGGGATATCCCTTTTAGCTCCCCTAAGGGCTTAATGTAGTTCTTCGAAGCCCTTGTACATATTAGTAGTTTAATGGTTCTCCGCGCCAGTGTCCTTTCTAGGAATGGCAGCAGGGAGTTCCGCCTAAAAATGAATCTGGTCAGAGTCTGCTTCATCATCAATTTCAGATACCACTGAATCTGCCTGTTGTTCATAGCACTCATGTTCTGCCGCAATTTGTTGGGAAATGTGGTTAATCCTCTGCTGTTTAGCTCCCGTAAATCTAGCAGATCCCTCGTTTTGGCGTTTTACTGCCTGTGCTGGGGCTGCAGGTGTCGTATTCTCGTGGTACAGTGGTCGGGAAGGGCCATTTCTTCCATGATGGAACCTCGTTGACTGCCTAGAACGCATTGAATTATCCTCTCTCTGAGGGGCCCTATTGCCGAAGTTTTGGCGCTTAAAAAATAGGGATTCTTAACCAACTGATTTCCTGTACTCTTATTTCATTACGTTGTCTAGATTCGCCTTTGACTTTTTCCCTATCCTCAAGGCACCTAGCATAGTTGCTTGCGAACGAGTACCGTTCAAGTTTATCCACGACTTCTTGGGCCAATGCCAGTGCTGAGGGTAAATCGTTTGGACGAGCTGAAAAAAGTACATCGCTCAAACTCTTTTTGATTCCTGAGTTGAAAACACGAAGCGCGTCCATTCTATATTTTTCGTTAATGGACGCCGCAGTGTCCCTATCGTATGTCATAATGGTTTTATTCGTAAGTAATATCAATTTTTTCTCAACTTCTTCATAAAATTGTCACATTAACCTGACGGAGAATTGAAAGTTCTTGCTCGATTAGATAGATCAGTCGTTTATCTGAGTAGGTAAACTCAAGGCGCGCAATAATTGCCCTGGAATTCAGTACTGTATTAAAAGATGAAAGTACCATATCTGCTGGTCCCTTTATCTTGTTTCCAATTATAGCTACTGCTTGAAAATGTCTAGAAGAACCGTCAAATCTCTCAAATATTTTACAAGCTGCCTGGGCTACCTGTCGCCAGGAAACATATGTTTCCTGCTTTCCCTCAAAATCTGGTAGGGATTTTACAATATCCAAGCACTCCTCACATTATATTACGTCTATTATTCTGATTTCTTGATATGTTTCTACTTCGGGGGTCCTAATTACACACTCATCGAACCGTTTGCTTATGTCTTCGATTTGTTTTTCGAAAGCCTGTTTTTGTGATCTGAGGGCGATATTAATAGCAACCTCAATCATCACTTTCATATATTCAGTTGTCAAAGTCATTGTATTGTCTTCTTTTTTGCCAATTTCTATTTTATTCATTCGTTCCACGACCTGATTCAAATCTTCGTCTGATTCAGAATCCCTTATCCGACGTTTTCAAAAAAAAAAAAATTAGCACAAGAAAAATTATTTCCTTATAACAATAACTCGTGCAAAGATTTACAAAAAATTTCAATAGCGGAATTCTACAAAAAAAATTTAAAAGTTTTTATTTAAAAAAACAATTTAATTTAATTAAATAAAAATGTCTTTTTTTATTTTAATAGGCCTTTAAGTAAATTTTTAATGTTTCATATTTTTAAGATTTTTATTATGTTTTTCAACAGTTTTATTTATATTTTTTTTTTTTATAAATTATGAGATTTGATTTTAATAAACTTTTAAGTAAAAATTTTTAATGTTTCTTATTTTTTTTATTTTTAGATTTTTTCGTTTTTCAACAGTTTTATTTATACTTTTTTTACAAACACAAATTTTTAATGTTAGTATATTTGTTCTTACTTAATTTTCTTTATGCTTTAACAGAGCCCGACGTTGGGCGCCAATTATTTTGTGTAATAAACAATTTCAGTCTCTTTTTAGAACTAACTTTATTAAAACATTTATTGTTAATTTTAAATCTGGCATAGGTAAGCATAATTGCTTACGATGCAATTCTTACAATAAACAAATTCTGACAACAAACAAATAAATGATTTTATTATGAAACCAATGGAAGGCAGGTTTCATATTTCAGTTATTATGGGAACATAATTTTATGAATGCAAAAAGGCAAACAATGTGTGTCGCGCGTGTAACGAAATTGCTGGGCTAAGCGCTCGTGTTCACTTATAAACTGTCTGTCAGGAAAGGCATTGAGAATTTTAAAATTGTACCAACAACTTTAAAAAAAGTGTACTTTTTTTACCTTAATTTTACTAAAAGATTTTTTTAGTTTAAATTACATATTTTTATATGTTTTGATTGAAATAATTAAATATGTTCTAACTACTGAATCGTTTTCACAATTTTGCTTGTAAGTTGGGATGTTAAAGTATATAGTTACACTTGGTTAAGTTGAAATTTAAAATATAGTAGTTAATAGCATTTGCTTTAGCATCCGAATTTAGAAAAAAAAAATGATTTGGTAAAGGACAAGTTCACATTTTTTGATTTTTTGCCGCGTTTTGCTTTCACAAGACTGTTTTCAAGTGAGAATAATATGAATTGCATGGTTTAAAAATGAAACGGTAGATTCCTTAAATGTACTTAATTAGTCATTGGTGTTCTATTGTACTCTCCGAGTTTGAATAGTGCCAAAAATGGTACAATTGTACCAACTTTGCCATCCCAGCTGTCTGTGTATATTAATTTTTTATACGTTTGAGCCAAATAAAAGTAATTAGTTACAAAAAAATATTTAGTACACCTTCCAGAGGTCATAAAAAATGTGGGTTTGTTTGAATATCTGGAAAAACACGTAAATTTTCACGTGAGGTGTTATATTTGTGTATAAATTTTAAGACTGATGTAATGGCAAAGGTATACCTATTGTATACTGTTGAATAGACAATTATGTCTACTATTAGGATAACATAAAAAAGTTTAAAAACATTTTCAGTAAAGAAAATTAGATCAATAATTTAGGCAAAGAAAAAAATGTAATTTTAATATCAAAATTGTATTTTTAATATTTCAAAAAGTATTGGAGGTATGAGAATAATTTTTTTTCTGTTTTTTCTGTATGCTTTTGAACTAAATTAAAATGTTTCTCGATATTTAATTTTATAAAACTTTTTTTTATTGGGAAAAATTGTAGCATTTTTAGAAAATTTCCTCCTCTGCCTACATTTACATATGTGCAGTATGTCAAGAGTTTCTTACAAAAATTTTCTTGGATACCAACCCCATATTTTTTATTATTAGAAATAATTCACTATAAGAAACATTACAAAATTTTTCTTGTTCAAAATTTTCGTTATTGAAGCTGCCAGATCTTTTCAAAATTGGCCTATTTTTCTTATAAATATCAAATGTAAGGCCTTTTTTCTCAAATTCCAAAGCTCGAACCGAAAAGTTTCTAATTAAACCTTACTACACGATATATTTTTAAATATTTCTCAAAATATTATCTGCTCCCGGCGAAAGATAACAGAAACAAAGCAGAAATACCAAAAAATCCCATTTTTGGGATTTTAAGAAATCTTATTGGGAATTGTCGGGAACTAAAAAAATTCTATGTGGTTTTACTTTTTGAGTATTTATTGCATAATTTTCCACCTAAGTGAGAATCTTCAGACTAAAATATTGATAAATGCTAATTTTATAACATTCCTTTGTGTAAGACCTCTGTCTTCTCGGAAAACTCTTTATATGTTGCAAGCAGATGCAAGTAATTAGAAAAAAATTAGTGCAAGTTTATTTTTATAGGAAAATTAATACTTATTTATTTTTTTATTATTGCTTGTAGCTGTTATAATTGAATATATTGGTGTAATATTCATGAATGTAGTTATGCAGCTATACTTTGGAAAGCTTAAGTATACAACAAAAAATGGACATAGCAATGAATAGTAAAACAGATAAAGACAACACCAATGCCAGCTATAGAATTTATTAGTTTAGACTTTAGTGTAATTCTAACTGTGATATTAGAAGTTAAGAAAAGGCTGTGATATTTTATTTTTATTTTATTTATATTTGCAATTATTTTTTACGTTATGTGTTTTATGTTGTACATTTTATGTCTCTTCAAAATACATCGCAAAAACTTAAAAGTAAATTGGAATAAAAGATAAAATATGTAAGTCAATATTTATGATCTATTATCATTAATTGTAGTTACTAGGGAAAGGATTTTTATGCATTTAAAATCACGTTTTATGTACATAAAATATGCAGTAAAAATATAAAAATATGTATTTAAAACTAATAAAATATGCATTTATCAACTTTTTTCAACATTTAATAACATTAAAAACTTAAAAAAATCACCTTCATTGCTTTCTTAACAAACATTTTGTCATTAAAAACTTAAAAAACATAAAAAGCTCAACTTCAATGCCTTCTTAATAAATATTTTGTCAAATCATATGGAATACAAAATAAAGTTCAGTCGAACTTTTATTTACTTACATGAATGAATAAATGTTTTTTTTTAATTGTCAAAGATAAATCTTTGAAGATTTTTTCTGAAAAAATTTTATGTAATAAAAATTAATATTCCACGTCAGCAGAAGTTATTGGTGCGTACTTAAATGCTACTATTTCATTTGTAGAATATTCTAAATTATCGTTCTTAGAATTATAAACTATTGATCCAATTTGTTGCATATGTATATTTTAAGTTCATAATTTTTTTGTATACTATATTTTTATTGATAAAATTAAAGAAATTTTAAAGTCAAAAAACTTGCACCCATATGCAAATAATAACGTGTGCTTCAAGTGTACTTTAAAACCAGTTTTTTTATGGAAATTTCAATTTAACGTATACTTCAAGCACATGTTATTTTTTGCATATGGGGAAAGTTTTTTGACTGTAAAAGTTCTTTAATTTTATTAAAAGAATTTTAGTATCTGAGCACTTTATACCCACATGAAATTAATGCGGATCCAGTAGAGAGCGCTGAAAAAAATTACAAAGAAAATTTTGGATTTAAAAGGGCTATTAGCCCATGCTATTTTTTTTATTTTTCAATGGTATTAGTATTCTTGACTTAACCCAAGGTATATCGAAACTATCAAAAAAATACGATCGTAAATTTTTCTCGTTTTCCTCTTTTTTGTTCTTACAAAGTCGTAAAAACTGCAGCTTTTAAATACTTTACAACTAATAAAAAACCAAAATTAGATTTATAACATGAAAAAATTTATTAAAAATATACATTTATAATAAAATATGCAAAAATATGTATTTATTATAAAATATGCAAAAATATGCACTAACAAATCGATGCCATTTTGTCACAAATTTGTTGATTCGCAAAGGTATGTTATTTACGTTGATCTAAGACCAACGACAGAAAACATGTATTTACATGAAAATCCTTTCCCTAGTAATTACATACATATGCATGTACATACATATATTAAACTCGCTCTTTTTATATATTACCAATGTTACCAGGGCCCTATTCCACAAAAAACTTATCAACTTTTCACTTTGCACTTATCAAATTGCATTTTTTTCGCAAAGTGATAAGTGTTTCTGTTCCACAATATTCTTTGCAAATTTCACTTTGCACTGAGCAAAGACTTTGCTCTCTTTGTAAATTCCTTGCACTCTTTGTAAAGTATTTGCACTCTTTGCAAAGTCTTTGCGTTCTCCTGCAAAGTGAGTGTGCAAAGTGTTCCTGAAAACTTTTAACCATCTTTGCGTTTCTGTCTTATAACTTTTCACTTTGCATTCCTAAATAGAACTTGTTAAAATTAGAGGCAAAATAAAAATAAAAAATAAAATTGCAGTGTTTCATGTGATTAAAAAAAAAATATTTTATTTGCTAGTTTTCAAAATAATAAAGTACTTATTTTTATAAAATTATTGTAAATGTATGCATCCATCTTCATAGAAAATAAGAAGTATTTGAAATCTATTTTAAGAAAACTTTGTATGAAAAATTTAAAATAAAATACATTTCAAACTTATTTTAAATTTTTTGAATATGGAAAACAGAACATATTTAAGTTTTTATTTCATTTTGAATATTAATAAAATAGATAAAAAGGCTGCTTCTGAAATAGTTTGTAAAATCCCAATCCCAATTTTGAACGTAACGTTTTCAATGTGTTGTTCTAAAATTATTTTGCTATCTTTAATAGACTATAAAAGAACCCCTAAAACAAGTTTATATAAATATATTTTAGCATAATAACATAATTTAAAGCTAAAATATTTTTCCTTTTTTGCATATCTATGTACATATGAACATAATGTAAACTTGTTATGATTATTATGTTTGAAAATAATCGAAGATTTATTCACAAATTTAATTTCGTTAATAGATCGCTTAGCTTGCAAATTTTTGACAAACTTATCAAAATTTGCTCTGCAAAATTTGAATTTACAGTTATTGTGGAACGATAAAGCAAAATTTCTTGCAAAGTCTTTGCAAATTACACTTTTCAATATTAACTTTGCACTTTGCAAAAGAGAACGTACGTTGAACAGGAATCACAAAGAGAGCATAAAAATTGCAAAGGCTTTGCAATTTACACTTATCAATTTCAACTTATCACTTATCAAATTTGACAGTTTTGAGGATCGAAATGTCTTGCAAATAAATAAATAAAAATTTTATTTTATTTTAATAGGCCTTTAAGTAAATTTTTAATGTTTCATATTCCTAAGATTTTTATTATGTTTTTCAACAGTTTTATTTATATTTTTTTTTATAAATTTTGAGATTTGATTTTAATAAACTTTTAAGTAAAAATTTTTAATGTTTCTTATTTCTTTGTATTTTTAGATTTTTTCATGTTTTTCAACAGTTTTATTTATATTTTTTTACAAACACAAATTTTTAATGTTAGTATATTTGTTCTTACTTAATTTTCTTTATGCTTTAACAGAGCCCGACGTTGGGCGCCAATTATTTTGTGTAATAAACAATTTCAGTCTCTTTTTAGAACTAACTTTATTAAAACATTTATTCTTAATTTTATATCTGGCATAGGTAAGCATAATTGCTTGCCATGCAATTCTTACAATAAACAAATTCTGAAAACAAACAAATAAATTATATTATGAAACCAAAGGAAGGCAGGTTTCATATTTCAGTTTTTATGGGAACATAATTATTCATAAAATTATGTTCCCATGAAAACTGAAACTTTTGAAATGCAAAAAGGCAAAAAATGTGTGTCGCGCGTGTAACGAAATTGCTGGGGTAAGCACTCGTGTTAACTCCTCAATCGCTTAAATGAGGGCCGTCCTCGAGTCTCCAATAATTGTCAATGACTGCTTTGATTTCGAGACGTTGACGTTCAGCGCTTCGTTTCTGAAATAATTTGAAGACAGCATAGCAGATGACCAATATGATAATTGTAACCATGGAAATTATTGGGCCTATACTGGGATTGTTTTTTACCTCCCAAATATAGCGCAGATTCTCTGTACTTAGTTTTTGAAGGTATGGTAGGCTCAGAATTTCCTGGTGGCTAGTAATGTTAAGAATTGGAGCCGCTGACAGTTTGGAGTTTTCTTTTTCATGCCTCTTTGGTTCTTGTGGAGTGAACCGTCAATTTGGACTTCATCGTCAAAGGTAAGTAAATAGGTGTTAGTAACACGTTCTGTGATACCTTCAGAGGTCTTTATTTCTACTGTGTTATCATTAATAATGATGATACTATAGTCAATATTGATCAGTGGTTCAAGATGGCTAGGTCGAGTATTACAGTGGGCCATGACACTAGAGTGGAGCTGCTGAGCGCATGTGGATATTGATGATTCTCTACAGAATGGTGATGTAAGTGCTGCAGTACAATTTCCAATTGCAAGTATTTTATTCTCACAATCGGCGACGGTGCTTTCTTCAGCAAAGTGCAAGATCGTTCTGTTACGCTGAACAGAGAATAGAGCTACCCGTTTGCATTCTAATCTACGCTTAGGATATTTAATTATAAAATGTAAGAATTCATTATCCAATAAAACTTTAATATACGATACTTCAATAATTTCAGCTATAGTTGCATTTGTAGAGCGCTTTTCCATTATTACATTAAAATCATCAGAGTTCAGAATTGTGGGATTAACGATACCTATCTTTGCTAGGGTAACTGCCGTCATTAAGGATTCAATTTCAAAAATTACCAGCTTATTTCTTGCGAGTAGAGTCTCGTATAAATGTCCTGTATCAATTTGTTTGTCATTTGAATTTTTAATAATAATGTTTACAGTTTCGGTTAGTTTGTTTATTTGTTCATGTGCTTTATTTATTTATTTATTTATAAAATGTAATAACAAAGGCCTTCATGTGGCCAAAAAAATATTTCAGTAGAATATAAGTAATACGTACAACGAATATCGATAACTCAATATGATATAAAACTATTTGAAAAAAATAGTATAAGAAAAAATATAATAAAAAAAAAGTAAAAAAACAAAATTATTATAGTATACACTGCCACAATTTCCAATAACACAAATACTAGATAAAATGAGAGTAACAAAACGAAATAAGGTTCCGACATTGCGATGGTCAAAGTAAAGTAATATATGCATACACATACCCACATACATAAATGCATATACATACACGCATGCACATACATACATATATACAGTTACATATATACATACACGTACGCATATACACATGTATAAATACATATTGCAAGCTATTGATTATAATGTTGGATTAAATTTTTCTTGTAAACCGTTGAGGAAAAAGAAAATTTTCTCAGGTTATTAGGCAAGTTGTTCCAAGTACGAGCAATTTTTACCAGAAAATATCTCTCAAAGAAGGAATTATTTATTCTAGGAATAAGTACTTGTATATTTCTCGACGAATGTATAAAATTGATACGATTGAACAGAAAATATGGTGCTCCGCTTTTTATAATATTGTAGAATCTTGACAATAGTTTTACAATCAGAAAATTATGAAAAGAGCATTTAAGGAATCGATATACAAACACTGAAGCATGATCGTATTAATTAATATTTGTTTGTTCTCTGAGTTAATGAGCCGTTATTGTTTTAATTTCAATTCTTCAAAGTCATCGAAATCCGGTGTACCGGCGATCACCTTTAAGGCCGTGCCTAATAAATTAATGCTTCTGGCGTGTCTATGGGGAGTATCGAATGATGCCAAAAGTGTCATTATATGAGCCGGATCAGAGTCCAATAACTTTACCATGTGAGAAAGAGGGAAATGTCTTTTAAGTCGTTTCGTTTCTTCAACCACTTCATAGTACGTCGTCAGGTTCGTGGTGTGTCGCAAGTAATCAAAGTCCCGCGAAATTATAACACTTCCGTCCATGATGGGTATGTAGTCTGAATTAGAGTAGTTGATTAGTTTTGGTGCAGTTGTCCGTAAAAGAAGCATAGCAATCAGAATCCTAAAAGGAAAGACATAAAAAAGAGTAAAAAGGCTAAGGAAGTCGATTTTATCTAAGATTGTCCTTATGGACCACCCTCCCATCAATGAGAACTGTTGTTCCCAAGTCTGCCTAAACCTTCTTTTCTTCATATAAAGGGTCAGTTTATTTCCAAGTCTTTTGTTATTTCTCTCCTCCCTATTATTTAGTTTCCAAGCTCAGGTGGTGTAGCATGGATCACCTCTATAGGTTTTCTATTAGTCACAGAATGTATTGACCGGTTATATTTTATCGTTGACAACAGTATAAGTTCAACCGTGTCATTGATTTTACTATCAATTTTCAGGCACCTCGCAATTTCGGGAAGAGTGCTGTGAAAGCGCTCAACCTGGCCGTTTGAGGTACTGTGTAGTGGTGAATCATTAGAAACCTCCGCACCAAACCTCTTCCAATGCAATTTGATTAGTTGTCTCGATCGTGTAAGTGAGTGAGATCTCGCTATGAATTGTAGCAATATCGGAACTCATTTCCTCTCAAAAACGTGGATATTCTGGCGGGATAAAGCGACCGCAACGTAATTCTCCTAACCCGGCTTATAAACGATTTTTGCATTATGTTCGTCCACAAAAGCTTTGTCCGAAACCGCAAATGTAAGCGGATGATGGTCCGTGCAAATGTTGAAATTTGTAACTCCATAGAGGTAGTTCCTGAATTTCTGTAGCGCCCATACAATGGCCAACAAGTAACGCTCATTAGTTGGGTAGTTGAGTTCCCTATCCTTCAGAGCTCTGGAGATCACAGTAATTGGTCGCCCTCCCTGTGACAGGACGGCTCCTAAGCCCAATGATGAAGCATTCGTCGTTAGATCAAATTGCGTTTTAAAATCGGGATAAAGTAGACTAGAACCTCTTTCAGCTTGTTGAAAGCTTGGGCCTAATTTTCGGTGAAATCTATCTTAATTTTTTTGACCGAGTGGCGCTAATCTTACCGTTTTCGCCTTTTAGAATATCGGTCAAAGGTTTTGCTATCGAGGCAAAATCGTTAATAAAACACCGATAATAGCTAGCTAGTCCTCACATTGAACAACGTAGTTGGTTGTTCGTAATTGCGAATAGTTTCTACCTTGTCGGGGCTTGTTTTGATCCCATCCCTGATTACAATGAAGCCGAGGTATTCAACGCTCTCCTTAAAAAAGCGAGATTTTGCACGAGAGACCCTCATGTTAGCTTCATACAATTTATCTAAGACACATGAAACATGGTCCCTTTCATTTTCTGAAAAAATTATCACATCGTCAACGTAAACATATCAAAATTTTCCTATCTGATCTCTTAGAACATCGTCAATGGCCCTCTGAAAAATGCTCGGTGCATTTTTTAAACCAAAAGGAAGTCTGCAAAACTCGTACTTTCCATTTCCAACAGAAAAAGCAGTTTTCTCCCTATCGCGTTCTGCGAGAGATATTTGATGAAAACCTGACTTAAGGTCATGTTGTAAAAAACCTGCCTTTACCCAAATTTGATAGAATCTTTGTTACATTCGGGATGGGATATTTGTCATCGATTGTTCGCTGTTTTAACTTTCTATAACGAATCGTTTTTTAGCATTCCCTTGCTCATCTTTACCCTTCTTGTCAACGATCCAAATAGGATTGCTATAGGGAGACCTAGAAGGCCTGATTATACCACTTCCCAAAAAATCTTTTATTTCTTTATTCACGAAATCGGCTACACCCGCAGGGTAAGCGTATAGTTTTGAGTATATAGGATCATCTTTATCCGTACAGATTGTG
Organism: Tachina grossa; assembly: GCA_949987645.1. Classification (NCBI taxonomy): domain Eukaryota; kingdom Metazoa; phylum Arthropoda; class Insecta; order Diptera; family Tachinidae; genus Tachina; species Tachina grossa. The sequence goes on from OX465274.1 coordinate 85,131,119, forward strand.
GCGACGATGTTCGTATTGAAGGATAATGTTTCATTAGGGTTTGCAAAAACCTCTAATCGCTTTTTCATCATTTTTCGAAATTCCTCAGTAACCACGTTGGGTATTACTATGTCTTCTATTTGTGTGAAATTCACATTTGCACACTTTAAAAATTTTATTTTTCCCGAACAGTTTTGAGTTTGTATTTTCTTATTCTTAAAATCTAATTTTACGCTTAATTGTGTTAGCAGATCAAGGCCGATTATACCATCAAATGTTGAAAGCGATGGCAAAATAAAAAAGGTACTATTCGTATTGAATAGATTAAGGATGCATTTTCTATTTATGGTGTTAAGGCCATGGATTGACTTAACCAAGAAAGGTTTTTCTACTGGGGATATCCCTTTTAGCTCCCCTAAGGGCTTAATGTAGTTCTTCGAAGCCCTTGTACATATTAGTAGTTTAATGGTTCTCCGCGCCAGTGTCCTTTCTAGGAATGGCAGCAGGGAGTTCCGCCTAAAAATGAATCTGGTCAGAGTCTGCTTCATCATCAATTTCAGATACCACTGAATCTGCCTGTTGTTCATAGCACTCATGTTCTGCCGCAATTTGTTGGGAAATGTGGTTAATTCTGCTGTTTAGCTCCCGTAAATCTAGCAGATCCCTCGTTTTGGCGTTTTACTGCCTGTGCTGGGGCTGCAGGTGTCGTATTCTCGTGGTACAGTGGTCGGGAAGGGCCATTTCTTCCATGATGGAACCTCGTTGACTGCCTAGAACGCATTGAATTATCCTCTCTCTGAGGGGCCCTATTGCCGAAGTTTTGGCGCTTAAAAAATAGGGATTCTTAACCAACTGATTTCCTGTACTCTTATTTCATTACGTTGTCTAGATTCGCCTTTGACTTTTTCCCTATCCTCAAGGCACCTAGCATAGTTGCTTGCGAACGAGTACCGTTCAAGTTTATCCACGACTTCTTGGGCCAATGCCAGTGCTGAGGGTAAATCGTTTGGACGAGCTGAAAAAAGTACATCGCTCAAACTCTTTTTGATTCCTGAGTTGAAAACACGAAGCGCGTCCATTCTATATTTTTCGTTAATGGACGCCGCAGTGTCCCTATCGTATGTCATAATGGTTTTATTCGTAAGTAATATCAATTTTTTCTCAACTTCTTCATAAAATTGTCACATTAACCTGACGGAGAATTGAAAGTTCTTGCTCGATTAGATAGATCAGTCGTTTATCTGAGTAGGTAAACTCAAGGCGCGCAATAATTGCCCTGGAATTCAGTACTGTATTAAAAGATGAAAGTACCATATCTGCTGGTCCCTTTATCTTGTTTCCAATTATAGCTACTGCTTGAAAATGTCTAGAAGAACCGTCAAATCTCTCAAATATTTTACAAGCTGCCTGGGCTACCTGTCGCCAGGAAACATATGTTTCCTGCTTTCCCTCAAAATCTGGTAGGGATTTTACAATATCCAAGCACTCCTCACATTATATTACGTCTATTATTCTGATTTCTTGATATGTTTCTACTTCGGGGGTCCTAATTACACACTCATCGAACCGTTTGCTTATGTCTTCGATTTGTTTTTCGAAAGCCTGTTTTTGTGATCTGAGGGCGATATTAATAGCAACCTCAATCATCACTTTCATATATTCAGTTGTCAAAGTCATTGTATTGTCTTCTTTTTTGCCAATTTCTATTTTATTCATTCGTTCCACGACCTGATTCAAATCTTCGTCTGATTCAGAATCCCTTATCCGACGTTTTCAAAAAAAAAAAAAAATTAGCACAAGAAAAATTATTTCCTTATAACAATAACTCGTGCAAAGATTTACAAAAAATTTCAATAGCGGAATTCTACAAAAAAAATTTAAAAGTTTTTATTTAAAAAAACAATTTAATTTAATTAAATAAAAATGTCTTTTTTTATTTTAATAGGCCTTTAAGTAAATTTTTAATGTTTCATATTTTTAAGATTTTTATTATGTTTTTCAACAGTTTTATTTATATTTTTTTTTTTATAAATTATGAGATTTGATTTTAATAAACTTTTAAGTAAAAATTTTTAATGTTTCTTATTTTTTTTATTTTTAGATTTTTTCGTTTTTCAACAGTTTTATTTATACTTTTTTTACAAACACAAATTTTTAATGTTAGTATATTTGTTCTTACTTAATTTTCTTTATGCTTTAACAGAGCCCGACGTTGGGCGCCAATTATTTTGTGTAATAAACAATTTCAGTCTCTTTTTAGAACTAACTTTATTAAAACATTTATTGTTAATTTTAAATCTGGCATAGGTAAGCATAATTGCTTACGATGCAATTCTTACAATAAACAAATTCTGACAACAAACAAATAAATGATTTTATTATGAAACCAATGGAAGGCAGGTTTCATATTTCAGTTATTATGGGAACATAATTTTATGAATGCAAAAAGGCAAACAATGTGTGTCGCGCGTGTAACGAAATTGCTGGGCTAAGCGCTCGTGTTAACTTATAAACTGTCTGTCAGGAAAGGCATTGAGAATTTTAAAATTGTACCAACAACTTTAAAAAAAGTGTACTTTTTTTACCTTAATTTTACTAAAAGATTTTTTTAGTTTAAATTACATATTTTTATATGTTTTGATTGAAATAATTAAATATGTTCTAACTACTGAATCGTTTTCACAATTTTGCTTGTAAGTTGGGATGTTAAAGTATATAGTTACACTTGGTTAAGTTGAAATTTAAAATATAGTAGTTAATAGCATTTGCTTTAGCATCCGAATTTAGAAAAAAAAAATGATTTGGTAAAGGACAAGTTCACATTTTTTGATTTTTTGCCGCGTTTTGCTTTCACAAGACTGTTTTCAAGTGAGAATAATATGAATTGCATGGTTTAAAAATGAAACGGTAGATTCCTTAAATGTACTTAATTAGTCATTGGTGTTCTATTGTACTCTCCGAGTTTGAATAGTGCCAAAAATGGTACAATTGTACCAACTTTGCCATCCCAGCTGTCTGTGTATATTAATTTTTTATACGTTTGAGCCAAATAAAAGTAATTAGTTACAAAAAAATATTTAGTACACCTTCCAGAGGTCATAAAAAATGTGGGTTTGTTTGAATATCTGGAAAAACACGTAAATTTTCACGTGAGGTGTTATATTTGTGTATAAATTTTAAGACTGATGTAATGGCAAAGGTATACCTATCGTATACTGTTGAATAGACAATTATGTCTACTATTAGGATAACATAAAAAAGTTTAAAAACATTTTCAGTAAAGAAAATTAGATCAATAATTTAGGCAAAGAAAAAAATGTAATTTTAATATCAAAATTGTATTTTTAATATTTCAAAAAGTATTGGAGGTATGAGAATATTTTTTTTTCTGTTTTTTCTGTATGCTTTTGAACTAAATTAAAATGTTTCTCGATATTTAATTTTATAAAACTTTTTTTTATTGGGAAAAATTGTAGCATTTTTAGAAAATTTCCTCCTCTGCCTACATTTACATATGTGCAGTATGTCAAGAGTTTCTTACAAGTTACTAACAACAAGTTTTTTTTTTAAATAAAAAGTCACAAATTTACAAAAACGAGCGTGCAATTTGCTTGCTACATCCAAAAATTAGATTTTTTGCAAAACAAAAAATGCTAATTTTCGACCAATGCTGGATGTAGGGCGCACCTTTCAAAACTCTCTAAAATCTAATTCACAGTATTTCATGATGCCTCCTCTCCCAAAAACAATCAAAGTTTTTATCAAATACTTAATGATTTCTTAAAATATTCGAAAAAAATTAAAAATACTTTTTTCACAAAATATACAAACTTTTCTCATAATTTTCAAAAATCCAAATTGCAAAATTATTCCTTGCTACAATTTTTGAGATATCAAAAAGTTAGTTTTTTCATATAAATTGTAACATAGTTTTCTTTCAAAAACAACCAAACCAACTGATTTTTGCCAAGTAATAAAGAAGTTATGTACCAACGATTATAAGAATTCAGGGCCAAACATTGAAAATTTTTTTTCAAGTCAAATAACTTGGAAACTGCAAGAGATAAAATGGTACTCTAGGCATGTTGTATTTTTGTTTCTTAACGTTTATTGTCCCGCTGAAAAAATTATTAGGATCGGTCGATATTGACAGAAATTACAAGCTCCGAAAGAATTTCAACACCCGCAGTTTCCCACTTTGAGGCTCTTTGGAGCTACCCTGTCTTACAACAGGGTGCCTCCAAATATACTTTCTGAAAAGTTCAATACTTCTTCTCTCCACCAGTAAGTTTCATCGAAATCGGTTCACTAATTCAAAAGTTGCGGACTTTTTTTTATTTCACGCCACTGTGCATTGTTAAATTCTTCTCATAATTTGTTTCAAAATATACAACATTATCCTTTGAGATATATTTGTGCACTTTTGCGTTAATTGAGGAATTAGGAGAACAAAAAGGACATTTCTTTCACTTGTTGTTACACTTACTCTGATACTTTTTAACTTTTCAAAAGTTATGTCATGTTTTTCTATCTCTTCATCCGTCAGTATATATTGACTTAGAAGTCCCAAGCTTGATGTCAAAAGTATTCCCTCAACTTTATCGATTATCCTTTCCAATTTTGATATTTGAAAGCAAATCTTTGTCTTTTGTATATCTAACTCATCTTTCTCAGTCCGGTTATCCATTTTCACATACTTGAAATACATTTTCTTATTCTCCATTTCATATATCTCAGTTAGTTTTGCTAATTGTTCATCAAAGTGTTGGTTTATCTGCATTTGGCTATTAGTCTGTTCGATTACGTTATGTGTTGGTTTCTATGATTTTCAATCTATTTTCTATTTTTTGTCGATCCTCACTGTCCATCGTCTCTAAAAAGAGTTTCAGTCCTGTTTCCACAATATTCACAAGTCCCCGTTTCTGTTTGTGTAGAATAAGCGTTTTCAGTAAAACTCTTAAATGCTGTAGTTCTTGGTTTATAAAATCATCGTTTATGGTATTATTTTCTAGTTTATTTATATACTCCTCATATTGTGTAACGTTGAATATATGAACACCACTGTGATATTCCTTAATTAGGTGTTTTTTTTAGTATTATTAACAAAGCAAATCTATTGCCTACACTTAGGTAGTATTATGTAGTTCATGAACAAACTAGTTCAAATGAACGATACAGTACTATTAGTAAGAACTAATACACAAAATGAACTAACACAGAGGCTATCTATCAACTAAATATTTTCAAAACGTTTTGTTTTACTTCTTTCTGTTTGTGTGCTTTGCTTCTATACTCATCCATATGTATGCATGTGTGTATGTATATTTAGTTCTTGTTCATCGCAAAAATATTTTTTATTTATGAGATTTTTAAAAAAGATTTTTACACTAAATTTATTATTGAACTAAATGAACGAACTAGTTCATTTATAAATAATGAACTAAAATGACCGGTCACTAAAATGAACTAAATGGCACAAGTCTATTCCTAACCCTGTACGTTAAACCGCATACACGATATAAATATCGAACTTATATTCGTTGAGCTTGATTTTCTATCGTATCATTTTTTAATTTGGTTCTTTAAAACTACATATATAACCAAATCAGTAGTTGTGAACTATCGCTTCTGTGGCAATTAAAATTGTTAAATTGTTGCTGAAATTGTTAAATTGTGGGCTGAAATTGTTAAATTGTGGCTGAAATTGTTAAATTGTTGCTGAAATTTTAAAATTCTTGGAAATTTGTGTTTTCGGCGGCGCTTTGATGTTTTTTTGTTTACATTAGGAGTTTTTGTTTACATTAAGTGTATGTCTGTCTGTCCGTCTGTCGGTCTGTCTGCCTGACCGTGGATGTTTGTGTGTGGAATATTTTGTGTGAATGTATTAAGGCGGTTCATAGTTTGGCGGTTTTTATGTGTGTATATACAGACGAGGAAAATCATGAAAATGATTTTTTCTAATACCAATGGTGAAATAGTGATTATTAATTTTTCCTAATGTCTACGGCAAAACATGATTATTATTTTTTTTTCCTAATGCCTACGGCATGCATGATAATTTTTCCTAATGCCTACGGCAATGCATGATAATTTTTTCAAATGCCGAAGGCAATACATGATTATTTTTTTTTTCCTAATGCCGACGGCAATACATACTTATTTTTCCTAATGCCTACGGCAATACATAATTATTTTCAAATGCCGACGGCAATACATGATAATTTTTCCTAATGCCTACGTCAATGCATGATAATTTTTCCTAATGCCGAAGGCAAAACATGATAATTATTTTTTTCAAATGCCGACGGCAAAACATGATTATTATTTTTTTCCTATTGCCGACGGCAAAACGTGAAAGTAATTTTTTCTAATGCTAATGTAGGTGTTGCTAGACTGTGGGAATTTAAGGCTGACCGTGATTTGAGTGGGTGGCGTTGTTGCCGTAATATGTAACCATAGGAATTCGTGGGTGTGTCTGTCTGTCTGTGAGAATTTAGTTGAAGCTTCGATTGGAAGGGGGGCGGGGTGTAGTAGAGCTAGATCAATTGCATGTATATATATATATGTGTGTGTGTGTGTGTGTGTGTGTGTGTGTATGTGTGTGTGTGTACGTTTGTAGGAATTTCTATAGGAGCTTAAGGCTGATTGCGATTTATGAGGGGCGAGGTGTACTAGTAATATGTAACCGAGGGAGTCTGTCTGTTTGTATTTCTGTAGGAGTTTAAGGCTGACCATGATTTGGGTGGGCATGGTTGTTGACGTAATATGTAGCCATGGAGATTTGTGGGTGTGTCTGTCTGTAGGAGTTTAAGGCTGATCGTGATTTGAGGTGGGTGAGGATGTTATTGAGGTAAATTGGTTATGTGTATGTATGTATGTATGGCCAGGGGAATTTGTGTATGCATATCTGGGGGAGAATTTAAGGCTAGTCGTGATTTGTGAAAGGTGGGGTGTTGTTGAAATTTTCTTGGATATTTCTTATATGAATTCTGCTATGTGTGTGTATTTGCGCTGATATTTATATGTAGGTGGAAATAAATTGTTTTCAGTATCGACATTTGGTACTATAAAATAATATCATATGTCTGGACTTCCCTAATCCTAGTATGCTTTTATACTTACTATTGCTTTATATTTTCTCATGCTTAAATTTGTCTCGCGTTGAAGTCGGTCTGTGTGAAATTTGTTTATATTACAGATTTTGTTTATTTAACTACATTCGTCTTCTTTGACTGAAAGAGTTTTCTACACACAGAGAAAAACCAACTTGAAATCAGTAAGAACCATGCTGAATTAATAAGAACCATTAGCGAAGGTTTAGCCATATTGAAATTTCTTATTTCAATATGGACAAAATATTAATTTACAGTATTCATTTATTAAACTCATTAGTTTGTAGATATCTCAATATACATTTTCTATTATATTAAAAATTATTGAATTAATGTGATGAATTCTTATTTTTAAGCTGCAGATTTTCCCTGAGTGTATTGATTGTTTATATTTGCATTGTGCTTTAACTAAACGACGCTTCATATATTTTCATGATGTAGGTCTAATAAATACTTAAGCATTGATAAGAAATTTGATATGTATACATACATATCTACAAATTGATTTTATGTATGTATGTATGTACATATATATGTACATACAAATAAGTGTTCAACTCAATCTTTGAATACATTTTTTATTTTATTTTTTGTCATGTGATGTCTGTTGTTGGTGAAATTAAAAACATTTTAATTTTTATCTGCGTTTACTTAAAAGTTTGTGAGGATTTTCTGTTTTAAGTAAAACTGAATTCTTGAAGATATGTACTTACATACTCTATAGTAATAGTAACTATAATGGAAATATTTCTTATACTTAATTTACAGTTTTTTAAAGTATAGGGTATAAAATTTTTTCCAGCTATAGCCTTCTACATTTATTTTGGAAAACTTGCTTTGCTTTTTAAAAATGTATAAACATTTTTAAATGAAACTGATCCGGCACTCCAGCTTAGGTACTGATAGTTTTTTTTTTTTTGTTGTTAGTTAACTTACTTATTTTTTATTTTTTATTGATAAACATTGGAAATCAAAAGGGAGTTTTATATTGTAATTATTATTTTCATAATTGTTGAAAACAATCGCTGCTTTTTGTTTGTTTTTTGCGATGAAATCATTTGAATTACTTTTGCAACTTTACGCGTTTATAAAAATTATGTTATTTTCTATATTTCTTAATTTATAAGACTTTTAGACTTTGTCCTTTAGGGGTTATATATTCTATTATACGATTATGAATAAGAATGCAGTAAGCTGATGTATTTGCTTACTGCTTCAAATTAAAATTTTATTAAATTGAATAAAAGGAGTTTTTTTTTTTCTTAAACTCTGATGCAGTTAGAAGCGCTGGAGATTCTTTCATATAACAGCTTTTTTGAAATTTTTGATACATAGTATAATATAGAATTGGATAACATTTATTTTTAATTTTTATGCTAAGAAGTACCGGTATGAGACTGAATTTAAATGTACTTTTAAATTAGTTAAATCATAATGAACAAACATATTTTCTTCTTTAATAGCGATCAACAGAAAACGAACTCGTTTTCATATAATTTAGGTATACCCTATCGACGGCTCCTCTAGGATACAAGATGACTTTGTATGACGAAATTTCTGTTGCTTTATACTGATAATATGTTTACATTAATAAGATACATATACATATGTTTATTTTATGAACGGTGAGCACCTATGGCTTTTATTTAATGTTCTATATGACTTTTTTTTTTTTTTTTTTTTTTTTTTTTTTTCATTTTCTTTAATAATTTTCTCCCCAATAGCATTCTAAATATTTCAAGGGCTCAAATGCTGTGTAGTCTTCTTCTGCAAACTTAACTAAACGTCTAACTTCTTCCAATGCTTCTTTATAAGAAGATATTTTGTTATGGTCTTCTTCTACGATACGTGCCCATCGGGCAGAGTGTACGTATTAGTTGGTCAGTCAGTCTCTATTTTTATTTATTTTTTTTCTTCTAATGTGCCACTCCTTTTTTTAGATTTTACTACTTGGAATAGAGAATTTTTGTCTAATTTTTTGGTGGGTATATACATTAGGTATGTAGAAATTAGTTTAGATACAAAGAAATGCATGTTTAATATACAACTATTGTATCAAATCGATCTCAAATAACTCAGTTACCTCTACCAGCAATTCACCGTTGGTGTATTCATAAAGTGTTAGAAACAATGAAATATCTATGTTTTGAGAGAATTTTTCCCCCTCAAGTATTTCTACATGAGGTTTGAGGGGTCAATCACTGTCGCATTCATATGTAATGATTATTCACTTAAAAAACGTCATCATCACCATCAATCATCTCCGTATACAATACATTCATGAGTTGGGTTGATCCAGATACAATTGCTGTCTCATCACCTTCTAACAGCTTTATATATTTTGCTAGTATGCATGCCTTAGCATGCTTCTATCGATAGTGACGTAAGAGTCCGAGATGTAGAGTGTTACAATTAAAAATCTTTACTATTAGAATATACCAGTTCGCTCTTTTGAATTTTTACAAAGTAGATACATATGTATGTATTTCATTGACCACAAAATCATAAAATTTCTTTGCTTACAAAATTGTATGACGTGAGGATTTTTTTTTTTTTTTTTTTTTTTTTAAATTATACATGCTTCGGCATGCTTTCATTTTTTTTTTTTCTATAAATTTATGTAATACTCATACAGATACAGATATAAAGTAAGATTTGTTTACTGTACATTTTAAAATTTATGCATGCTTCAGCATGATTCTAGTTGAAGCGTATATTCATTCACTAAGTTTGTTTGATACTTATTCATACACATGTACATTCTTAAAGATTGGATATCAAAGTCCAATTTCCGTAGTTTATCTATATTTTCTAAAGATCTGATAGCTAAAGAAATAAATAGAGTGAAGATCTTCTATAATAATCCCATTTTCATATTGTAAAATTTTGCGTGCTAGCGCTTTCGATGGGAAAATATACATACAACTTTATAAAAAGTGATAATATGATGTGCTGCTGAATATTGCACTATGTTATAGTTCATTTTAAACACTGAAGTTTTAGCAATATTTCATTCCGACCAGAATTCCACTACATTTAGTTAATTATCTTTCTTAAGACTCATCATTCCTAATCAATCCTGCAAAAACAACACAAACTAGATTTTTCGTTTTAATTTTATTTTTTTTAAATTCAACATTCATTCTTCAAATTACTTTATACTATATTAAGTAGCTTTTCCTCATTTGTTGAGTTGACTTTAATAGGAGACATTTTAATGGTACGATGAACTTTTCTATTGCATGCATTGAGTAAATCTTTATACATACCAATCCACTTATATGAACCATTAAAGCTAATTCTTTTCACATCATACCTTTCAATGATCTATTAAATCATTCTAATATTGATGCTTTCATATTAAGTAATCTTTAATCTTCTATTTATGTATGAGTTTCCCAAGTATTTATTAAAAAATTCTTTAGAATCATCTGTTTGTAAGTTTTTTGGTACCCGTACCACTTCAAAAATATTTTCCATTGCCTTGGTTTTTAGAGTGCAGCTTTTATTTTCAGCTGTACTTTGAGAATGTGTCAATTACAGTCTTCAAAAATCAACAATTTCTATTTTCTGTAGAATAGTTCTACATTTCACCTAACTTAGCTCCATAAAACATCATATATTCCTGTCATTACATCTCTACAAGCACAAACAGTTGTTGAAATTTAATATGGACTTCGTTAACTAAATTCCTTTTTAAAGACATTGAATTGTTTCACAGATTTTTTCGAAAGTGTTGTGATCTACATCTTGCACTTTCAGCTATTTATACTAACATGTAGTTAATTTTCTAATCTATGTATTTAACCGTAAACTCTTCAATTTGTTTTTAATTATTTACTTTTTAGAATTGCTTTTTCAATTTTATAACTGTCTTCTTTCTCTAATTTTATTTCACGTTGTTGTTCCTCAATTTGCATTTAAATATATTCTTGAATATTAATGCTTTAAGCTATATTATTAATTTGTCTTGTATTTTATGTTCATTCAGTTTAATGTAACTATCAACAATAGTTTGTATCTAATTCATTTATGCCTTCCAATACTGATAAGTCAGTATAAATGTCTTCAGAATTGGAAGTCTATGAGTAAAATCATCGTCATCATCATTCTCAGTATTAGCATCATTAAATATGATGGTATTATCAAATATTGTTCCTTTTACTAGTTTCTTTGGGGTACTTGTCTATATCTTGAGTGAAGGTTTCTCAGGCTTTAAACTTGTATATTTTCAACTTCTGTCTTGATTTTACTTTCTTCTTTCATAAGAATTCTTTTAATATTTTTAGAACTATTTATGAATTCTTCTGCTATAGGTTTAAATGTATCTTTTAGTTGTTCACTTGTATCTATTTCACCAGTTTTTATACTACGAAGCTTTTTCTTCAACACATTTCTTGTCAACACCAACTGTTTTAAAATTTTCTCATCCAGGGCAAATAACAGGTATCAGCAATCATATCAGCTTTTCAGGAGCTGGTCTGGTTTTCAGATCAGCTTTTCAGGACCTGGTCTGGTTTTCAGATCAGCTTTTCAGGACCTGGTCTGGTTTTCAGATCAGCTTATCAGGACCTGGTCTGGTTTTCAGATCAGCTTTTCAGGACCTGGTCTGGTTTTCAGATCAGCTTTTCAGGACCTGGTCTGGTTTTCAGATCAGCTTTTCAGGACCTGGTCTGGTTTTCAGATCAGCTTTTCAGTAGCTGGTCTGGTTTTCAGATCAGCTTATCAGGAGCTGGTCTGGTTTTCAGATCAGCTTATCAGGAGCTGGTCTGGTTATCAGATCAGCTTATCAGGAGCTGGTCTGGTTTTCAGATCAGCTTATCAGGAGCTGATCTGATTTTTAGATCAGCTTATCAGGTAACAGATCAGGCTATCAGGAGCTATTCAGATTTTCATTTCAAGATATCTGAGTTAGATTTAGTTATCAGTGTACAAGTAGCTAGCCATTTATAACATTTATATACATGAAGTTTAAAGTCAGATGAAATACGAAAAAGTAAAGTTTTATCTAGTAAAATTATTTTCTATAACGATCATCGTTTAATTCACTATCTTTGCTTATAATCAAAAATCCATATTTATCCTTTCAACATGCTTTTTATTTTTCTCACCTAACTTAAACATTAAATATACATTATGATGATCTCTTATTAAATCTTTGGTGATTCTGGTGTAAGTTTTACATAAGTAGAATGAATCAACATTCTTATCTCTCCCCATAAAAAAATATGCTTCCCACACGCATCATCGTTAAATATCATATTGGAATTACTTTGGACTGAAATAACAGATTCACTATCGGTAAATTTTGTAATATATTATTATTTTAATTGATGTAATTAATTTCTTCAGATATTTATATCTGGGGTGATATAAAGATTTTGAGTATAAATAAATGTTCTCAAAATTTAAGTCCATTAGGACTTTCTAGCAAGCCAATCATAGCGTTTTTTTTTTCGTAATTTGACAGGTCAACTATTGTTGCACGAATAGAATTTGATATAAAGGAACTATGATTTATTTTTGAACTATAGTTCGATGATTCATCAATATTTCGTACCAAGGTATTTTAGGTTGTTTTACTAACCGCATTTCTGTAGCTAAATACATTTTATAAATATTATCTCTTATTATAAAAAAATAAACTAATACAGCTATACCATATCAGAAAATATTTTCTGAAATCGTATAGCTGCATTAGTTTATTTTTTCTATAATAAGAGATAATGATCCACACTCATAATCAAAACAGCATAAAAATATCCTTTTTTTGACTATGAGTATGCATCAATATTTATGAAATGCGTTTAGTTACAAAAATGTGGTTAGTAAAACAAAGTATATTTTAACAGCCTTATTTATAACACTTATTAGGGCTTTATAAAGACTTTTTAAGAAAAAATTTTTATAAAAAATTTGTTTTAAAAAGCCTTTCCAAAGCCTTAATAAGTATTATAAATAAGGCTGTAAGGGTTTAAAATCAGTATTTTTTATGATAATACTGATTTGAAACTCTTAAAATATTCTTTGTTTTGACTATGAGTAGGGGCCATTATCTCTTATTACAGGACAAATAAAATAATATAGCTATACGATATCAGAAAATATTTTCTGATATCGTATAGCTACATTTTTAATTTTTCTATAATCAGAGATAATATTTATGAAATACATTTCATAAATATTGGCGCATACTCATAGTAAAAACAACCTAAAAATACCTTGGTACGAAATATTGATGAATCATCAAAATTTCATACCATCCTATATTTATGTTGTTTTACTAATCGCATTTTGTAAATAAATGCATTTCATAAATATTATCTATTATTATAGAAAGAATCAAATAGTATGGTTATATGATATTAGAAAACATGATTTCTGATATCATATAATCATACTATTTTATTTTTCTATAATAAGAGATAATGACTCATACTCATAGTCAAAACAAAGGATATTTATATGCTGTTTTGATTATGAGTATGCGTCAATATTTATGAAATGCATTTAGTTATAAAATGCGGTTAGTAAAACAAAGTATATTTTAAGTGTTTAAGACCACCATTTTATGGTAATACCGGTTTTAAACACTTAAAGCATACTTTGTTTTGACTATGAGCATGAGCTGATATTTATGAAATGGATTTTATAAATATTGACTCATACCCTTAGTCAAAACAACATAAATAATTCTTGGTACGAAATATTGATGATTCATCGAACTATAGTTCAAAAATAAATCATAGTTCCTTTATATCAAATTCTATTCGTGCAACAATAGTTGACCTGTCAAATTACGAAAAAAAAAAACGCTATGATTGGCTTGCTAGAAAGTCCTAATGGACTTAAATTTTGAGAACATTTATTTATACTCAAAATCTTTATATCACCCCAGATATAAATATCTGAAGAAATTAATTACATCAATTAAAATAATAATATATTACAAAATTTACCGATAGTGAATCTGTTATTTCAGTCCAAAGTAATTCCAATATGATATTTAACGATGATGCGTGTGGGAAGCATATTTTTGTATGGGGAGAGATAAGAATGTTGATTCATTCTACTTATGTAAAACTTACACCAGAATCACCAAAGATTTAATAAGAGATCATCATAATGTATATTTAATGTTTAAGTTAGGTGAGAAAAATAAAAAGCATGTTGAAAGGATAAATATGGATTTTTGATTATAAGCAAAGATAGTGAATTAAACGATGATCGTTATAGAAAATAATTTTACTAGATAAAACTTTACTTTTTCGTATTTCATCTGACTTTAAACTTCATGTATATAAATGTTATAAATGGCTAGCTACTTGTACACTGATAACTAAATCTAACTCAGATATCTTGAAATGAAAATCTGAATAGCTCCTGATAGCCTGATCTGTTACCTGATAAGCTGATCTAAAAATCAGATCAGCTCCTGATAAGCTGATCTGAAAACCAGACCAGCTCCTGATAAGCTGATCTGATAACCAGACCAGCTCCTGATAAGCTGATCTGAAAACCAGACCAGCTCCTGATAAGCTGATCTGAAAACCAGACCAGCTACTGAAAAGCTGATCTGAAAACCAGACCAGGTCCTGAAAAGCTGATCTGAAAACCAGACCAGGTCCTGAAAAGCTGATCTGAAAACCAGACCAGGTCCTGAAAAGCTGATCTGAAAACCAGACCAGGTCCTGATAAGCTGATCTGAAAACCAGACCAGGTCCTGAAAAGCTGATCTGAAAACCAGACCAGGTCCTGAAAAGCTGATCTGAAAACCAGACCAGCTCCTGAAAAGCTGATATGATTGCTGATACCTGTTATTTGCCCTGGATGAGAAAATTTTAAAACAGTTGGTGTTGACAAGAAATGTGTTGAAGAAAAAGCTTCGTAGTATAAAAACTGGTGAAATAGATACAAGTGAACAACTAAAAGATACATTTAAACCTATAGCAGAAGAATTCATAAATAGTTCTAAAAATATTAAAAGAATTCTTATGAAAGAAGAAAGTAAAATCAAGACAGAAGTTGAAAATATACAAGTTTAAAGCCTGAGAAACCTTCACTCAAGATATAGACAAGTACCCCAAAGAAACTAGTAAAAGGAACAATATTTGATAATACCATCATATTTAATGATGCTAATACTGAGAATGATGATGACGATGATTTTACTCATAGACTTCCAATTCTGAAGACATTTATACTGACTTATCAGTATTGGAAGGCATAAATGAATTAGATACAAACTATTGTTGATAGTTACATTAAACTGAATGAACATAAAATACAAGACAAATTAATAATATAGCTTAAAGCATTAATATTCAAGAATATATTTAAATGCAAATTGAAGAACAACAACGTGAAATAAAATTAGAGAAAGAAGACAGTTATAAAATTGAAAAAGCAATTCTAAAAAGTAAATAATTAAAAACAAATTGAAGAGTTTACGGTTAAATACATAGATTAGAAAATTAACTACATGTTAGTATAAATAGCTGAAAGTGCAAGATGTAGATCACAACACTTTCGAAAAAATCTGTGAAACAATTCAATGTCTTTAAAAAGGAATTTAGTTAACGAAGTCCATATTAAATTTCAACAACTGTTTGTGCTTGTAGAGATGTAATGACAGGAATATATGATGTTTTATGGAGCTAAGTTAGGTGAAATGTAGAACTATTCTACAGAAAATAGAAATTGTTGATTTTTGAAGACTGTAATTGACACATTCTCAAAGTACAGCTGAAAATAAAAGCTGCACTCTAAAAACCAAGGCAATGGAAAATATTTTTGAAGTGGTACGGGTACCAAAAAACTTACAAACAGATGATTCTAAAGAATTTTTTAATAAATACTTGGGAAACTCATACATAAATAGAAGATTAAAGATTACTTAATATGAAAGCATCAATATTAGAATGATTTAATAGATCATTGAAAGGTATGATGTGAAAAGAATTAGCTTTAATGGTTCATATAAGTGGATTGGTATGTATAAAGATTTACTCAATGCATGCAATAGAAAAGTTCATCGTACCATTAAAATGTCTCCTATTAAAGTCAACTCAACAAATGAGGAAAAGCTACTTAATATAGTATAAAGTAATTTGAAGAATGAATGTTGAATTTAAAAAAAATAAAATTAAAACGAAAAATCTAGTTTGTGTTGTTTTTGCAGGATTGATTAGGAATGATGAGTCTTAAGAAAGATAATTAACTAAATGTAGTGGAATTCTGGTCGGAATGAAATATTGCTAAAACTTCAGTGTTTAAAATGAACTATAACATAGTGCAATATTCAGCAGCACATCATATTATCACTTTTTATAAAGTTGTATGTATATTTTCCCATCGAAAGCGCTAGCACGCAAAATTTTACAATATGAAAATGGGATTATTATAGAAGATCTTCACTCTATTTATTTCTTTAGCTATCAGATCTTTAGAAAATATAGATAAACTACGGAAATTGGACTTTGATATCCAATCTTTAAGAATGTACATGTGTATGAATAAGTATCAAACAAACTTAGTGAATGAATATACGCTTCAACTAGAATCATGCTGAAGCATGCATAAATTTTAAAATGTACAGTAAACAGATCTTACTTTATATCTGTATCTGTATGAGTATTACATAAATTTATAGAAAAAAAAAATGAAAGCTACAGTAAACAGATCTTACTTTATATCTGTATCTGTATGAGTATTACATAAATTTATAGAAAAAAAAATGAAAGCATGCCGAAGCATGTATAATTTAAAAAAAAAAAAATCCTCACGTCATACAATTTTGTAAGCAAAGAAATTTTATGATTTTGTGGTCAATGAAATACATACATATGTATCTACTTTGTAAAAATTCAAAATAGCGAACTGGTAAATTCTAATAGTAAAGATTTTTAATTGTAACACTCTACATCTCGGACTCCTACGTCACTATCGATAGAAGCATGCTAAGGCATGCATACTAGCAAAATATATAAAGCTGTTAGAAGGTGATGAGACAGCAATTGTATCTGGATCAACCCAACTCATGAATGTATTGTATACGGAGATGATTGATGGTGATGATGACGTTTTTTAAGTGAATAATCATTACATATGAATGCGACAGTGATTGACCCCTCAAACCTCATGTAGAAATACTTGAGGGGGAAAAATTCTCTCAAAACATAGATATTTCATTGTTTCTAACACTTTATGAATACACCAACGGTGAATTGCTGGTAGAGGTAACTGAGTTATTTGAGATCGATTTGATACAATAGTTGTATATTAAACATGCATTTCTTTGTATATAAACTAATTTCTACATACCTAATGTATATACCCACCAAAAAATTAGACAAAAATTCTCTATTCCAAGTAGTAAAATCTAAAAAAAGGAGTGGCACATTAGAAGAAAAAAAATAAATAAAAATAGAGACTGACTGACCAACTAATACGTACACTCTGCCCGATGGGCACGTATCGTAGAAGAAGACCATAACAAAATATCTTCTTATAAAGAAGCATTGGAAGAAGTTAGACGTTTAGTTAAGTTTGCAGAAGAAGACTACACAGCATTTGAGCCCTTGAAATATTTAGAATGCTATTGGGGAGAAAATTATTAAAGAAAATGAAAAAAAAAAAAAAAAAAAAAAAAAAAAAAAAAAAAGTCATATAGAACATTAAATAAAAGCCATAGGTGCTCACCGTTCATAAAATAAACATATGTATATGTATCTTATTAATGTAAACATATTATCAGTATAAAGCAACAGAAATTTCGTCATACAAAGTCATCTTGTATCCTAGAGGAGCCGTCGATAGGGTATACCTAAATTATATGAAAACGAGTTCGTTTTCTGTTGATCGCTATTAAAGAAGAAAATATGTTTGTTCATTATGATTTAACTAATTTAAAAGTACATTTAAATTCAGTCTCATACCGGTACTTCTTAACATAAAAATTAAAAATAAATGTTATCCAATTCTATATTATACTATGTATCAAAAATTTCAAAAAAGCTGTTATATGAAAGAATCTCCAGCGCTTCTAACTGCATCAGAGTTTAAGAAAAAAAAAAACTCCTTTTATTCAATTTAATAAAATTTTAATTTGAAGCAGTAAGCAAATACATCAGCTTACTGCATTCTTATTCATAATCGTATAATAGAATATATAACCCCTAAAGGACAAAGTCTAAAAGTCTTATAAATTAAGAAATATAGAAAATAACATAATTTTTATAAACGCGTAAAGTTGCAAAAGTAATTCAAATGATTTCATCGCAAAAAACAAACAAAAAGCAGCGATTGTTTTCAACAATTATGAAAATAATAATTACAATATAAAACTCCCTTTTGATTTCCAATGTTTATCAATAAAAAATAAAAAATAAGTAAGTTAACTAACAACAAAAAAAAAAAAAACTATCAGTACCTAAGCTGGAGTGCCGGATCAGTTTCATTTAAAAATGTTTATACATTTTTAAAAAGCAAAGCAAGTTTTCCAAAATAAATGTAGAAGGCTATAGCTGGAAAAAATTTTATACCCTATACTTTAAAAAACTGTAAATTAAGTATAAGAAATATTTCCATTATAGTTACTATTACTATAGAGTATGTAAGTACATATCTTCAAGAATTCAGTTTTACTTAAAACAGAAAATCCTCACAAACTTTTAAGTAAACGCAGATAAAAATTAAAATGTTTTTAATTTCACCAACAACAGACATCACATGACAAAAAATAAAATAAAAAATGTATTCAAAGATTGAGTTGAACACTTATTTGTATGTACATATATATGTACATACATACATACATAAAATCAATTTGTAGATATGTATGTATACATATCAAATTTCTTATCAATGCTTAAGTATTTATTAGACCTACATCATGAAAATATATGAAGCGTCGTTTAGTTAAAGCACAATGCAAATATAAACAATCAATACACTCAGGGAAAATCTGCAGCTTAAAAATAAGAATTCATCACATTAATTCAATAATTTTTAATATAATAGAAAATGTATATTGAGATATCTACAAACTAATGAGTTTAATAAATGAATACTGTAAATTAATATTTTGTCCATATTGAAATAAGAAATTTCAATATGGCTAAACCTTCGCTAATGGTTCTTATTAATTCAGCATGGTTCTTACTGATTTCAAGTTGGTTTTTCTCTGTGTGTAGAAAACTCTTTCAGTCAAAGAAGACGAATGTAGTTAAATAAACAAAATCTGTAATATAAACAAATTTCACACAGACCGACTTCAACGCGAGACAAATTTAAGCATGAGAAAATATAAAGCAATAGTAAGTATAAAAGCATACTAGGATTAGGGAAGTCCAGACATATGATATTATTTTATAGTACCAAATGTCGATACTGAAAACAATTTATTTCCACCTACATATAAATATCAGCGCAAATACACACACATAGCAGAATTCATATAAGAAATATCCAAGAAAATTTCAACAACACCCCACCTTTCACAAATCACGACTAGCCTTAAATTCTCCCCCAGATATGCATACACAAATTCCCCTGGCCATACATACATACATACACATAACCAATTTACCTCAATAACATCCTCACCCACCTCAAATCACGATCAGCCTTAAACTCCTACAGACAGACACACCCACAAATCTCCATGGCTACATATTACGTCAACAACCATGCCCACCCAAATCATGGTCAGCCTTAAACTCCTACAGAAATACAAACAGACAGACTCCCTCGGTTACATATTACTAGTACACCTCGCCCCTCATAAATCGCAATCAGCCTTAAGCTCCTATAGAAATTCCTACAAACGTACACACACACACATACACACACACACACACACACACACACACATATATATATATACATGCAATTGATCTAGCTCTACTACACCCCGCCCCCCTTCCAATCGAAGCTTCAACTAAATTCTCACAGACAGACAGACACACCCACGAATTCCTATGGTTACATATTACGGCAACAACGCCACCCACTCAAATCACGGTCAGCCTTAAATTCCCACAGTCTAGCAACACCTACATTAGCATTAGAAAAAATTACTTTCACGTTTTGCCGTCGGCAATAGGAAAAAAATAATAATCATGTTTTGCCGTCGGCATTTGAAAAAAATAATTATCATGTTTTGCCTTCGGCATTAGGAAAAATTATCATGCATTGACGTAGGCATTAGGAAAAATTATCATGTATTGCCGTCGGCATTTGAAAATAATTATGTATTGCCGTAGGCATTAGGAAAAATAAGTATGTATTGCCGTCGGCATTAGGAAAAAAAAAATAATCATGTATTGCCTTCGGCATTTGAAAAAATTATCATGCATTGCCGTAGGCATTAGGAAAAATTATCATGCATGCCGTAGGCATTAGGAAAAAAAAAATAATAATCATGTTTTGCCGTAGACATTAGGAAAAATTAATAATCACTATTTCACCATTGGTATTAGAAAAAATCATTTTCATGATTTTCCTCGTCTGTATATACACACATAAAAACCGCCAAACTATGAACCGCCTTAATACATTCACACAAAATATTCCACACACAAACATCCACGGTCAGGCAGACAGACCGACAGACGGACAGACAGACATACACTTAATGTAAACAAAAACTCCTAATGTAAACAAAAATACATCAAAGCGCCGCCGAAAACACAAATTTCCAAGAATTTTAAAATTTCAGCAACAATTTAACAATTTCAGCCACAATTTAACAATTTCAGCCCACAATTTAACAATTTCAGCAACAATTTAACAATTTTAATTGCCACAGAAGCGATAGTTCACAACTACTCAAATCAGAGGTTTATGATCTGTATGTAATTTAAATCTTCTCCCATACAAATAATGTATAAGCTGACCGCAAGCCCAAACGATAGCAAGTAGCTCCTTCTCTATTACGCTATAATTGATTTCATGCTTATTAAGTGTTCTCGAGGCTAAGGTTATAGGGCCATTATCTTGAGACAGCACAGCACCTAATGCGAAGTTGCTGGCGTCTGTGGTAAGTGTAAACTCTTTTCCAAAGTCAGGATACCTTAATACCATATCCGAAGTGAGTATTTTCCTCAACTTTTCAAAAGACTCTCTATAGTCGGTATCATTTTCGTTGATCGGCCCGTCCCTTTTGAGTCTCAAAGTGAGAGGTCCCAGAAATGCTTGAAGTTGTTTCAAGGTCTTTGGAATAGGAAAATTTCTATTCTATACATTCTATTTTACTAGAGTCTTTTATTTAGTGACACTTCTAAATTAGCTTCCCTCAATTTTTGTAATATTTTTTTCAAATTATCTATATCTTCCCAAATGGCATACGTTTGAATTCGTAGTGCCCATCATTAGTAGAAAATTCAGTTTTTTCTTGATCATTTTCTTCAACTTCTACTTGGTAAAACCCATTTGTCAAGTCCAATATAGAAAAATAGTTCGCTCGTACCAGCTTATCGTCAATAATAGGTATCTTCTCTTGTCACAGCATTCAATTTTCTAAAATCCAAAACTATTCTTCATTCTTTATCTCCCGATTTATCATCTTTCTTTGGAACCATCCACATTGGAGAATTATATGGTGAATCACTTGGAGTGATTATACCTTGTTCCAACATTTCAGTTATTTGTATACCAACTTCCGGGTACCTATATGATTTTGTGTAGAATGGTCTGTCATTGTTAGTAGGAATTCTGTGTTTAACTTCATTCGTAAAAGTCAAATCGTCCCCTTTTTTATAAAATACATCTGAAAATTCATTCAATGTTATTTTACTGCAATTCCTTCTTCCTTATTTAAATGTTCTAATCGCAATTGTTCTTTTATTCCCAATTCATCAATATGATGTAATTTGGGTAGATGATTTATTAATTCTAAGTCATACTCCTGATTACTTTCATTCTGTCTTTCAAAATACAAAGGAAGTTTCTGCTGATTTACCACAATAATCTATTAAAGCATTATTTTCTTTTAACAATGTAGATCCAAATATTCCATCAAATACCGGATGAAAGTGGGAGATCTCAAACAACTCATCTTTTTTGAGACGCACTTGCAAATCATTCCTGGAAACCTTAGGCTCTTCTTTTATCAACAAGAAGCCTGCTGCTGTTTTTAATTTTACTGGTTGTGCTAATTCAAATATTAAATTTTCTGCACAATGATTTTTCTTAATAAGATTTTCAGTAGAACCTGTATCTATTAAAATTGTTGTTTTATTTTTTCTTTATTTGAATAAAACATAGGACACTCCGAATTTGGTGGAGCTCCCTTCTTGGAAGCTGCATGCCGAAAATTTTAAATTTTTCTCTGTTATTCATATAATTATTTTGCTCACGTGTCTGTCTGCTTATGTCCATCGGTTCTGGTTTTGGATATTCGCTTTGTCTGAAAAAGTTATTTATTTATAAAAATTTTTAATGTTACTTTGTTATTGTGATTAATTTCTGATGAGTTTTCGCCTTATCTTTGTCTCTGATTAAGCAAGGACAATTTTGCTTGTATAAAATTATAAAACTGTAATACGTCACCCCTATACTGGACACCTCTTAGTTCATCATATAAATGTTCAGCTGAGGAAAAGCCTTCAAAATTCAATTCTAGTAAGTTTTTTATATCCACCCATCTAGTCAGGTGTGGATGAATTTCAAGGACCACACTATTATCGCCAAAAACATACTTTGTCAAGTAGGACTATACTCATTCGTTGAAGACACGACATTACCAATACTTTCCAGAAACGGGTACAGTTCTTCCTTCCTTTCATCAAAATCCTGGACCAGGCTGAGGATCTTCAGGGGATGAATATCTTTCTCACCATCTGCTGCGGCTGTTGTTAAAACTGTGCTTCCGACTGAAGTTGCTGTAGCTGTGCTTGTTGTTGTTGTAATTGTTTCTGTTGCGCTTATTGCTGCTCCATTGCTGATGCTTTTTCCCGTTTACTGGAAAACAATTCTCTTCTTTTCAGCGATCTGAAGTACTTTCGATCCACTTTGATGATTATTTTCAACTTTTGTGTGCAGTTGTTATTTTGATCCTTTTTCGTAGGATAATTTTAAATATTTTTTTATTATTATTCCTTTTTCGTAGGATAATTTTAAAAAATTTTTTATTATTATTCCTTTTTCGTAGGATCTAATCCTTTTTCGTAGAATATTTTAAATGTGTCCTTTCTAGTAGGATCTTTTTTCATGAAAATATAATTTTTTTATCTATCCCACCGACTGAGTCAAATTTATACAAAGGAAATAAAACACTTTCCTTAATGTTGACTGTTTGAATACTATTGAAATAAAGCTTAAAATATAAATCTACAATACGGTTTTATATACTTGTAGCATTTTCTTAAACTAAACTCTACAACCAATCAGAATTGAGTTGTTTTTCTTAAACAAAAAGTAATGCAATTATAAGAAGTCAATTATGATTACGTTGCAAATAGTTTTTTATAAACAAAAATATTTGAAATAGAAACAATTCAAACTCACAAACAGAATCATTCATTAAAGATTCGAATCTGTTGAAGATTTGAATTGTAAGAAGTCAAATATGTTTACGTTGGAAATAGTTATGCATAAACAAAAATATATTAAGCAGAAATAGTTCAAGCTTATGAACAATAACGACTCATACGTGGTTTAAATTTATCAAAGTATCAAATTACAAATAAACAATTAGTAAGAATTTATATTACTACATGGTACTCACTTATTCATAATGATTTCGTTAGGTAAAACTTATGACAAGTCGCATTATCCGCACGGAATATACAAAACTATACATACAGATATACTATAGCTTCTGTGAATCACTTTGGTAAGGCAAAAAATTATGGCTTTTTGGAAGCTGAATATATTGCTTCTAGCTGGCTCATCTCGCACAAAAAAAATCTTATTCATGCGCAACAGCAAGTGATTCTCTAACATTGTCTCCCTTACTCGCTGTCTCCACCTGTCATAAAATGGCTTACTTTAACATTAACTTCAACTTCTAAGAATTGTTAAGTGATTAGTATCAATATACTATACCATTTTGCAAATGGAACGATGCAAGACCATTTGCACAAGATTGTGAATTGGACTATAGTTTTTATGTACTCAGATGCAAAAGTTACTGGCTTGCAATTTTTTTTTTACTTTTTTCTCTATTTTTTTTAGAGAGCCTGCCTTATGTTAGTGCTTTTCAGAAGCAGTTTTTGAAGCTTTTGTGATCAAGTAAACAATACATTGCTTCCCTCAGTTGTTAGTGCTTCCAAATCAAAATTTGTTTGCTGGGTACTGTCAGTACCCAGTAAGGAACAGCTTCCACCAAAAATGCTTAATTCCAAACTCGATTGCCTTTTTTGAAATTTTTTGCTGGGTGAGTATCAATATACTATACCATTTTGCACATGCTACGATGCAAGACCATTTCCACAAGATTGTGTATTGGGCTATTGTTATAATTTTTTCAGGCGTAGTAAACTGGTTCATGTGAAATTCAAATATACCAATGTAGAAAAATAAAAGTATTTTTTTTTTAGATTAATTATTTTCCTTTAGCTAATAAGGCTATAAAATTATTTTAGTTGTTTTTTATTTTTGTTGTGAATTGAATTCTTTTTATTATTTAGCTGGTGAGGCCTATATTGTCTTATGTCAATAAAAACTCAATTTTTATTACATATTTTTACCGACGTTTGGTGAATTTTACTTCCACTTCTTCAGGGAATTTTGTCTGTTTTATTAAAATTTAAAAAATTAACATCAAAAGAGTATAGAAAATAATGTACATAATAAGATAAACTTACTAACAATCGAGTTGTGTTGTTATTAAAACATCAAAAATTATTTTAATATATTTTTTGATGGTACACAGCTACAGTTTCCCTAAATTTTGACTTTTTTCAGAAAAACTACGCGTGCATCCGCAATTATGAAACGGCACTCTTAAATTTTAGTTAAAAATTTATAAAATTAACTACATAATTAAATTTTATAGTTGAAACTTTCAAAATCTACCGTCACAATTTTTTATAACCGCTTAAACACAAGAATATTTTTTAAATTTTACTATTTTAGGATATGTGACGCGCAAAATAGAAAGGGACCTAATACTATGTTCACACTTATGTTTTTAAACGTGTTTAACGCCATATTCGTGTTTAAGAGCTTAAACACGACGATTTTGAGATGTTTTACCATACATTGACTTGTTTTGTTAAACATCTGAAATGAAGTGTTTAAGATTAAAACACTTCCTTAAACACGCTAATGGAGTATGTTATTATTAAATGGCGTCACGTCAAATATTATTTGGTAAACAAATAATTAGTTACAAACTACTCAAATATTTACAAGAACATTTGATGTTTGCAAATAATAAACCAATAAAAAAGCATAATTCTTCGTAATTTTTTACAAATACAATAATTTATTGACAAAACGTGAACCTTAAACATCTCAAATGTAATGTGAACGGTTGTGTTTAGTTTTTTAAAACACTTGCCTTAAACACGTTTAAGACCATAAGTGTGAACATGGTATAAGGGTAAAAACCTGTTTTGTTCAGGAGAGCCATTTTAAAGATTTAAATATTTGTATCTTTGGTGTACCATCACTGATTTAAACGCGCATATCTCTGGGAGGGAACACTTTTGGGGCATGGGATCGGTCTCATTCGATGCTGAGATGTTGTCCATATCAAAAAAAAAAAAAAATGAAAATTGATTTTTTTTATCCTTAGGTCCTTTTCTCTATGCGCTGTCACATATTGTTGAATGTAGGGTACATGTCCGATATACAAAATAATTGGCTGTGAGCCAAAAAATATAAATTGTACAGAATGCGCATTTGAGCTAAAAAATTTTTGCTTACGCCTTAGATGCGGGGGGAAAGTATAAAGGCTCCGTTACCCGACTGTAGAAATCGCAGATGTAACGTAAATGTAAATGTAATGTTAATGTAAACGTTTGAGCGCTTATAGAATACTTAAAAACGTGTCATGTGTTTTCGACACAAAAAAAACTTCTTTGTGCACACACACATACATACATACTAATTGCACTGTGCCCAGCAAACACGCATTTTTGATTTTAAATTCCCAGTTATTTGAAGTCAAACGCGAAAGTTCATATATTTATAATATTTAAATTCATGAAATTCATTTTGATTGAAATGTACATACATATATATATTGACATACATACGAGTATGTATGTAATACATATGTATATTTTTTAGCAAAAATACATACATATGTACATATAAAGGACTTTTTGTTTGTTGGGTGCTTATCAGTATAAAAAAATCATATAAAATGGAAAACAGCTGTTCGAAACATGGATGAGAGTTCAACATCTTCACATTATTTATGATTGCATAGAAAAAGTACCAAAATTATTTAAATGGTATCAAATCATTATTTTATACTTACTTTGACATTTAGTGAAATTACAATTTAAGCTTCATACCCGTACATACATATTTACATTACAACGTATTATAATTATAAAAAATATTTATATTTTTATTATCATTATAATTATTTTGATTATACGTACCTATATTTATTTTTATTGTTATTATTTTTAAATAAAAATAGTTTTTTGTACGCTTGAATGTATGTTTGTACGCACATATGTATGTATATTTTACATATTCATACATATGTACATATACATATGTGTATGTATGTGTATTAACAAAAAATAAACACATACGATTGGCAAACTCTGGTTAGATTTTATAAAAAACACTTTTTTAGAAAACTCAATTTATTAAATATGCCATGTACGTATACAAATTAACCTCTCAAAAGCTTAACTTATTAAAAGAAACAAAAGTACCAAATCAGGGCTATTGTGCCACACTCTCATTCAATATACATACATCCCATCACTGTCTACAAATGTCACGTAACGTCGTCATGAAATTCTATTTTCTGCTGGTTCAGACGTTACATTTACGTGCCATTTCAGTCAGGTAAGCGTTTGCATAGCTTTTCATACAACAGATTCGATCAGCTGACACATTTACATTTACAGTTCTACATTTACAGTCAGGTAATTCTGCCTTAAAGCGCAAGCAAACACACACTGAGAGCATTATATTCTTTGCTCTTATCACCAGCGTTGCCGGTGTGCGACTTAAGTTGCATTTTGCTACTTTTGCAACAGCAAAACATGCGGCCATTTGCAAAAAAAAAAAAAAAAAAAACTATGTAAAAATATCCGAGTTTTACCACTAAAAATAGACATTTTCGGAGGAAAGTTGCTGTTGCTGAAATAAAGCTTGTTTTAAGGATGATAAGTTTCCAATTTCAGCAGTTGTAAAGTTAGTGAATTACACCTTATTTCTTCATCTTTATAAAATATAATTTACATAGTATTTAAGAACTGTGCATTGAAAAAATAGTATAACTATTGTGACGACCAAAGTCTCTAGCTCGTTTTGGCCCACAACTCCTAAAGAATTAGTTGGTTTACCTTATTATTTTATCATATATTATTCACTTCCTAAAAATTATTAATCTTAATTTTATTGAATTACCCAGTTACATGTTTTTCCTAGGATTATATTATTATTATAATCATCATATGTATACTATTGTACACAGGTGTATGAAACTAAAATTTTAAATTGTTGTTTAAAAATAACGAAAATGTTAGAACAACATACAAGTATATTACACAACTATACAACGCCGAATGAACAACCATGCATAATGAACGTGCGATCATATGGCATGGTAAAATATATGGCGTATTTAATATAATCGTTTGTGTGGTTGTGTACTTATGTGTGTTGTCTGGCACAACTATAAAAAGGCGAGCCATCGTTGTATCGATGATTAGTTGGTTGGCAGCAAGCGCTGGCGAAAGAGGTAATAGTAGAGATAGGACACTGCTCTACTATTAAAGCTTTCTGTTAGCAAATTTGAGGCAAACCACTAAGATATTAAGTTCTCTTTTTTTGTAATACTTTTATTTATAAGTGGGAGAGGCTGCCTTTGGGAATTAGGACACTTTTTCCCGAGAGGTGAATCAATACTCTTATAAATAAAAATTGAGCAAGATCAGGTAATAATAGAGATAGGATACTGCTCTATTATTACATCTTTGTTTTTCTCTTGGTTGCAAACTTGAAGCAAACCATTCCAATATTAATATTCTCTTTTTTTTTTTTGTTTTGAATATTTCTTTTATTTATAAGTGGGAGAGGCTGCCTTTGGGAATTAGGACACTTTTTCCCAAAAGGTGAATCAATACTCTTATAAATAAAATATGAGTTATTCTAGTATAACCGCGTTTTTTCTCTTAAAAGAAATTTTAGTTTTTTTTATATTATTTTATTGTATAATTGTTCCGCAATTAAATAGCTATAATTTATTTTTCTTATTTTTGAGTAAATAAAGAAATTTGGTTAATATTAAACGGACTTGGTGTACTTGTTTTATTTACATCCAAGTAACCAAGAGAAGGTACGTTGAATATACCATCTAATATAAATGACTCTGGACTCCGCTGGGCCTACCCTAGCCACCAGCAAGTCCGTGTCGTTACACTATATCTGTGGCAATAAATAATAATGGCTTAAGTTGACATAACTGCTTTTTCATTTTATTACATATTCTTATTCTCTTCTTCAAAATCTATCACTCAACTAAATTTCAATTAAAAAATGTCATTATTAATAAAATTATACGCATTTATATTTTAACTTAAGTCTTCTTGGAAAATAATACGTAAGGCATAACATCTTACCTCAACTTAATTTTTTTTCGGTAGCTACATAAATATTAAAATATTTGAGCATAAAAACTTGTATACACTTAAGTGCAATAACTAACATCCCGTCCAAATTATTCTTCATTAAAAAAAAACTTATATTTAACTAAGCTTTTAAACAATTATCTTATCTAAGGTTTTCCGCATTTTTCAATTTAACCTAAAGCACTTATCTCGACTTACCATCAATAAAAATTATTTTGATTTTCAATATAATAGCTTAAGTGCACTTTAATTTTTATTTTTCTAACAATGGATTTTTTCATAACATCTTAAGTAAAAAACAGCGAATATTAACTAATAAAAGGTTTTAATTTTTTATAAAATTAAAAGTTTTGTTCTAAATAAATGTGCATCTTTTTCGGAGGCTAAAAATTTTATATAAAAACCAAACACAATTAATTTTAGACAAAACCCTTAATATCTCAAAACATGAAATTTCGACTTAAGCTATTATTATTTATTGGCACCGATATTATCGTCTTCAGAATTTAATTTTAAAATTTTCTACAAAACTTTAAATGGTTTTTCCTCAAAGTAAATTTTTTGAGTTATGCTGGTTTTTAAGTAAATAAGTGAGATGGACCATGTCCAATATATGTATTTATGTATGTTTTTACAGTCCCTAATTTGTTTATAAATCTTAAGTAATTGGGTAAATTACGGCACACGATATCGAACGAAATATGCATTTAATTTCGATTGGAATTTCATTCGATATGAAATTGGTTGTTGTTTGTGCAAAGAGAGAGAGATAAAATTGTTTTTGTCCTTCATAGGCGTAAGAAATACTCGTAGAAATAAACATATCGCAGATTTCCTCTTGCACGATGGATTTCGTTTGACGGTGGTGTTGTGATAATTTTCATATGAACAATTGCGTTTTATTTGTTATGATGACAGTTCGCACAAAAAAATCGTTGTTTGTCCCAGTTGTGTTCCCAATTTGATTCGTGAGTTTCAGTGCAGAATATGTACATACATATGTATGTTTGTATTAGTGTTTTTCATACGGGATTTCCCGGGGAAAATTTCCCGGGATCCCGCACATTTTCCGGGAAAAAAATCCCGGGAAATTTGTGCGGGAATTCCCGGGATTTTTTTTTATTATTCTGTTATGGATATTTTAGTTTGTATGTAGCAAAATAGCTAAAACTATATAACAACTAAGGCCGGGTTCACATCTGGTACAGATATGCTCTGAGACTTAGAGGCCTTTATTTGCCAAAAGCGGAACGCGATTTTCATAATTTAATTCTACAACAATTCGTAAAAGTAAAAACAGAAATGCGCAAGGAAATAAAAGAAAACTTACAAAATAATTACGGATTATCTTTGGTAAAAAGAATGATTCTATTAATGCTTATTCTGTACTAAAGTCTTAGGGTCATATGCAAAAAAACTTAACAAAGCTTTGCCAAGCAATGTTAAGTAAAGTTGTATTCTAAAAAAAAATTTAATAAATTTATTATTCGACATATTGTCAGAACTTAATTTTAATTTGAAATTTATTTGCTGGTGGTTCAGCGTTGTGTATATGCATTGCATTGTTTCGAAGCCTACTACGCTTATTTTTCTTTTGTGATTTTCAAAAATATTATTTGTGAATTCTCAAATAGTTCTTGAAAGTCTGTGCATAAGATAAGAGGTTTGTGACTATTCAAAATGTGTGGTTGAAGTCTACTGATAATTTGTTACAGCAACAGTGAAATGCATATAGACAACGCTGAACCACCACCAAATAAATTTCAAACTAAAAAAAAATTATTATATCAAACTTCTAAAGTAGGTACCCACGTTTGTTAAGACTACTCTAAGTTGATATTTCGAAAATGTGTGTTTCGTACATCAAATGTTTTTATTAAAATAGCACATATTGATCCATGTTACATCTGAAAATGAAGCAAGAAGTGCTGGCTCTTATCTTAAATTTATTATTTCTGTCATGTGATGGAAAACATCACCAAATTATCCAACTGATTCGAAATACATAGCAAAATCCATAAAAAAAAATTATTAAAATAAATCGAAATATATAAAAATGTTTTAGGGATGCACATACAATCAAAACGAATCGAAAAAAGCTGGATATTCAAATACTCATTTCATTCGAATAAAACATATTGTGAGGATTTTTCATACCCTTTTGCAATATTTTCACCATTTATTGGCTTTTCTATCGACCAAAACAATAAAATGATCGACATCATCGAGCCGAATACCGCCAACTGGACGAACATCTCTTTTTCTAATACCTGATATGCTAAACTGTGTATATGACTGCTCTACGGCATAAATTCTGTTAAAATGATACAAAGGGATAAATTTAAAAAAGGGTCATACAATTGTGTCATTGGCACGAAAGGGTCAAAAGTGATACTTTAGTGTCACAACGGCAACGCTGCTCTCAGAAATGCGAGCGTAGCATACACTGCAGAAAGAAATGAGAGTGCGTACGCTGGACGGGTAGTACTGGAAATACCCGTCATAGAAAATTTTAGCTTGTATGAGATGCGCATTCTATATGATTTATATTCTTTGCTGTGAGCTCATTCTTAATGCACTGTCTTTACCGCTATGTAATTAAAAAGTGAATGTATTAAACAAAGTTTTTTACAAAACTGAAAATAATGCAGATACTTAAAAAACACGTGTTTTTTTCAGGGAAATTTTAAAATTTGGATTTTTTAGCCTTTTCCCGATTTCACAAATGGATATGTTAATAAATTTTTTTCCAATTTTTATTTAAAATTTTGTCAAAAATTTAATGCTGTCTTTGAACTTAAAATCCAACAATGAACTAAAAGGTAATAGGCAAAATACTAAAAAAGGTCAAGGCAAAAATTTTTTTTTTGATTTAAGTAAAATATCTTATGTGTTTCTCATCTTGTTAAAATATTTCTTAAGAATTTCAAGTTTATGTCAAAATGCTGTGAACGGTAAAAATCGGATAATTTTTAAAAAAGTTACAAGCCCCAGAATTTTTTTTTTGAGTCCCAAGTAGTCAACTTTGGACCACTGTAACTCCTGTCCCCACTGTGCAATGTAAATTTTACATATACACGTGCATACATGTGTACATACATACATATATATGTGTAAAAACCTATTTTTCAACCCAAAAAGAGATACAAATTGGATTACATAATTTTTCGTGATCGTGATAAGTTGTAAACCACTCGTGCGTGATTAAGAATATTTTGCTCGTGAGCGTGCGTGATCGTGCAAATTTTCAATATCATTCGTAAATGAAAGTGCGTGAGTAAAATATTTTTCTGCGGGAACGTGCATGTCGTGAGTCAAAAAACGCTCACGTTCACATCTCTAGTATGTATGTATGTATGTACCAGACAAAAAATTACACATTAACATTAGAACTACTTGTCATATATTGACTTACTTTTCAGATTGCCAAATTTCATTACTCGCTTACAAATCACATTACCTAAGTTGGTAATCCAGTAGGGAAGAGCTTCCAACAAAAATGCTTAATTCCCTTTTTTGAAATTTTTTGCTGGGTACATAATTATCTTAATTGCTACAAGATGCGATAGTAGAGATAAGCATTTTATATTTATACATAAATCATTAAAATATAATAGCAAGTACTATATCTAAAACTGAAGAGTGGTTAATTCTAGCAAAAGTGAGTGAGTAATGTTAATTAGATTAATATTTCCAGTGGTACTTTTTTGAGTTTCATTCTCATTCTTCGTATACAAAAATTAATTGAAAACGAAATTCAGAAGGGCATATACCCGCATACACATATGTACGTTAGGGTTATAACTTTTTGCATATTTTTGCAAATAACATATTACATAAATTCATTTTAAAAATCGCTTTTGATGCGTGAAGTTTTTTTCACAAAATTTATCTAAAAAAATTATTTTTATTATCAAACCAGTTTTGCCCTTTAGATAGACCATTGGAAGAATGTCGTCAAAAAAATGTTATCCCCTAATGTACATACACATGTAAATATATATGTACATCATAGCTGCCGAAAGGAGTGCTAGAGTGCCGAACATCATGCAAATGAATGCACATTTCTCTCGGTTTTCTCTCTATGGGCAGCTCTGATGTACATACATATATCGTCGCTGTTTTAACTAACTGACCTAACTAACACTTCGAAAATTTTATCAGGAGAGCAGCTTTTATGGTTGTTTTATACATTCATTCTTATGGCTGCGTCAAAAATCTTTTTACTTATGTATATAGGCATAAAAGTAATGCTTACAGTCGTGAAAATTGTAGACAATGTGTATTATGACTTATAAAGTCTAGTAGAGGACTTAACTCATTTTTCAAAAAAATGTCACTTAGGTCGGTTTGTTAAAACAGCGATATATGTATGTTTATGTTTATGAAACGTCTGATATTTACCATTTTTAAATTGTTAATATTTTAAAAGCACAAAACTAAAATGTTGCCACTGAAACAAAACCACTACAGTCATTCACACATTGCAAATAGGGAAATAAAAAATGAAAAACTTAAGCATATATTTATGTGCAATTTTATGTGTATATTTGCTCAATTAAGCCAGTAGAAAACAAAATAAAAGTGGGAAAACCCATTTTGCCATTTATGTTAGTTTTTGTTCTTCTTTAATGCTTGCCACTACTTATTATAGAAGTTTATCAATAAATTTTTTTTACTACAACAAATTTACAAATTTTGGTTGGTGTATTTTTATCAAAATCTACCTGAACAGATTTTGTTTGTTTTCCATTTGCCATTTCCCTATGTACTAGATGAACATCGTCTTCAGTTCTACTGATATTAACTATTTTTTTGCTACAAGAGAAAAAGAGATTATTAGAACAGAATGAATGAATGCAAAAACGTGGAAATTGATGAATATTTGGATAAATGTGTTAGTAATTAATCGATTTTAGTATGATTGGCATTATATACTTCAGGGCCATTATTATAACTAAGCTTTAGTTAAATGTATTATTTTATCAAATGAATAAAATCTATTCATTATTTAAACTTTACTTTAAACTAAAAAACAGAATACTCTTGCGTGTAACTTACCGCTTAGGCATGGTTAAAGAAAATTGTAAAAAGACTTTTTATACGTCCTTTGAAATCCTACCTTTAACTTATGCTAAGTTGTAATAATAACCCTTAAAATTTATTTTATGAGTTGATTTGTTACGATGGTATAAAATTATAGCATAACATTCACTATAATGTTGTTTTAATTCGTATTATCTAAAGGAATCTTATTCAGTGGTGTTATTTCCTAGCGAACATTCAAAATCACAAACAGAGTGAAGATGATCAATAAGGACAAGTTTGAACTTTTTTATATTTTATATGTTTCTTGCATGATATGTCTATGTTAATTAGAGTGGCCGTTAGTCGTATAAAGAATTTTTTATTTTTTATTTCTTATATTCTCTCCCCCAAATCGGTTAATTTTATTTTAAAAAATCATAGCAATAAGTTGTGTTTTAGGGGGTGCGTCCGATCCTCAAAGTTGGTCCTCAAGCGTCTGTATGGTTGGGCAATGAGCAAATGAAAACAACACATTTGCTTTTAGAAAAACAAATTATATCCCTTTTGAACACGCAAAGTTTAAAAGGGTTGTAACACCCTTTTTGGACACGCAAAATTTACTTTGCAAAGTGTTAATTCAGCTGTGTGAATGCTTGTTTTTTTCATATTGTACGTTTGAGTGTGTGTGTAATATGTAGATGGTAAGCTATTATGTGGTTAACCGCATACAACTAATGTTAATGCATGTGTGTGCCTTTGTATGTGCGCAGAAAAATAAAAACCCTGCAGAAAGTGCGAATAGTGAAATTGTGGTGATTTACTAGTGACGTTGTCAGCAGCACTTTTGACCAGGTGCACCCCAGCCAATGGTATCATCTATTGACATTTATCATTAGCTTGTCATTGAAAATCTACCACTAGACTATAACACTACTGACTTAGTAGTTCTTTCGGGACCACATGGTGACATTGGCACCAAATATTCACTAGTAAATTTTAGGGGCTCTAGTCTACAATATCGATATATCCTCTCTCGTTGTCAATAGTAAACTTATAGTGATTTTCTAGTGACATTTTCAATAATGCTACTGACTAGGTGTACCCCAACCAATGCAAATGCCTATTGACAAATAACATAGGGTTGTCATTCAAATTCTATCAGTAGACTTTAGCACTATTGATTAGGTAGTTCTTTTACGACCACATGGAGATATTTGAACCGAAAATTCACTCGTAGATTTTAGTGACACCCGTCTACATATATTTATTTAATATTATTGCACAACATAATAAAAAAGAAAAACAAACTATTGACGAGTTCATTGACAATATCACCAGAAATACACTAGAACTGCCGTCTCTAACGTATCTCTACTCACGCATAAAAGGAAAGTTGTCGACATTTTAACTTGTGCAATTGTCGCTGGAGAAAGAGTATTGACATATAGACATATGTTTCTAAGTTGACTAGAAGGAAATCATACACATAACTAATGATAGGCGCTGGTAAAGTGTAGGGAAACCTTAAAGTTTAGGATTACATTTTTATTTCCTTTCCCACACTTTGCCAGACAGCATAAAATTCTTGCGTTGCTTAGCTTAAGTTAGATTTAAGATATTTTTTAAATTTCAGTCTGAAGATTCACCTAAATAAATAAACTTTTAAAATATATAAACGTAATTGGCGCAGTTGGTAAAGCCAAAAAAATATTCTAAAGAATATTTCTTAAATTAAGATAAACAGTTACTTAAAAACACTGCTGTTATTCACATAGTAAATAAAATAATAGCTAAGAAAAATTTTAAGTTTTCTAAACAAACAAAATTTTTGCTGTAATGAACAAACAAACAAAAAGAAAAGAAGTGAATACAATTTTAAAATTTTTAATTTTTTGTGCTACTAAATAAAATTCAAATGAACAAATTTGATAATAATCGCCCAATAAACATGGATGAAAATTTACAAAGGATAATAGAACTGGAAACGGTTCTCAACCAACAAGAGTCGAAAATAAGGCAACAACAACAACAGCTACAATAGCAAGAGCAGCAGCTACAAGCTCAACAACAGCAACAAAGCGAACAATTGCAACAGCAACAATATCAACAACAAATACAACAAGAGCAGCCAACACAACAAAATTTTTTGTATGATAATTTTGGATTCAATATGACTGCCAAGGACATTATTGAGCAGTTTAAACGTTTAAAGCCTCTTGATGAAAAACATAATCCAAGAGCATTTATACATGCCGTTGAGACCAATCTTAATCTTTGTGGTAACAATGAAATCCTCGCTCAATTTTGCATCAGGATAATTGCAAATGAAAAAATTCTGGGAGATGCTGGTAGAAGGGTGAGAGAATTACACATTAATGCTTCCTGAGAAGAAATAAAAGCCAAGATGTTGCAGGGACTTAGACCAAAAAGGACTTATGCAGAAATCTTCAATTATTGCCGTGCAATAAAAGTAAGAAATTTAAATGAATTATTTAGTTTAGTTGAAAAGTGTAAATACAAAATTAATGACATATATTTAGCAGATCAATGTAAACCTAACATATATAAACCTGAAAATGTTGATAGGGATTTAGTGGACATATTGTTGGAGAAGATAGATGGACCTGTACGAGCACATATAGGAGAACAGGAAACTTTGAATGACATCATTTTGAAATACACGAAGCTCAATCTATTAGACGATACAAGAGCCATTGCCTTTAATCATAGACGTAATACAAATTATAATAGGAATCAAAATCACAATTGCCCAAAGACAAATTCGAACAATAATTTTCCTAATCATAATAGCAACCAACAATACTGTGAACCTAGCACTAGTTTTCAGAACCAATCAAATAATAGTTTTAAAAGACATAATTTTCAACAGCAAAGCCTACATTATAAAAATTATGGACAGGGTGTTCAGCAATCAACTCCTAATAATTTCTCAAGTCAAAGGAATAATAATCAAAACAGAAATTATTGTAGACAGCAACGCTAAGCAAATTATTATAGCCAAGAACCAGAACCGATGGATATCGGAAATTTAAAGAAAGAAGAAGACGTAAATTTTTAAACAATGCCTCCTTCACAAAATTACCCATAATAGTTGTAACAATTGGTGATCACAAAATTAAATGTCTCATTGATACTGGTTCCGAAACGAGCATAATTCAGCCTAATGCACTTGGGAATTTATTTCCCATTCAAAAAATGGATAGACCGCTTTGTTACAAAACTATAAACGGAATAAATCAAGTGACATATAAAATTATTACACCCATACCTAGAGAATTCAATATCTCAGGTACCTTCTCTTGGAAGGTTATTAATTTCAATAGTAAAAATTATTCAGCCATAATTGGCCAAAATTTTCTCATCGCTCTTAAAGCTAAGATTGATGTAGAGAATAGATTTATTACCATTTTAGGTAACAATATACCGTTTGGATATTACAACCCATCAAATGAGTCTTAAGCAGAACAAACAATAAGCAAATTAAGTAACATGTGTATAATTAGTAAAAAGAACAAAACGACAATGGTAAGACTGTTGTAAATATAGTGATGGTAAAATTGAGCTTACAATACAAAAAAGCTTTTGGCAAATTGAAATACGATGAATCAAAACAATTCACATATTCCATTTGCAATAAAATGCTAAGTATATAAAGCAGAAATCTACATCAACTGACACCACACACAGAGGACCAAACACAAAAGAACGCTGATGATGAAGGTTTAGTGGCCTTCGAAAACGGCTGGCTGTTCCGTTCAACTATGTGTTGTTAGTCAGAATATTTACAACAGACTTTGATGTTATTTGTTCATTAATAATTATCACATGTAATTTGGCTTAAAAAGCGATACGAACTTTAGCCCGTTCAAATCACAAATATAGAAACAAATGGAGTTCGAATAATAATTAAAATTAACTAAAAATTAATAGCCATGGTCTTGTGGCAAAAATTAAATAAAAATATACTTAATAGTAACAAACCAAAAAAGTTTGTCTTAAGTAGAACAAACAATAAGCAAATTAAGTAACATGTGTATAATTAGTAAAAAGAACAAAACGACAATGGTAAGACTGTTGTAAATATAGTGATGGTAAAATTGAGCTTACAATACAAAAAAGCTTTCAGCAAATTGAAATACGATGAATCAAAACAATTCACATATTCCATTTGCAATAAAATGCTAAGTATATAAAGCAGAAATCTACATCAACTGACACCACACACAGTGGACCAAACACAAAAGAACGCTGATGATGAAGGTTAGTGGCCTTCGAAAACGGCTGGCTGTTCCGTTCAACTATGTGTTGTTAGTCAGAATATTTACAACAGACTTTGATGTTATTTGTTCATTAATAATTATCACATGTAATTGGGCTTAAAAAGCGATACGAACTTTAGCCCGTTCAAATCACAAATATAGAAAAAAAATTATATTATCCAGAAACGTAACCGAAGGAAAACAGGGTTCATAAAAAATTATAAAAGTGTGAGGCATAAAGAGCAACCAAAATTTATAAAACGCAATCTAAAAAATGTACACTTGTCAAATATAAAAAGACCTTTTAAATTTGCAGATCCTGACGATCATAATGGTAATGATGATGTTATTGATAACGGAGATACAGGGAAAGAATCAGCATATGCACAAATTAGGTTAAGAAAAGTTGAAGTAGTAAACCAAACTTCCACTATTTTGCATTTAATTGACACTAAAGAGTTGAATAGCATTGTAAATCTAATTGAGAATAATATAAAAAATTTAGACTTGCATAATAGAGAAATAGTTGAAACAGAAATAAAAACAATAAAATCCAAATTAAAATCAATAACTCCGTTGGAAATTAGAAAGTAAAGAGGACTGTTTAACTTCGTAGGTCATGTTCACAAGTGGTTGGCTGGAGTCATGGACGATGACGATCGACAGGAAATTCTCGAACATCTAAATGTAATAGATAAAAATAGTCATAATATTATAGAAACTGTGAATAGCGAATATATATAAATACGCATTTTAACGAATCAATCCAAATACTAAAATCGGCTATTGAAGATGACAGAGAAAATATTAGAAAAACATTAGCTGATTTTGGAAACAGACACAACGAAATAATTCGAATACTTTTGTACACTGACCAAATGTTTAAACTAGCTTACCTAAAGGGAAAAATAGAACATATTCAGGAAAATATAGCATCCGCTAAAGATCATATATTTCACCCAAGTACACTAACATCTGATGAAATAGATAAATTTCAGATAGATTTCTTTAAATTAAAATTTATGAAAATTGATATTTTAAACTATGAAGATGGAATACTAATACTTGCAATAAAAATTCCAATTGATTATATTAAAACTGATTTGAAAATTATATTGGCTTTGCCCAATAAAAACTTTATGGAAATTAATGAGCTAAACGGCTATGTCATTGAAATTGGAAATAATGTTTTTGATTATAAAGAAAATGCTTGTCTAAGAAACCTAAAAAAAGTAAACATTGTACTCTATTAAATAGATGTAATTTTAAGTATAATAACAAAACCCGAATCGAAACATTGGAAGACCATGTGATTTTAGTAAAAAATGCTAAGAATTTGGGAATTATACAGGATTGTGACAGTAGAAGGCTTAGAGTTAGTAAAAATTACCTCCTTGTGTTCTATAATTGTAAAATTAAAATCAATAATGAAACATACCAAAATCAAAAACCAATTGCACAGGATAAATACCTTTATCCTAGTAACGACCTACCAAATTCAGGCATTATACCAACACATTTTGAACCAATTGAATTAAAAAATTTTGAAAATACTAAGGAAATAGAGGAACTAAAATTCCATAAAAATTTTTCCTATGTTATTAATATATCATTAATAATCATTGTCATTGTAGCAATTATTGTAATATATT
This sequence comes from Tachina grossa, assembly GCA_949987645.1. Classification (NCBI taxonomy): domain Eukaryota; kingdom Metazoa; phylum Arthropoda; class Insecta; order Diptera; family Tachinidae; genus Tachina; species Tachina grossa. Next base: position 85,170,943 of record OX465274.1, read on the forward strand.
GTTTTACGAAAAGAAATAAGGTTAATATTAATTTTAAGGAACAAAAAATTACGGAAAATTATCCGATAGGAAATAATCCAACATCGGAACAAATTTCATTGAATGAAATTATAAACAAATATAAAAATACGACAAATTAATCAAAATTGTTGTAACAAAAGAAAAAATATATACATACACATGTTTAAAATTATAATATCAATTAATATTTAGAAAAGGCGAAATTCAGGAGAATTTTAATCAAAGGGTGGAGGAGTTGCATGTGTAACTAATGATAGGTGCTGGTAAAGTGTAGGGAAACCTTAAAGTTTAGGATTACATTTTTATTTCCTTTCCCGCACTTTGCCAGACAGCAACGTAAGCATAAAATTCTTGCGTTGATTAGCTTAAGTTAGATTTAAGATATTTTTTAAATTTCAGTCTGAAGATTCACCTAAATAAATAAACACTTAAAATATATAAACGTAATTCGCGCTCATGCGTAAGAAAGAAGCAAGTATCACAAATTCTTCCGTCATGAAGTGTTTTCTTCTTTACTCTTATACCTACAATACTCAAACAAATTTCTTGCAAATAACGTTTGTTTTATAAGATTTCGCTGTACTAAAGCATTTGAAAAATCCTTCATGTCTTGAAACTTCTTATAAGATGCTTTGTGCACTAGACTAGTACATATTAAAGGGCTGCGTAAATGGTTCTAAAAGTTTTGTATTCTATTTCACACTACTGCCAAGCAGTCTGTTTTAGTGCAAACATAAATAACAAAACAAAATTAACAAAACAAGACTCTCACTAAAATCAATCAAGCATCATTCGAATAGTTTTTCTCTGCAATTTTGTTAGTGCTTGTGTTCTCAAAAAAAGTAGAACATCATAACGAAAAGCGAGAATGAAACAAAACAACACTAAATCATAGTAGAAACAACGAGTGCACTAGAACACGAACACAAACATGCAAACTATGTATGTTTATGTATGTATATATGTATACATATATTGAAAATAAAAATTAACAAAATTTTTATATATAAATGTACATATGTAAGTATGTATGATATTATTTCATAGTAAATAAAACCTCTTTTCAGCTTTCATAATCCTAACGAAGCGCAATGTTTCTTTTATATGGAAAACTGTCTTTGCTATCAGAACATTCAAGCATGTTTTGAATGTTCTGTGTGACTTTTGAGTTCTATTTCATTTTTTTTTTTTTTTTTGAAAGGCTTGGTTTTACTTCAACATTGTTCTATTGCAGTTTTGTTCTGTACTGCAGAATTATTATCGTAAAGCAATACACATCTCTTTTGAAAGTTTTGTTTTAAAATAACGACGCAATATACACACACATTTTGAAATTAATGAGAGTGCTTGTAAGCCTTTTTTTAAGGCTTGTTACACGCTCTAGTACACATATATGTAAGTATGTATGAAATATAAAGCTGGTACATTGGGTACAGAGCCGAAGGTTTTCATCGGCGGCGGCTCAAACTCGGCTATCAGCCGACAATTTCATCGGCTAGCCGTTTTTGGCACGGATAGTACAAAAAAGACGGCTAAGCCGGCTGCTGTAGTTTTTCTTTATTTAGTTATTTTAACTAAAAATATACGTACATATATATG